>JAAEAF010000286.1:0-340515 GCA_011037195.1 Triatoma infestans | reverse complement strand
TTTTGTAGGTTACTCCACAGTTTTCCAGGCTGAAGTCTATGCAATAAAGATCTGTGCTGAGGAGAACCTGCGCATGGACTCTAGGAATAGAGAGGTATGCATCTTCTCGGACAGCCAGGCTGCTCTGAATGCACTTCGGGCGTTCAGAATCACCTCCCCTTTGGTCAGGGAGTGCAGAGACTCCCTGGAAGCATTATCCCGGTACAACAAAGTTCGGCTAGTGTGGGTGTCGGGGCATAAGGGGATCGTAGGAAATGAAATAGCCGACCAACTGGCCAGGGAGGGAGCGAATACTCCCTTCTATGGGACGGAACCTGCTCTAGGGGTAGCCAAAAGATGGCGAGGGCGGCTCTGAGAAAATGGACTCGGAGGGAGCATAACCGATACTGGAGGCTAAGTACTGGGGCAAAACACGGCAAAATGGTTATGCCAGAGCTGTGTGAAGCATGCTATTTATTGTACAATATTTTCTAATGTATAATCATAATTTATAATAATTCCATTTTGTCATTAAACACACACACATAGTAACATAACCTTATAACCAACAAGTGTGAGTGTTTAGTCGTCATACGCCTTATCTCTCTCACACGCACCCGCTTCCGCCCGCGCTAATGTGGTCTTACGGCAGTCTATGTGTGCCTTTAAGAAATAATCTCCGCCGGTCGCTAATGGATTCCTAGAACCCTGTTTATTGCCTCACCAAACATCTGCATCACTCCGCCTCATATTTCTTTCCCCACCACTTCCGCTGGCACATCCGCTAACGCTTGAGCCCGCTCACTTGCCCGCTTTCTCTCGCCTGGTTAGTATGTGTTTTCCGCTTCTTACTTGTGCCAAGACATTTATTTCGCCTTAATATTAATTCGTTATACGCGCCTATTCGCCCGCCAGCGTTGTTCATTTATTCATCGCCTTTGCGTCAGCATTCACCTTCACCTTCAGGAGTATACTTTTCGCGCCTTGGGAACTTGCCGCCGTTCCCCGCTTCAACAGCAGCAGCATCCGCTTCCACGAAGCACTCAGTCGCCATCCCTTCCTCCTGATATCCTTTCTTCCGCCGACACACGCACACACACCCACACTTATTCACACACACCCACTTCCTCCTTCTTCAATCAGCCTATCGCTTCAGCGTTACGCCCTTAAATCATCACTCACCCTCAGCAAAGGGTAAGTCTCATTTTCATTTCTTTTGCACTGTTTTTCATTTCGCTTCTTGGCGTACGTTCGCCACCGCACCTTGGGTGACTGCCGCGCAGACAGTGAGTGTAACAGAAACATTACGTTGAAGTGAACTCTCTAAAATTTATTGAACTTAACTGCACAATATTATTTAACTTGTTATGTTCTCGTAATCATGGTTTTTATTTATATACTTAGTTATTTTAGGGGCACCCATTCACCCTTTTGCCCAGATATAATTGCGTTAAGGTTCGGCGAAGCTGTCCACAGGAAGTTATCGGTTAAAATCCTTCACAAGATATTTTTTGGGAAGTTCTTGTAAAGCGGCTCCCATGATTTTTTTGCTTAGCTGTTAGGCCATAGCCAATGATTTTCTTTAAGGTAAAGTAAAGCCAATTTTTTCAAGTGGGCTTAACATCCAACTACCAAATTAAGTGTCGTAGTTGGGAGCGAAAGCACATACCTTACTAATAAAATTTGTTAAGCTTACATAAATTTAAGTATTTTATGCGTGACACGAAGTGGGACCTCTCAGTTACAAGTCCATGCTCATTGCCCCCTATGATTTTCTTCAAATTTTGTATGCATATTATACTCGACTGACACTTTTTTATGAAACATTTTTCTGGGAAAATTGGATTTCCATTCATAGGGGTTCAGGTGGGGGGATGTTGTTAGACTTTCTCTAAAGAAGATTCGACGTATTCTACGATTCTATCATGTACAAATGTTTTATTTATTTATTATTTTATTTTATTGGCGTCCGGAGCTTTTCAGTGGAATGCCGGCCTCCGGAGCATTCCACACCGTAGAGACTCCTAGTAAAAAAAGATCTAAGGGGTGGTACTGGATACGAACCAGGGACCACCGTGCTAAAGAGTCCAATGCACTACCACTGAGTATCCTTCCCTACATAATGTTATTGAGAATAAATAGGTCACCGGAAGTGCGAATTTTCTGATTTTTTTTTTCTAGTTGCCCGTGATTTTCTCAATAACGGCACCAGCTTTAAACTATTCCTACAAAGGCTTTTGTTTGAAACTTTCTTCTGAGAAAATATCATTTTATACGGGGACTGGGACAAGAGTGCCTTTCGGTTTCAATCTAAAGTATTAAGTGTATACTACGGTTATTAACTAAATTTGGTGTATTGAGTGTATAAACTAAATTTGCTCTGAGCAAATCTATGTTATCACACTGTTTGACCAACGCATCCTGATGATGGGCGAACGCCTGAAAGCGGTCGATAACCACAAAAAGAAGCAGGCTATCAAGAAAAATATCTCTGATGCTTTCCAGCTCTGCGGAACCAACCACAACAATTAATCCAATTTTAGGAAAAAATGGAGCTTATTACAAAAAGATAACACAAGATATTTGATAAAGTATTTAAACAGAAACTTCCTTAATTAAATGTTTGTCAATTCAGGTAAACAAAGTAATTCTCACCTGGAATACCTGAAAAAGCAAGAAAAGAAAATCAAAATTAAACATATAGCAAATAAAATACTTTTTGAAAATTTGAAATAACGGAAAATTACATTGTTTCCTTCAAGATCAAAATGTGTAAAATTAAGTGTAATACGATATTGTGGCGGTGCAATTATTTCCCAGACACAATTTTTATCACTGGGATACAGTTCGGGAAATGATGGACTTATCACGGTGCCGTTAGAAGCATCCAAAATGCCGCCACATGCATCTGTAATTAAATTTTATATAAATATAATCTCATTTATCTTGCGAATACTGAAATACTGAATTTAGAACTTGTTCCAAATCATACAAACAAGCTTACCTTCACAATGTTTTCCATCAGAATGAAGTTCATATCCTATTTCACATCCACACTCGTATCCACCAAGAGTATTAATACAATTCTGTTCACATCCATGCTCCATTAAATTGCATTCATCAAATTCTAGAAAAAATAATCAACTTTATTAAATGAGTTTTTCCGTTTTTTATCATTTTCTTAAAAATGGCTCAAACGGTTTTATTTAAACTTGTGTAATAAACTCTACATACACATTTAAAGCCTCACTTTTATTTTAAACATTTTTTTAGGAACACTGATTTTTGGAGGATTTTGAACAGCTATAAAGCTCGGCTTTCCTCTAAAAGTACCAATCTGTGCTAGTTATTCCCCGACCATCTATATAACCGGAAGTGCGAAGTTTCGTTTCCTGAGTTGGGGAGGGGGGATTTCTCGTAAAATGGCTCCAACGATTTTCTTTAAATGTAGGATGCCAAAGTTCATAGATATAAACATATCATTTATGATATACAGAGAAATCTGTGACATTCGACTTAACTTTAAACTATTGCAAAAAGTTTTGTTGGGGATGATCTGCCATACAGTTTAAAAAGTTATAATAATCGCAGCAAGAGAAAGTAGGTCGTGTGTATCGTATCATTTTTTATTTATTTAAAAATCAACTTTTTTTTTGTTAAAGTAAAAGGCTTAATTTGACTCTATATATTGAGGTTCAATTATAAAAATACATTCTCAAAAAATAACCTTTCATATATGCAGCCGAAAAACCAGGTTTTTGTACTGAACCATCGGATACAAATTTTACCAACAACTTATTTCCAGTAGAGTGAATATCCGGTGGTAATGAATAGCCACAAAATTTTCCAATTACTGGTGAATCAGGATAATGTCCATCCAAAATTTCCACATAATCATAAACACAGCTGTCATGTTTTTCTACCTGAAAAAAGAAATCAGTAAATATTTTCAATTAATAAAAAAAATCTTTTATCAAATTCTGATTCTAAGCCGAAGGCTGTGAAAAACTGAAAGTAATAAAAAAAAAGAATACATAAATGACGGAAAATAAATATAATAAGAAATGTTGTCTTTAGCATGAAAACACTGTCCGGAGGCCGGCACTGAGAAAGCTCCGGGCGCCAATGACCCTACATACTGACGCGCCTTAAATAAAGAAATAATGTTTCAAGCGAGCCATATTTAAATGTTAAGATGTCTGATGTCTTTAGAAATGATTACGTCTTTCCATTAAGGCTACTACCTCACTTCTTCAGGGAACTTGGCTGCGGATTTCCCAACACGAACCTAACCTATACGTACAGACCAAACAACGATATTCCAAGTTTCGCACAATACACGTCAGACTTGCAGATGTCGTTGATGTGCAACTATTCGGGTTTAACAAACCAACATAAGCAAAACTCTAGTTTATTCTCTGCTCTCCTCCTCCTCATACCTTTAGAATTATATGTAAATAATAATTCCTCATTAATGATACCTTTATTGATTGTCCTTTCACATTAGGTGAATTGATGGTTGTAGTATCGAATTTAAAGAGTAGAAAAGCTCCTGGAGAGCCAAATAGGTACTTTTTTTATAAAGAGCTTAATATTCATGCTAGCTATTCTCGTTTTCAAGTCAGTCTACAGTCAGTCTAAATTTAAAAGAATTAAGCTGGCTCTTTGGGATGAGAGGTGAATTGCTCTATTTGAATTTCACCCCTTGGGTTCATAGGGATGTAGAGCTGGTTCACTATGTAGTATGAAGGCAAGAGAGAATATGGTTCATTTTTTGGCCATATTTCCTATTTTGGCGGAATTTAGAGTGCGGCATCTTGGTGTCCCTTCTCTAACTTTATCTAATTTAAGGGAACTTTTAAA
Source organism: Triatoma infestans (assembly GCA_011037195.1). Classification (NCBI taxonomy): domain Eukaryota; kingdom Metazoa; phylum Arthropoda; class Insecta; order Hemiptera; family Reduviidae; genus Triatoma; species Triatoma infestans. Next base: position 335,673 of record JAAEAF010000286.1, on the reverse strand, counting down.
TTCTACTGATTACCAAAATCTCATTCAGTATGCTCGCTCTGCCTGATGGTACAGGTATCAATTGATACAGGAATTTAATTATAAAGTTACTGTGGATTTGGATGGTTTATCTATTTATATATATATACATATTCTTAATTTGTGATTGAGTAGTGCTCAATTTCCGGCTGGTCGATTGCCAAGCCGTATATGCTTTTGTTCGTTCTTTTTTTTGGAATATTTCTGTTTAAAAAACCCTATGGCGCGACAGCCCATGAAGGGCCAAGGCTTGCCAGGCGGCGATTTGAATAGGGGGCGTGTGGTAAGCAAGCCGCAGTTCCCACGCCGTTTAGTTAGGACTTCGCTACCTAGGGCGCTACTAACTGTAGCTTCCCATTTGTTATCACGATGCTGGGTCAACACTGACTTTGCCCTCAGGGAATCGAACCCTGAATTCTCGCACGAAAGGCGATGCGCTAGTCACTAGACCAACGCTTGAGGACATTTCTGTTTAATAAAGTATATTATTTATATTATTATAAATACATTGCATACTTTTGAAAATCGGACCAAGGAGATATGAAGATACTACAACTATGATAACTAAAGATCGTATTAAATGTGGACATAAGTTTGGTCAATCCTATAGAATCAACATAAGCGAATAGAAAGAATCCAAGATAGTCCAAGGGACATTGAGTAACTGAATAACCGATTGACTGACTGCCCAGCTGACTGGTTGTCTGACTATCTATTTGACTAACTGACTAGACAGAGATTGACTGAATGACGTCTTATTGTTATGTCTGACTGTTTCATTTAAAGATGACCAACTAGTTGACAGACTAAATGTTTGACTAATCTGACTTATTGACTAACTGAATGCTGTCAGCTCCTTCACATTTATCTACTTCCAAATTCCCCCAAAAACCGTTAAAAATAGTAAATATAGAAAGGAAACAAAAAAAATTAAGCAGTTGCGCGACTTTAATGGTCCCAATGAAAACTCAACAGTCAACTAGTAAACGAAGCAGTATATGCTAGGTTTATGTATGCATAGCTCGCCGATACGAAAGAAGACTACAGTCTGATTGACTAACGGGTTTAATGGAAATATTTTTCCCAACGGTGTCGTCCTACGATAAGTTATCTGACTAGACTAACCGACTAGTGACTGATTGATTGATAGACTATATTGATATACTTCTAACAAACAAACCTCAAAACTTTGAAATTTGATGGCTACTTGAAAGTTTTCTGGTGCTGTAAATTTCCACACACACTCTTTATTGTGTTGATAATCTTCTGGAAAATTTGGTGATTCAAGATGTCCACCTTCATCTACTTCTAAATTACCACCACAAACCGCTAAAAAACAACAAATATATTTGAATATAAATATTTAATATTTTTATTAAATGAAGAATTTGTGCTTCTACATTGACTCTTTAAACTAGTAAACCAAATCTGATTTAGTTGGAAATAATAATAATTTAACTAATTTCTTTAACAACCCAAAGTTATTTAGTAAATTACGAAAACCGATAAAAATAGAAGGAATTTAAGAAATATTTTTACTACGAAAGAAAAAAAAGAAGGATTAATGGCATTTCAATGAACTCCAACCTTCATAATGACCAGTGAATCCCCTGTGACCTTGTTGTTTTGGTGAAACTTGTAATGTGATTAACATTCTAGATCCAGTACTAACAATAAGTTCTGTAACTCGGCCACTGCCGCAGAATCTGCCTGAAAATAAAGTAGTTAACCTAAATAATTATGTATATTTTAGGTTATTTTTCTTTTTTAATAGAAAGTTAGTATTAAAATCTCCTAAAATGGTATGCAAATCGTCAGGCCTAAAAATTACAATGAGATGTTTGTACGACAATGGCCAGAGGAGTTTTTAAAGAAAAAAAAATTCTTTGTTAGTATTGGTGCCCTTCTTCAGAAGCTCTCTAAAATTTATGTAGTAATAATGTATTTTCTCCAATAAATTTTACAGAGCTCCTGAACAAAGGCACCAATGGTACCCGAAATGTCGAGCAACGAAGAATTCTTTTTCTTTAAAAACTCCTCTGGCCATTGCCGTACAAACATTTCATTAAAATCTTTTAATATTATAACTTATAAAAGATTTGTTTTCTTAATATATCAATTGAAGTAACTGTTTGTTATAAAATTTAACAGACCTAATAAAGTAGATTTGTGCCAATAACCATCCCTAATCTCTAAATAATCACTTCTGCAAGATTCACTTTTATATACATCTAGATGTGTTATGTTAAGTACAATTTTTTCTCCATGTGTGGCAGTTATCCTCCATTCACAGCGTTCCCCTTCGACTGGTATGTTCGCTTTTACATACGAAGGAGATACTATTGTAGCAGAATTCTCTTGATATGTTCGTCCACAGCCTGGAACATATTAAAAGTTACATAGTTATGGCAATAACGGTTGTTATAATTATTGAATCTGGTATACCAAACACAATGAAATTTTTGATTCCTATAACATTTCAGGCCAACGTAGCTCAGTGGATGACGTGGTTGATAAAAGAGGAGAAAAAGTAATAAATCTTATGGAAAGTTTAGGAATGATAGTTTGTAATGGGAGATCACCTATAGACACTCCTGCACAATATACCTACATTGGTCCAAATCGATGTAGTGTTGTAGATAACATATGCGTATCTTTCCCCTGTGTGAGCATTGTCAATGACCTAAAAATTCTGGATATTTGTGATTCCTCGGAGTATCTTCCTTGCCTTCTCTCCCTACACCACACACACGATAATGATAATACCAACCATATGACCCAGATATCCCGTATCTGCCGAAATATTACAAATTTAAGCATACTTAAGGCCATCCTGAAATCTTCCCCAAATCCAATTTGATCCAAATAGGAACGTTAATGAACTAATAATTTCACTGACGTTATTAAAAATCACTTATCTGAGGCAGGTGTTCTGAAAGTACAAAAATTAAAAAATATGCATCCTAACAAACCGCGATTCGATAGTAGTTGTTATAAGGCAAAAAAAGAAGTTCGTAATCTGCTTAAAAACTGTCGACAATACTCGTTCTCTCCGGACTCATTAAAGTTATTTTTGATAGCAAAAAATCTTATAAAAATCTCGTAAATAAAAGTAAATTCGAATATTACGAAAAACTAAATTCAAAACTGGAAAGTGTAAAAAATTCTGCAGAATTTTGGTCAACGATTAAAAAATTTAAACTTAGGGCCCCTCGACAAAATGAGATCTCGATAAAGGAATGGGAGGCTTTTCACAAAAAATCTAACCCTCTGAGAGTAGATATCGATATTAAGTTTATGAATTATCACGTATTTGAATTAGATAATGATATCTCCTTAGATGAATTGTTAGCAGTTATAAACTCTAGTAAAAATAATAAATCTACCGGTTTAGATTTAATAGCAAATGAATGCTATAAATATATGAATGACCACTGGATCCAACAATTTTAAATATACGATAACAGAATTTGGCGAGAGGAAAATATTCCGGTGAACTGGGTTGGAGTAAGGATGGTAATGATACATAAAAAAGGCCCCACAAACGACCCACAAAGTTACAGGGGAATATCTATATTAAATAGCATTGTCAAACTTTTCACTGCAATTTTATACAACAAATTAAAAAAGAGGTGAGGAGAATATAAATTAATTCCTGAAATACAAACTAGATTTAGGATGGGTAAAGGTTGTAGAGATAGTGTTTGTACTATCTTCTGTTGTAAATATTCCTCTGAGACTCAAAAAAAGTAAGATTTTGGCAATATTTTTGTCGATTTTAAACGTGCCTTTGACACGATAAATCATCAGAAATTGTGGCATCGATCATATAGTCTAGGCATACAAGGTAAAATGCTTCGCATTTAATAAAATTATATGAGTCGGCCTCTTTTGTTTTACAAGATGGCTCTCAAACTTCTGATTTTATACCCATAACTGAAGGTGTACTGCAAGGGGACATTTTGAGTCCCTTGCTTTTTATACTATTTATTTCTGATATCGAAGAGTTTTTTATAATAGAGGGAATCCCTATTGATCGATGTAGAAATCTGCTCTGCTTACTCTATGCCGATGATTTAGTCATCCTGGCAAATAGCTGGAGAGATGCTCAAAACAAATTATGCATATTAGAAGAATATTCCCTATATAGTAGTCTAATTGTTATTATTAATAAAACAATGGTACTTCCATTTCACAAAGGTGGCAGACCCGGGAAAATAAATAAGCTTACATATAATAATTCAACACTCCATTTCATTAAAGCATTCAATTATTTAGGAGTCCCTTTTTCTAGCACCGGTAAATTTGCCGTCGCTAGTAAACACTTCCTATCAAAATGTGTAATTGCCAGTTCGGCTGTTTTGAAAATTCTAGCCAGTTGTAAATCTGATGCGTGGGACACAAAGACTAAATCATTTCAGGTAATATCTGAAAGCACACTCCTACCCTTGTCTGAAATATGGGGCCCTCCATACGCGCAGATATAATATAAAAAGGACAACTCTCTTTTTATAAAACTCTTCTCTATCTTCCAATCAATATCCCCAATTACTTAGTCAGATTAGAGACAGGTCAAGTACATATAAAATATAAGATTTTTAAAAGAATGGTGAACTGGTGGATTTCTATGTTGAATGTGCCAGAGGAATATCTACCAAAGATTTGTTATAATCGCCTTGTGGAACTCGCTGATACATTTAACTTGCCTTTTAATTGGGTTCTAGAACTAAGAAAATATCTTTTAGTTATTGGTTCAGAAGAGATTTGGACTGCACAAGACCCTTATCTAGTGAAAGAAAACTATGATAGTTTATTACAAAAATATTTAAACCATTTGGTCTCTAAGGGCATTGATTCTGCTATTAATAGTAATTTTAATATTTTTTATAGGGATATCGGCTCCTTTGGAAACTTCTAAAAATTCGTATAAATTAGTAACAAAATATAAATTCATATAAATAAACTTAGAATACTGGCTCAGCTGAGGCTGCCTGGAAAACCTCGTGTTCGGATCTAGCATAGGAATTTTATAATAACTTTTCAAGAGGAATTTGACTGCCCTCTCTGTAGGAGCAGTCAAGATACTCTATTACACACTTTATTGTTTTGTCCAATCCTCTCTTCCTTTAGAAAAACCTATATTGAACGATACATTGTCCAGCAGTGTTCAGACAGAGACAAAATTTTGGAATTATTTTCAGCCGAAAATAATATTAATAAATTAAATAATATTTATTCTTTCATAACGAAAAGCCTAAAACTCAGAAATTGTTGTTAGATTAAAATTAATTTACTTTGATTGACTACATGTACCTACTTGCCTGCCTTATCATTTAGCTGATGTTTAATACAAAGAATAGTTTTGCTCCTTTATGAGAAGTTTTCTGTTTTATTTATCTAGAGAAAGACTCCGTTCTATTTATTAAATTATTTTCTATTTTGTATATTTTCAACTTTCTCAAGGAAAGACTAATATGGCTTTTTATTTTGATTTTTGGTCATTTATGTAAAGCTCTAAATTTTATTATTTATCAAAGTCATTATTATGTTTCAACACATAAATTCCTCTTACCCTTTTTATACTAATTATTATTTTCAAAGAAATTTTTTATTTCATTCAATATTAATTTACAATAATATCAGTATTTCAATGTCAATTCATGAAGAATTTATTACTTTATATTTTGTTATAAAATTATCTTACATTTGTTTTCAATGTGTACATTATTTTATTGTAAACATGCCATGTAATGGTCAACTCATTGCTATGAGTCTATGTCTCTTTAAGCAATAAAATATTCATTCATTCATTCATATATATACCAAACATAATTCATTTATCAAATATAATCAACGACAGAAAAGGGAATTCTAACAGGTCCGAAGGGACTGGAACCAACAGTGCCATATCAGATTTACATGGTGCTAGTCGCCCTACTCATATTTATTAACAGAAAAAACCTCCTCTATTAAGTGCTCAATATTTTGTTTACAGGATAAACGAATTATTTCACAGTATATAAAAAAAATAAAAATAAAAGGCGAACACATAACTAACGTAGTAGCGACACCCGACACTATAGAAATATATCTTCAACAAAGAATTTCCATATTAAAGGATTCATTTTTGTCCTTGGGTTGCTGAGACGTTAGATTTCTATAGTAAGTAACTATAGATCTCTGTAGAATCGTAACTCTAATAACTGCAGTAAGACAAAGTCATGTGAACATTCATAGTAGATTATTTTTTTCAAAAGTAGTACATGTTGGAATGTGGGCGAAACACTGTCGCCTTCTCCACTGGAAGACCTTAGTGTGTTTTGCTCCATTTATTATTAAATACATTTAGGCCGTCGTATTAATTTGACAAAATATTTAGGGAGGTTTACAAAGGACTTATAACGTTAGTACATGATTGAGAGAAGTGCTATTTATGACTGTATAATATTTATTAAAATAAATTTACAGAATTCCAAATTTGCTGAAAAATTAACAATCGGAACTTGAGAGTTTAGTAACGGGCCGCTGTTTAAGACTTTCTTTTAAAAAACGGTAATCCTCAGAAATCAGTTTGTCGGTTAATTACTAAAAGTAACAGATTGGATTTATGCAGATTATTATATAATTTCAATTTAACATTTAAAACCTAATTTTTGATTATATATATATATAAATGCGGATAACGAGATAATCAATCAAAAATGATTGTTTCCTTGATTTCACAAACTGCAAACTAATCAACATTCTTATCAAATTCATTATACATGTTGGGGGTCATTTAGTCAGAATTTTTGACTATAATTCACTTATCTATTAACTTTTTTTCTGATACTATTTTAATGTAGACCGTAAATATGTTCTGTATCAAATGATCTATTTCGATTTATTTGATTAATAAATTTAAAATTTATATTATGAATACTGACGATGACATCGATATAGTAAATTTGTCTGGGCAATATCTCCTTCACTCAGTCGCACTCTTTGTCCAATTTCCGGCCTTCTTTTTCCTTTACCCTGATCCATGGGTTGTATCGTGTCTAAGTAAGTGCCCTGAAACATCATCATTCCTATCATTAATAACTTTATGATATAAGAAACTCCTAAAGGTGACCAACACCAAGGCATTGCCCCTATAAATTCCCAACAAAACATGATACTGTAAAGTTACCAAGTATTCTCCTAAAATCAGTTTTTTCCGGAAAAGAAACTGAGTAGCCTGTTCGGTAATGCCGCATTTCCGGTTAACTGATTTTTTTCTTAATTGTTATATTGTGCTACAACTGTACATGAAATAGAAACAAATGTTTTTGCATATGATCGTCATGCCACCATGAGAGGGTGCCTCCCCGACCAAGATTATCCCTGCTGATAAAGAGTTTATTTGTATCACATTACATGTATCACAATTAGTACAGATGTCTTACACACACACACACACACAACCATTATGGACTCGAATCTGAAAACACTACCAGAGAAAGTCGTATGTATCATTGCACAGTGCTTTACTGTCATGATTTTACGTATTTCCGCCCAAAGATTACACTTTCAATAATTCAATACGCACTAGTTATTCGTAGTACAAAGAGAGGTTTAATTATTACGGTAATAGATAGTAATATCCATATTTGAATAAACAAGGTTATATCTCTAAATACGAAATCCAGTGGGAAGAGGTAATAGGAAATGGGTGTGGTTAGAATTTAATATTGGAATATCATACACCAATTTAATAATGTCTATGCAGAGCTATCAATTGACTGGTGATTCAAATTTAGGTATGGTAATCTCATTGTATCATGCAGTTTCAATAATCCTTTCTATTGGATACACTTATAGAGTCGACCTTTATAAGTTATTACTACTATACTTTAAATAGTAATGGTTAATAAACCATAAACAACTTTATAGTTCAACGTATCGTTATATTGAATTATTCTTCAGGCCCAACAATAAATTTAACAGGGAAACAAATACCTCTTATCGAATAGTATCGAACGAAGTATTAATTGTAACTGAAAAAAAAAGAGTTCACTCGTGTGTTTTGAAGAGGTCACATCGGCTCTTCAAAAGTTAAGTTTTTTGGCGGTTAAACGTATGCTATTAACGTAAAAATTTGCAAAGTATTAGAGCAAGTAGTGTAATTTATTTGTGAACAATTTTAAAGCTATTTATCGAGTGGTTATTCTGTAATTTGAATAAAAAACAAATCATATTTAAATATTAAATTTGATGGTGTACAGCGTGCTGTTAGTGAAGTAGATAGTGGGGTGGAGTGAGTGGAGTACTGATTACTACTACATGGTGGGGAATGTTTATTGATATATGTGTTGACTGTAGTGGTAAATACTACTTTTGAACTTAAAATATTATTCCAAGTTGTGTTAAGTTTTGGAACATTGAAAATAGACAGATATATAATATATATTCAAGTTATATTTCTAAAAGTAAAAATTAAATTGAAAGGAACATATACCGATTTGGATTTTATAGAATTTGAAAAAAAAAAAAAAATGAATTCGAATAATGAATGTAAGCAAGGCCTCAGCAAGTCAGAAGAAACTGTCAGCGAGGGAAGTGATTTAGTTAACATTTTATTATCACGTGTAGACGCAATGTTCAAAGAGATATCCAATCATTAAAAATGATATAAATAATTCTCGCGCCGAAAGTAAAGAAATCACTAACGTACTTACCAATAATACTGCGGAATTAAAGAATTCACTTTCATTTATGAAGGAAAATTTTAATTGAGGATTTTATTAAATTGAGGAAAGAAAATGAAGCATTACAAAAACAAATGGAACTGTTACGTACTCAATTAGCAGATAATCATCAGTTAATTTATAAAAATACAATAAGAATTTGTAATATTCCTAGGCTTGATGGTGAAAACTTAATGGATCTAGTGAGTAAACTATGCAGTTTTATTGGGTTTAATTTTTCTCCATCAAGTATTGATGCAATCTATAGGAGAAATATCAGGTCAAACACTTCATCTATTATAATTGTAAGTTTCTTGAGAAACATGGATAAAACTGAATTTCTTAAATTAAAAAGAGAAAAAAAATATATTCATACTACGGATATTGATAGTTCTTTTGAAAAATCACCTGTATTTATAAATGAATATATGTCACCGTTAAACTTGAAATTATTTGGCGAAGCGAAGAAATTAAGAGAAGTAGGATTGCTCCGATTCGTATGGTTTCGAAATGGTAAAATTCTCGTGAGAAGAAATGTTTCTTCTCCTGTACATGTTATAAAATCCATACAAGATATCTATAATCTGCAAAAAGTCAGAGGAATCCATCAAGGAAGTGTAGATCAAACTGAGGATGAATATGGTGATAACGATACGGATTCCTCACAGCCGGAAAAGCTCATTAAAAAAAGAAAAATGAAGACATCACTTCAGGGCAGCCCAATTACTACGTATTTTCGTCCCTCATTTCAGCAAGGAGGAAAGTAATGATAACAATTATAAAGAAAAACATTTATACATGGATGCAAATATCGCAGCGGGGCCTCTATCGCAAAATGTAACAACACAGATCTCTGGAGTTTTGAATGTAGCCTTCTGGAACATAAAGGGAGTTTCTACATTTGGCATGATGTACTCTTCTGAAATAGAAATTATTCAACGTTTGGATATTTTATGTATTTGTGAATCCTGGTTAGTAAGTAAAAACTTTTACACTCCTAACTGGTTGAATATGTTTGATACGCTAGTATGCCCGGCCGTCAAAGTTAAATCATTGGGTAGAGCTAGTGGCGGAATTTTGGTTTTCTTAAAAAAACAGTTATAAAGGAATTTGAATTAATATGTTCTGCAGATTACTGGATTTTTATTAAATGTAAATTTAATAACGAAATTATTATAATCGGATCAGTTTATTTAAAACCTGATATACAGGAACATATATTAGATGAATTTGAAAATCTTCTACACGATATTTGTTTAAATTGCAATTATAAAATAATTGTGGGAGGGGATTTTAATTGTCGGATTGGTTGCTTAAATCGTGTTGAAAAAGAAATGGTCTTCGATAGCAGTCTGTCGGCGGAGAGATGTTCAGCTGATAATATTATTAGTAAAAATGGGCAGAGGTTAGTAACGATAATGGAAAATGTGGGTTTGTTAGTCTGTAACGGTAGATCATACAGTGACACCCCCGGCAATTATACGTTTGTGGGCCACCAGGGTCGTAGTGTTGTCGACTTGGTCTGGATTAATAACGCCTGTTTTGAATTTTTCCGTGATTTTGAAATTAAATTTGTAACTGCCCACTCAGATCACCTCTTAGCTCATCTAAAACTTAATTTTGTGGGTGATCATATTAGTGGTTATAATTGTACAGGAAAATCGGCTAAAATTCCTAGTATCTTTAGAAATGACCAACATTTTCTATACTTAAATTATTTATTAAATTCTTCTGTAAAAATATATTACAATAGCAGTTCTATGGATGACCTATACGAAAATTTTTGTGCTGCTGTAATTGAGTCTATGAAAGAAAGTAAGATATTGCGGTTCAGGTCGTTTAATAGAAAAATAAATAAACCTTGGTTCACTAAAGAATGCCTTATGGCCAAAAAGAATGTTAAAAATTGTTATTGGAAAGCGCGTGGGGTCTCTTTCAAGGGTAAAGCGTTAAATTTATATTTAAACGCAAAAAAGGAATACCAAAAAACTCTTCTCTCGTCTAAAAAACAGTATGAAAATAATATAACTTCATCGATAAGAAAGTGTAAAAATAGTAATGAGTTTTGGTCTGCTATAAAGAAAATCAGGAATAAACAGTTAGTAGAAAATATTGTTTCACTCTCAGATTGGGAAAAATTTTTAACTGACAGTCAGGTAATAAATGCATCCCCTGAAGTATGTTATTTAGAAGTTTGTCATCCGGAACTGGACGGACCAATAATTCTAGAGGAATTAACATTTAGTATTTCATGCAGTAAAAATAACAAGTCTCCAGGACTTGATAACATCTGCAATGAATGTTTTAAAGTTTTACCCCCTCAATGGACACATTATTTACTTAATTTATTCAATCAAATTTTAGAGAGAGAAGAATTACCATCGAAATGGGGAAAAATAAAATTAAAAATGATCCCTAAAAAAGGCGATCTTTCTGACCCTATAAACTACAGAGGTATAGCGCTAGTAAATAATATGGTTAAAATATTTACTCAAATATTCTATGAAAGATTATATAAATACATAGAAAATAATCATCTCTTGCCGGAGGAACAGATGGGTTTTCGTGCTGGTCGTGGATGCAGAGACGCTATTTTTACACTCTCAGCTGCAATTAATATACAATTGCGCTTAAAACGTAGAAAAATATTTGGTATATTTGTTGATTTTCGAAGAGCGTTCGACTCCCTCTCTCATACAAAATTGTGGCACAAATTATATTCATTAGGGTTAGGGGGAAAATTCATTAGAATTGTAAAGAAGCTATATGCAAGTGCTTATGTAATGGTCGAAAAAGAAGGGAAATTTTCTAATGAAATTAAACTCAAGGAAGGAGTTTTGCAAGGGGAAAAATTGAGCCCGATCCTTTTCGGGTTGTACATTTCCGATATTGTTCGATATTTTAAAGAAAATGGAGCAACAGGTGTTAGTTTAGGTGGAGATAATGAATTAATTATGCTACTATATGCAGATGATTTAGTGATTTTGTCTTGGTCATGGGCGGACGCTCAAAATAAAATAAATATATTGCAAAACTATTGTAACCAAAACTTACTTCAGGTCAACGTGTCTAAAACAATAGTAGTCCCATTTCATAAAGGTAAACTAGGAAAAATTAACAATTTTTATATTAATAATAATAAAATTTCAATATCAAACAGTTTCAACTATTTGGGGGTGTTGTTCTCTTCTTCCTGTAGATTTAGAAAAGCTGCGGAAAACTTTTGTTATAAAGGAATATTGGCGACATCAAACGTAATGAAAATTTTAATAAATGGGAAGTCAGATTGTTGGCAGGCTAAATGTACTATATTTGATGCTATAGCTACAAGTGTAGTTCTTTATTGTTGTGAAGTTTGGGGAGCAGAATATACAACAATTATAGAAAAAGTGCAATTGCATTTCTTTAAGTTACTATTATATTTGCCGAGAACAACTCCAGGTCATTATGTAAGAATAGAAGCCTGTAGAGTGCATTTACAGCAGAAAGTTTTTAATCAAATATTAAGCTGGTGGGTTAAAATTCTAAATATGGATAGGTCTCGATTGCCTAAAATATGTTACAATAGGTTGTGTGAATTGTCTGGGAATGCAAAAGTACCATTTAATTGGGTAGATTCCTTGCAGCGATATTTGCGTGTAATTGGGGCGTCACACGTCTGGAATTTGCAAAATGCTTCACTCGTAAAAAAAGAGTTAAATAATTTAAAACTGTCTATGTATAATCATTTATTGAGTAGGGATATGGACAGCGTTTGCAATAGCAGTTATAATATTTATTATAGGAACATTTGTCATTTTAATTACCAAAACCCCTTACTTGAAATTAATTGTAATATAAATTTATTAAGATTCAGTTTTCAAATCAGACTCAGTTCAGGTCAAAGAGCAATTATTTTTATGCAAGGTACGAAATATCAATTAGATAGCAATGATATGTGTAGAGCTTGTAATTCTGTACAGGAAAGTTTGTTTCATTTTTATTTGGAATGTAAATATTATGACAGGTTTCGATATAAATATATTACTCAATATTATGATAAAAATGATACAGCAATTGAGAAATGGGAAAAATTAACTTACTTTGACAGTTTTAATAAACTAAAGAATATTTATTTATTTACATACAGAAGTTTTAAATTAACAGGATCTTAATTAATTGGGAATCAAAATTTTCTTTGAATAATCTATGGTATATACGAGTGAGAGAAAGATGTTATGTTTTCATTCAAAGATGTGTTATGTTTTCATCATGCATGTAGTTTATGGATTAGTTTAAATTTTATCAATAGTTGGGTTCAGTTTGACCGATTGTTCTTATTTTTATTTTTTGCCTTAATTTAGTTTAGTTCTTTTGAGAAGTGTATCCATTTTAGTTTTGCATTATAAATTAATTTAACTGAATTTTTGTTCAAGTATATATTACTATAAAAGTTGTTTATATTATTATTTTTATTGTTGTATAGTTATGTAAGATCACCGAGTGAACTCGGCAATAAGATTGTACAATCTTTAAAGCCAATAAAAATCATTCATTCATAATTCATTAACTGAAAAAAAAATCAGGTTGATGAAGATCTTATTGTAGGGGAAGAATGAGAAATGCTTTCTTTGATAGACTGCTCCTGCGCCATCGACCAGTGCCCAGGTTTCATCCAATCATCAAGATATCTTAGCAGGTAATGTGGATAAAGTACATTCTTTCAGTGTGTTTTTGAATTTGTTATATATTAAGTAATATTTTAATGTAAAAACAAAACAAAAAGTCTCTTGTGAAACACTCACACAACTTTCTTTTGCTGCAATTCTCAGTTTTATGAAAAAACATTTTGAGTGGGTATTTTTATTTATCCTCTGTAGAGGATGCGAATATCTAGGTGGCGAAAGCACTAGTTACAGTGAAGTAGCAGCTTCTAAGTAACCTTAATGTCGCAGTTTCCAGGAAATCCGCATCAATGATTTTTCCGGAAAAATATTTCAATAAAAGTTGTGTAACCTTAAAGATAGTTGGTTACAATATCAAGTTCATGGGAAATCATTTGAGCCAATTTGGAGAAAATTTGGAACAACTGAAATCTATTCAGCAAAATAATATTTCCGGTTTATGGTTTTTACCAAAAACTTGATGGATGCCTGATAGAAAATCCAAATGAGAATAAAATAATCAATATAAACAATAGTTATGCTTGGCGGTTGTTTAGAAACAAACAAAATGTTGGCTGGGGCCAAAGAAAAGAAACCTTTGGTGTTCAAAATGTCGGTTAATAAACTTTTAAAGTCTAAAATTTTTTTTTCTTTGGCCCCAGCCAACCAGCATTTTGTTTGAAATATATTATCTAGTTTGAACTTCCTACCATTTTTTTCTTTTTTGAAGTACAGCAACCATACATACAACCACTAACCATACAACAAACAATAACAAACATCCGGTATTTTATCCGTCGTAGCATGCATATTAGTTTTGTTCCTAATAAAATACCGGATGTTATCCAGCATTGCGGACCCAGCCACATTTTCAACAATAACAAAAGTGACAAATTTCTAAGAGCCACATTTTAATCCTCAGAGTACCACTGTAGGGATAGTGAACCCCCACCACTCATCCACTCTAGCGGAGAGAAACAGCCCCTCTCGCAAAGAGAGGAGAGGCTCGGCCAGTATATATATATATATATGAGAGATAGGCAATGAGACATCATTCAGATAGAATTCTGTTGATTTACACATCAGTTTAACATCGCTCCGTTCATATCTTCTTAGCCACGTCAGTCTGTCAGTTCAGTTCAGTTCAGTTAGTGTAAAGTCCTTGGCAGTCAGTCATATACATATATATCAATTATATATCTTAAACCAAATCTTAAGGTGTTTATCTTTCATCATCAACAACCAACATCTCACAACACCCTTACAACCACAAAAGTGTATTTCCGTTTAAATTTTAATTTCAAAAATCTTACAGGTATACATTAATTCCACTTACTGCAGTGGATAAGTTTCAGAATTGACTTACTACAGTGAATGCCATTGTTTCTTAGTTTATTTATCATAGTCGTGTGCAGATAATCGATTCCTGAACGAACAAGATATTGTAAGAATGTATTTGCGTCTGTTTCTTTAATAGCTGCCAGACAAGTTCTTGAAAAAAAATATTTTTTGAAGCAAAAATTATAGAAAAGCGAGAAAGCAGGAAAAGAATTCTGGTGTGAAACACTCACACCCCATTTTTACTTACTGCAATTATTAATGTTTCACTTAACAAACCTTACATTTCACTTGTTTTTTTTTAGGACATCAACAGCAACCTGAAAGTGATGTTATAGACCACCAAATAGCGCCTCTATTAATCTCCAACAAACCAGATATTGCGGTTTAAAACTGCAGCTTGACGACATTCATTCCTCAGTACCCAAATTTCCCCCAAAATCAACACTTTCCGAGAAAAAGTTTTGATAATGAGAAAAAGTTGTAATTTTAAATAAAATCTCGAAAAACTCAATAATCTATTTGACAAAGTCGCACTACTGGAAAAATGATTTTCGTAAGAATTCCAGCAATGCATTTAATGGGTCTTACGATTATACAGGTGGTCATGCAGTGCTCTACCATTTACAGCAAGAAAAGAAAGTAATAAAAATAATTACATAAGAACTCGTAAAGTAAAAAATTACGAAATAAAACAAATGTTCTGCTAGAGAATAACTTTAAATAATAAACTGAATAAAATAAACTCCGTAGTGACCTCAAGATAGTTTAGATGTTACGTTCAAGTGTCCCAACCTTGAGTTCTTATGAAATTTCAGATCGTGACATTGTGTTAACCGTCCAGCTTAACTTACAGACAGTTCGGTCAAACCTAAATAAGTAAGGCTAACAACCTTATTCATCACTAATGTACATCATATCAAACAAAACAGTGATGATTCTTTTTTAAAAAAGTAGTGAACAATTTGTTTTTTACTTTCTCTCACTCCTAGTAAGGAGGAAGTATTGTAATCGGTCAATTTTCGATATTGAGTTATCACCGGAAATATCCGTTTTGAGGTCCCCTGAGTCCAAAAAAGTGGTTTTTAGCAATGGTCTGTGTGTGTGTCAGTATGTAAACAGCATAGCTCAAAAACGAAAAACCGTACAAAGTTGAAACTTGATATTCCGTTTAGGTATCACCATGGGATCTGACAGTGGGTATCTGTCAAAATTCCCTCAACCGGAAGTACCACTTTACTAGTTTTTTTTTTTACGTTTTTGCGATTTTCTCAAAAATGGCTCCACGATTTTCTTCAAACTTGGTATATCAACTACACATACAAACAGCTACAACTTTTATTTGAAACATTTCCGGGAAAATCATTTAAGGGCAACTTCTGGGGGAGGGGTGGGGCTAGGTTTTCATCTTAAAGTGCTATTTCAGTTTATTAAACAATTCTATCATCTAAATAATGTTAATTAGAATTAAATATGTTGTTGAAATTCCGAGTTTGATAAAATCGGATAACCGGAAGTGCGTTTACTTTACCACTTTTACTAAATGATTTTTTCACTTTTTCGCGATTTTCTCAAAACTGTCTCTGATGATTTTCTTGAAACTTAGTATATAATCTAAACATACAAAGATCTACAACTTTTATTTGAAACATTTCTCTGGGAAGATTCATTTAAGGGCACTTTTGGAGGAGGGGTAGGGCTATGTTTCTCTCTAAAGTGCTATCATAGTTGATTATACAATTCGATCATCCAAACAAAATTAATTAGAAATAAATAGATGGCCAACATTCCGAGTTTCAAGAAAATTAGAGAACCGGAAGTGCGCTTTTACTGGACAGTTTTTTCAGTTTTCGACGAATTTCATTAAATTTGGTACACAAACTATAAAATTTGTCCATTATAATTTTGAGAAGTGGAGTAAGAGAAACTTGTGTGAGTGTTTCACACCAGATTTTTTTTTAGATGAGTGTTATTTCTGAGAATATCCAATGACTTCTTCTCTTCAATGAACAGTTTTAAATTAATAATTAAATCTTTCGGGACTGAACATTGTCAAATTTGATATGTATTTAGCAACAAATGGGGAACACATCAAGATTTCAGTCAGGTGCTGACTTCATTTTTAAATTTTTCAGCTACCAATACTTTTTAAGCTTACCAGATGTACGATTTTACCTGAATATTTTTTTTTTTTTTTTGTAGCCTTGGACACAGCTACGCACATAAGAGCTTTTTACTTTTCTTTGCAACATTTTCCCAAGAAAATTAACTTTAGAACGGTTCTCGGGTAGCTGCACCCTTATGCTTTTTATTAACTCAGTTATTTTACCTACACAACTCTGGATTACTTTACAGTTTACAGACAAGTTTTCAAAAAGTAAGCAGAGTCGATGGAGTTGGGAAATCTGGCTAAATTTGAAGAGAAAAAGATCACAAAAAATGAAATGTTTTGATGCATTGAAATAAAAAACAAATGTCTATAACAATTTCACTGTAACCGATAGTATTGAGTCGGCAAAATTTCGAAGAACAGAATTTACGAACATGATTTGGAAAACATGGCTGGTAAGACTTGGAAAGATAGGATCAAATTAGAATAATCGAATTACGAGAATTGGTCAGAGTTTTGACCGAGAGTTGACCAGCGGAGACATAAACTTTGATTGGTCCGGGGGATATTTGGTGGCATTATGTAGACTTAAGAGATCAATTAAAGGATTCCATGGGTTTCATTAATCAATTATACTAATTTAGGATTCTATATTGTCCCATTTGTTTTCAATTTCATTTTATTTCTAATTAAAATTAAAATTTATATTAATCTTTACAGTAATTCGACTAAATTGATTAATTCTATAATCATAGCAACTATTAAATTATATTATCTCCGTAAATTAGTTTTAATTAATATCGAGATTCATAGTGTTAGATTAAGCAAGTTATATCTATAAGGATGAAATAGATTATAATTAGACTGAAATTAAATTTAGGCTGCACTGAGGATACACGAAAGCAAATAATGAGTCTGAACTTTTCTGATTAAAGTCTTTTGTTAAATTTAAGCACATATTAATACAAACAACTGAATGTAAAAAATAAAGTAGCGCTATTTCTTCAGCCGAGCTTTATTTCCAACTACGGGATCACGAATCCTGAAATGCTAATTTCTATTCTTTGTGGTTGGGTCCGCAGAGCTGGAAAAATATCAGAGAATTTTTTCATGATAGGTTTCATTTTGTGGTTAAGCTTCGGCGTTCGCCCATATTCAAGATGTCGTGATAATTTGATAACACAATCTTGCACAAAGCAAAGTCAGTTTGAATACCATGTAAACTGATTGTGCAGACTGAGTTTGGTCTATGTTATTATCAAACTGAAATCAAAATGGTCAAAACCAAAACTGAAGGAGGCCATGGGAAAAATCTCTGATACTTTATTATAATTTACACACACCAGTGGCATCTATTGTGTTCAAAGTTGGTCGTTCTTTAATACCCCCCCCCCCAAGTGAAAAGACTCCTGTTAGCAAACATTTTTCTAATTAAATATGCAGAACGTGTAATTGTCACACGTTACAAACACCCATTACACACGTACATTACAAACACTAAAATAGAAGTGAAAATTTCAAAATTTGGCCGTTTCCAGAAATACTTAAACGCCCAGACAAATAGCCCCTGGTACACACATATCCGAGTTAAGCCCGAACCGAGCTTTCGCTTCTTCTAAGAATTTTCTCTAACCATCTTTGTCCTCCAGCCATTCTAGCGTCACGTTTGACGACTTTACCCGTTGAAGCATGTTGTTTTTTGTTGGTTCCCGACATGGCTTCGGAATCTCATCCAACCTCAGAGAATGTTATCAAATTCGTGAAGAGAGAGTTGATTTCAACTTTTTCTGTCACACACTACATTGATTGATTGTTTGTTTAGGGTCGGGGATTACATTAATAAGTATGTACGAATATAAACGAAAAAGAATGAGTAAAAATTATTTACGCTCTTATTACATTATTATAAACTAATATTTTATTTTCAATAAGTCTTTTTCGTTATTACACATATTCACCATACTAATATAACCACTGCCTCTAAACAAACAATTAGGTAATCAGCAGGATGTGAGGCAGAAACTTAAAGTTTAGGTCAACTCTCTATCCTAACTTGATAAGCATACTCTGACGATGGATGAAAATGCGAAACCGGACAAAACAAACAAAAAGAAACTATGATACGACGGATAAAATCCCAGATGTTACACTATATGCTTAAGCATTCGGACGTAAAATTTATGATGGTTTCAGCCTCCCTAGTAACCAGAAATCCTTATTATTACCGCTGTTCTTCTGGAAGGGTGAATAAATAATAGTGGTAATGTATAATGAAACATTGGTCAAACAGCTGTTTTAAACTATGACAAGGATCCCAACTAATGACACTGAAATTATCATAATTCTATTTAGATATACTTTGTTTCGCAATTCTCTGTCTCCTTACATATGGAATAACTGTCGTAAAACGAATTTGTCTTGAAGAATATTGTCGTTTCACCATCTGTATATGACATTAAGTACGGCCAAACTTTAATAAGAATTTTAACTTGATCATTTTGTTCTAGATTTCTTTTTTAAAACTATTTGTTCCATATTATCCTAATAGATAAAGGGAAGTTCATATAATATTTACTAATTTCCGCTGTAAACAGTAAGGTCCTCTCTAATCACTCGAAGTACGTGATAACGCATGTCTCGTATCAAGATAATTAGCCGAAAAGAGCTGAAAAGAACAATTATATTTCTACTTGATTAGATTTAATGCATGCAACGGGTATATAAATAACGAAAATAATCTAATTAGAAATCTCAATATTTAACATAAATTTCTATTTTTTTTAAACACTTAAACAAAAAATAATAATTAAGTTTCCACAATTTAATCGATTGATGAATTGCTATATACAGAAAATGATTGGCATAGCAGAAAATATGTTCAACTCATACCACATTCCATTATAACAAATATGCAGTAAATCAAATATTTCACTCTCCCCATAAAGTCACAGCCACATAAATAGAAGGAAATTTAATTTTATTTCCGTTTTAATATTGTATATTCATTTTTTCTTTTACTTCACCTTTTTCATAATTTCCGGTGAGTTCAATTTAGATACAAAGTATGAATAAAAACAAAAATAAAAATCTTACGATAATCTCACTTGAGTTTCACTGATGCAATTTAATTCAATTAATCAACTTTCTTTAAACCTCTAACTTTTTATCTAATTTATCTTATAATGTTTGTCTTCCCAATTACACCGCATTTAATTTTACAAATTTGGATATTTAATTGTGATAAAACGAGCCACTTTTTTTGTTATTGTTCTCAACCTTTCCGTCCTTATATTGACCAACATCAAGAGCTACAATACAAAATATTTATGAATGGGTCCGCATTGCTGGATAACATCTGGTATTTTATTCCTCGTAGCATGCATATTCCCGCACATATTTACAACCAACAAAACAACAAGTGTGAGTGTAACAGAAACATTACGTCGAAGTGAACTCTCTACACGAACTTGGTGAATCTGCTCTGACGATGGATGAAAATCCGAAACCAGTCAGGAACAAATGGAGTATGCATGCTACGGATAAAATATCTGACAAACTATTTATGTTTGAATATTTTATACAGAATATTTATGACTGAACAATCTGAGAAAATCTTCATCAAATACGAATAATTAATAGTAATTCTTGTTTGTTTAGATTATTTTATTAACACTTTCTCACATTGTTTTATATATTTATATTTTGAGCTGCTGATGACGGCCATTAAATGTACTGAATGCTTGAGAAGAATAAAGAAGTAGGTCGGCCTAAGTGTGAGGGTGGCAGTGAAGAGAAGCATACCGTCCAGCTCCTCCAGCAACATCCCTATATCAATTGTCCAAGGAAAAAAAAAACACGACAAACTGAAAAAACCATTTAGTAACGTCGTACTTCTGGTTGTTGGATTTTGCTCGAAATTCTCGTGTCTGATGCGGCGGTAGTGAGTGCCTAAACGGAATATCAAGTTTGAGCTTCCTGCGAGGGCGGAGGAAATTCGCCTGTTTCAAGGGATTTGTTGAAGAGTATATGAAGTGGGACAACTAAAGCATTGGAGCAGGATCGTAGAAAAACTCCTTACTGTGTATTATGCCGAGACGTTGAAAATTTGGAGCACTTAATTGTGATAAGTCCCTGTTTCAGTTAGCAAAGGTATGTTTTATTCAATAGGCTGAGTTCTATAGTTAAAAAACCGTTTAATGTCAAAACCGTTTTAGAAATGAGAAACGTTAAGTGGCCGGAAGCCGGAATATAAGTATCAAGAAATATCTAATTGAAACGGGTTTGAAAATATATTTTTTATTTTTGTAAACAGAATTTACTTTAGACTGAAGGTTAAAACGAGTTAGTGTAAGTAACAGTGCAATGATCTCAATCTGATCGTTTGGGTAGTAAGTACCCATATAGCGTTGTATCCATACAGCGTGCCGTCATTGATCCCTATCGATGCTAATGCAAAAAAAAACTTGAACTTGTGAAGTAGAATAGTAGTGTACGTATGTATATAAAAGATTTTGACGTAATATTTTACGGCGGATTCCCTGTAGACTAAGCTTCTTGTAGGTTCCTACTTATGAGTTATGCTGGTTTTATGTGCACATCAAGCACAGACAGACAGTTAAGATAAAAGAACACTAAACGCAGAAACAAAAACACATACATACGCAACTATAGACCAGTTTAAACCACCCCTTTCATTAGTCAGGAGACCTCAATCATATATTTCAAGTGAAAACACAATTTCGAAAATTTGCACGATAAAACTACCTCTTATCGTACAAGAAAGGATAAAAAAAATTATATACGAGAGACCTCTTGCCAAAACTATTGGTGTTTTGGTTGTCAGCCGTTGGAAGTAAATGATTATAGAATTCGGCCAAACTAAAAATAAAAACGAAATTTCGTCTACGCTTTGATAATTTGACTTAGACACAAATAAACAGAGTGCTGCGCATTATTTACACCCTTCAAAACCATCCTAGATCTAGTGCATTCTTCGCAAATGACTTTTAGCCATGATAAAGATAGTAGTAACAATGCCGTACAATCAATGCTCTAAACGAGGTTCAGGTATTTGTCACTTTTCCGCTTGCAAGGTTTTATCATACTTATAGAGTTCTGTATATCGAAAACAACAATATAGTCATTACAGCCGAGGAAGGAACTTCTTTCCTTTTTTCCTGATAAATTGAAGATCCAGTTATCGGCGAATAATGAAAATATAACTCAAGCAAATATAGTAAAAAAATAAAAAATCAATAAAAGTTCTCCATTAAATTTATTATATAATTTCTATGTTTACTTACCTTGGAGAATGTATTACGTGCATAATGCATGATTGAATCATAATCATATGGAAGTCCTAAAGAATTTACTTCTTCATCAGTCAATTTATTGAAATTGTACTCTTGACCTAAAAACAAAGCCAAAAACATACACGTTCCAAATAGTATTTAAATAAAAAAAGAATCAGTGAAGGGAAAGATGCTCTTCTCGCTGAATTTTACTATTAGAAATATAATAATGCATGAAAATTCTTTTCCTATCATCTTCCAGGTGGAAGGGTTACGCAATATAAAAAAGGTATCCACTTAAACTCGAAAGAAACTGTCGATACTGTGATCATGTTCGAAAGGGAACAGTTAAATACTGTCAGTTAAATACAGTCATTAAATACTGAGCTTATAGGTTATCCATTAGACAATCATTTGGGAATATCTCAGCCAATTTAGTGCTCTGGCAGGAATATTACAGAAGCTCTCTTATGCGCGTCAGGGCATGGTGGCGTAAAGGGTAACAAGATTAGGCTGACAATCTAGAAACAACTCTTTTCTTGGGCCGGAAAGTTTCAGTAGCGTAAGCGGCTATCGTTTTCAAGAAAAACTTTGAAATGAGAAGGAAACCAAGACTCTAGAGAACCTTCCCGGTACTAAGACAGGCTGGACCCTTCTGGGTAGCTTCTATATGTAGATGGAGGAGACTTCTGATGGACAACACTACCTTTCAGAGAGGGTTTAAGTGTGGTGTCTGGTTTACGGTGTATCGGAGGAGCAATATTCCCTCCATAGAACCGTTCCAGTTCACGAAATTTCTGAAAGAAATAAGCCTTGACGGTGGCTTCTGAAGCAAGAGAGTGTCCTTAGATAAGTACCAGACGGGGGAAGTACATAAAAGATCTTCAAGGTCACATTGCTCCATATCCTCACCCTACCAAAAAAATACAAAATTTCGAATTCAATTCTAATGAAAGAAGTATTTATAATTTTATCCGTCATAGCATGCTTCATTTTGTTAGTTCTGACCGGTTTCGGATTTTCATCTATCGCCAGAGTAAGGTTTGCAATCAATTCGTGCAGAGAAATGGCTTCAACTATATGTTGTAATCAATCACAAACGTCACTGGTTGATTGTGTCTAGCGAGGTTATAAGGTTGTAAAGTTGCAGATGTGTGTGTATCGCGTGTATTACAGCAGACAAAATGACTAGGTACAAATTATGGTTAAAATTTAACTATTAGTATATGATAAATAATGTCTATTGAAAGGCAATTTAAAATTAACTCTTTTAGTAAGGTGTTGTACAGTGTAAGTTACAATGCTCTGTGTTTTGTCACGGTATTTTAATGCGGGGGGGGATAGGAAATTTGAAGAGTATTTATCCAAATTAGAATATATAAAGTTTAATGAAGAGGAATATGTATATATATATATATATGTTCCTCTTCATTAAACTTTATATATTCTCTTAAACTTGAGATATTGTTATTAAACTTTATAAAGTACTCTTCAAATTTCCTATTCCCCCCGCATTAAAATACCATGACAAAACACCTGAGCATTGTAACTTACACTGTACAACACCTTACTAAAAGACTAAATTTTAAATTTAGCCTTTCAATGATATTAAATATACATTATACTGTTGAACCGTTCGACATGTAAACAGTCGCAGTTGTGATTACTTAGAATTAAGGTTTCGGCCAGCAGGCAGAGGGACGAATGCGCGCGCAAATTTTCTAAGTTGTCGAGCTATACTCATTTTTTTCTGCGACATACGTACTTCTATAATCTTACAACGTCCCTACATACAATCAACCAGTGTGGTTTCATCTCTATACACTCTAACGAACTGATTAAACCTTACTCTGGCGATGGATGAAAAGCCAAAAGCGGAAATCATAGATTTTATCCAGCAATGCGCAACCACATATTCGAAAATATATTGGTTTTAAATGAATAACATCGTTATTTAAAACGAAAAATTTTTGTTTTCATCCCAATTATTTCTGAAAATAGATCAATCCCTGGGGACAACATTTATTGGAACCTTTTTTTCCCTGTAAATTCGTTATTGAATTTGTTGTGCTGAATCTATCTGTTATTTACATGAATGGACAATATTTTACTTCTGTTTCCACTAGAAATACTGTAATTGTTTGCGTAGCATTCAGTACCAAGGGAATACAAATAAATTATTATTATTTTATTTTCAAGGTATTTTCCACAGAAACAATCAAAGAAAATAAATAAATTCTATTTTTTTTTTAATATAGGAGACAAAAGAAAACATAATTATTAATACGACTGGAAAATTCATGGATATTCCAATTCTTTCATATGACTGGTAAATTGTTTTTAATTTTTAAAACTAATATTAATTTAAAATACATTAATTTATAATTAAAACCTAACATATTTATTTTAATAAAATGTATAAATAAAAACAAGTTAATACAATTAAAAATCCAAAATTACCGCTCATTATATTATCTCTGACAATGATAACATGGTTGTCTCGATCTGGTCGTGTATGTTCATGCCAAAATCCAACCACATGTCCTAATTCATGTACAACTATGCCAAATTTATCGCAATTCTTTCCAATTGAAATCGCCTGTGCACCATTACCTCTTTTTCCCACAAATGAACAGCACCTGGATTAATATAATATATATAGGTGATTTAGTTTTGTTTTTGATTTTACAATTTATTAAAATAAAATATAAAATATGTACTAGCTTCGAATTCCGTCGCAAGAAAAGTTCATACATAGATGGTCGTATTTCACTTATATACAATCTCACTTTCATACAACCTCGGTGAACAGAACTGCTCATATAGCTAGAATGCCTTGTATCGTTGTTATGGGCAAAGCAGTTTTGCTAAGAAAAACCAGAACTTGAGAGACAAATTTTCTTGAACTCTCTAAATTCTCCCACCGTGTAATTGATCTTAACGTTACTTCTTTATATATTTTTAATAAATCATAATTCAGAGACATTTTCCATGATAGCCTGCTTCATTTTGTGGTCATCGACCGATTTCGGCGCGCCCATCTTTGCGTTTGTCAGACAGTGTGATAACACAAACTTGCACAGAGCAAATTCAGTTTATGCACTGACTCAGTGTCCCGAAGATTTCATCAAAATCCCTCAACCGGAAGGCAAAAGAAAACAAATTCCTCTTTACTATATAGTTTTGTTCAGTTTTTTTTTAGACATTTTCTGGAAAATTACAACAAGAATTTTCACAGAGTCAGTATGCAAACTGAATTTGCTCTGTGCAAGTCTGTGTTATCATACTATTTGACAAACGCATCCTGAAGATGGGCGAATGCCCGAAACCGGT
Organism: Triatoma infestans; assembly: GCA_011037195.1. NCBI lineage: Eukaryota > Metazoa > Arthropoda > Insecta > Hemiptera > Reduviidae > Triatoma > Triatoma infestans. The sequence continues at coordinate 310,232 of JAAEAF010000286.1, read as the reverse complement.
CGATGACCACAAAATGAAGCTGGCTATCACGGAAAATGTCTCTGATGCTTTCCAGCTCTGCGGAACCAACCACCACAACAAATGATAATTCCTTAAATTCCTATTTTTGATCAGGCGGTTTTCTTTAAACATAAATTCTAGCTGCTTTTTATTTGACTGGTAAAACAGTGCAGAATCTTTCACTTGCAGTTCATCCAAAAATCAGTTATCCTGGAAAAGTGTTTGAAATAATAGTGATTGGTGATTAGTTAGTATGCAAACTTTAATGAAAATTCTTGTTGAATTTTCCAGCGATTGCCTAAAAAAAAAAACTGAACAAAACTATATAGTAAAGGGGAATTTTTTTTTTTGCTTTCCGGTTGAGGGACTTTGACTGAAATCTTCGGGACAAATACGTTGATAGTATTTACACAGAATGTGGAAGAATTGATGGGTATATCGACTTGAGAAAAATAATACATCAAATACCCCGTAGTAAATCCACACATTCATATATTGATCATTCCCTAAAACAATTTTTGTTTCCTAAGAAAAATAACCTTGAAACTTGTATTTCCAATGAAAACGCAATTGTAAAAATTTCTTATAATCGCAGTACTAGAAGCAGTAAGCGTAAGTAAATAGAATGCGGTTTTAAAAATTCTGAGAGCAAAATAATAAGCGATATTATGATCGAATGGTATATAGTCGTGGGACCAATAACTGCTATGAAGAGTTGTTTTTTTTACATAAAAAAAGAATTGAAATAAAATTAAGAAGCAAAATGTTAAGTGAAATGTACGTAAATAATTATGAAAGATCTTAAAAATACAAAATCGTACCAACTGCTAAACTATTGCACCACAAAAGACTGAATTTAGCTCAAAAATAGAGCTAATCAAGATTCTTGATTCCATACAGATCTGAACATTACGAAATGAGCTATTAAGAGTAAGAAGTGAAAAAATATAGCCCTGGAGAGAGATGGAAGATCTGAAAATTTCAACATCGTATAAATAATATTCTATTGCGTCTTCAGAGTGCATATTGGACTCAAATATAGAGCTGAACAATGTCCGTAATTCCAAAAGATTTCATGTAGATCCCAACAACACAAAGCTAAATGTTGAGAATCAAATAGTTAGCACTTGAAAGGGAAGATAAGAAAGAAAATAAAATTTTAACTTCTTTTAACGTATAACACTATTGCGTCACTAAAGTGGATATTTGGCTCAAATAGAGAGCTAAACAATGTCCGTAATTTCTTAAAGTTTCAATAGATTTCAACAATATAAAATGAGATATTAAGAATAAACATTTTTGAACTTGAAAATGATTGAAGATTTGAAAATTTCTACTTCTTATAATTCATACACAATAATGTCGCTAAAGTAGCTATTTAGCTCTAGTATATAGTCAGTCAATGTCTTTTCCTTAAAATTATATACAGAACTGAAATTGTGAAGGGAGTAAGAGCCATAATTTTAACAGCATCAGAAATTTTCAACTTCTTTTAACTCATAAATTATTGCGTCTGTATAGTGAATATTTTGCTTAAAAATAGTGCTTCTCAATGTCCTTGGTTCCTTAAAATTTTATACAGATCTGAAAGTTGGGAAGGGAGATATTAAAACACAAAATTTTAGCAGTTGGTTGTGATAGAAGATCTGAAAGTTGAACTTCTTATAACTTAAACACTATTGCGTCTCCAAAATGGATATTTAGCACAAATGTTGAGCTACATAATATCCCTGTATCTATAAAATTTCATATATATCTGAACAATACAAAGCGAAATATTGGAGGTCAAAATTGTAGCATTTGAGAGTGATTGAGGATCTGAAACACTCAACTTATTATAATAATAATAATTCATACACTATTGTGCCACTAAAGTTATATATGCTCACATATAAAGATCGTTTATTTGCGTGATTCGACATAGCTGCTTACCGTTCTTGCTTGCCCAAAATTTGAGGCAGATTTGAACATTTCGAAGGAAGATATTATCGGGCACAATTTTAACATTTGCGAGAGATTGATGATTTGGAAAGTTCAACTTGCTATAACTCACACTATATTGCAACTTGTATGAGTCCAAATTGTAGCCCTTGAAAGTGCAGGAAAAATTGAAAATTTCAACTTGTCAAAATACCGACTCTATTACATTTCTAATGTACTGTAATGTTATGTATGATTGGGGGGTTTTAAAATAGAAATTCACTATAGTAAATAATTATAAATTTTAATTTATCTCTTCTCTAAAGGGATCTCGTGAGGTCTGTTCATCTGGATTGATTAAAGGATAAAAATAATTAGAAAATAACCATATAAAAGAAATACATATAATTACACAGTTTAAACTACAAATAAAATCTTATTCCTTAACTAATAATAAAATAATACTTATGCAGTAACTAGAATAATTTCTACAACTTACAATATTAAAAGGGTTTTTAAGCAGAAGGTTGGGCCTTAACTCTCGTATAACGAACACTACGACACTCTTTTATAAATTTTCACTGAGCAGAGTTTTCTTCACCACAACAATTCTGATCCTCTCCTAATTGAGGTTCTCTATATATATGATCCCTCTCCATTAAAGGGAGAAAGAAAGGGAAATTCCCTTTTCTTGTAGTACAGGTATTTTACCCTTCTAACTGTTCCTATTGTTTCTCCCAACCTTCGTAAAAACCCAGCCTTGGACTTACACTAAGTAAACAACCAATATTACCTAGATATTAACTAATATATTTCTCTTAATTCTAAAATAATTTATATTTCTTCCAAAGGTCTACACATTACAAATGCTTCCTCTGGAGAAACAAAAAAAAAAATTTTTATAAAAAAAATTTTTTTTTTCACTATATATATTTCACAGTTAACATACGCAAAAACCAATAAAACAACATAAATATTTACATGAACTGTAACAAGTATTATCGATCATTGAATAACACATTAGTGAATATTAGTCATAATGTAACATATTTATAAAATAATGCAAGAAACTATATGTGAGCAACATTAAAAAATAGTGCAATAAAAAAAATTGAGTCATTTATCTTAGAATTATTTGTTTTTAATTCTAGTCAGTTTATCTTCATTTGTAATTTCTTGACTACTGACTATGGTGGTCCCAGTTCTGGAAACGGTCCCTCTCATAGAACGTCCTTTGAAAGAATGTGGCTCAGGGCAATTAAGGCCCTTACATACATCTTACTGGGTCAAGATTACCCTTTTATTTTGAGTCCAGTCAACTAGAATATCGTCGATCCATTAGTCTCCAACCCTGGCCTTGAATATTGGGTAATAAGCTTCGCTTTCCTCACAATCGCGGCGCGTTTGGCACTAATAGTTCGCTCTTGTGCATTACATTCATTAATAACAGTTTGGCTCTTTTACCATTTTCTGCTGTCATGTTATTTCTGCACTTAGTTTCACTTTCTGGTTACTTATTTACTCTTGTATTGTATATTCAACCCTGCATTATTTACATCTGCTTGATCTTAGCCATCACACAATCTTAAAAATCACCCAACCTTCTTTATTTTTAAAACTGAGTTCTACATTGCATAAATTCCTCCAAAAAATAGTCATACCAATTAACAATAATAAATCAATTAAGATAATTCTGTTTACTTTTACTATCTCTTAAACAATTATTTAGTATCTATTTAATGATATACGATTAACTAGTAAGTCTTGACTACAGACTTCTATTAACAAAATTGTTATTTATCATAAGGAGAGTTGGCTAAATTTTACTTTGGTATAGAAGAAATTTATAGAATTGAAGTTAAAGTTAAAACTAAAAAAAAAAAAATTTCGAAGAAATATTTAATGACATTATTATCAAACTCGGCTTCCTTCTTCAGCTTCATGATATCGTTTCAACTGTATACTATGGAATTACCACGAATTAAACGTGAGTCAATCGCTTTTGGGTCTGGAGGCGTTTCATTAAGGTCTTTAGCTAACAAAAAAGTTGTGTTATTATAATTTTCTATGATTGTATACGGTCCCTCGTAGATTGGCTTAAATTTTGATGCTTCTTTATCACCATCTGCAGTTTTTAGTGATTTAGCAAGTACTCAATCCCCAACTTTAAACTGATAAATATTTCTTTCCATGTTAGACCTTTTCATGGCGTTTTCCCCAGCCTTTTTTAGATTTTTTCTTACTCTAACCCTTAACTGGTTTTGCTCCTTCGGGGTCAAGTGTTCCCTTAATTTCGACTTAATAATACAGAGCTCTTTCCAAGGCCGGGAATGTTTTACACCAAAGTGGACTTCAATCGGATAAGCCTTTATAACCGAATGATAGGTATTGTTTATTATATGAGCGATTTGTTGAGTTAGTTTTGGCCAGACCTTATGGTTATCATTTAAAAGGATTCGAAAAAAATTTCCAAGATCGCGGTTGGTTCTCTCGCTTAGATTGTTTTGAGGGTGTCTAATTGAACAATAACAATATCGAATCCCCATCTCAGACAAAGCATTTCTCCACTGCGGATTATTAAATTGAGTCCCATGATCTGCTAAAATTCGTTTCGGTGTTCCAAACTCCTCTGGTGACATATTTTTACTGTCGAAGTAAGTTCCGTGGTTGATTTCTTCTAACACAATTAAGTCATAATTATGGTACCAAAATTCATCCAAAAATATTTTCTGAAACACATCCATTGAAGATATAGTGTGTTCAATTAGAGAAAACCATACCAAAGCGTTTCCTTCTAAGTGCATGCAAATTCAGTAAACGCAATTGTTTTACCCCACATTTTGTACTGTGTTTAATAAATTCTTTATAAACTCTGTAGGTATATGTGTACGGCTGTCCCGAAAGATACACCTATCCTTTCTTCCTTTATTCTGCTCCACTAGTGTAGAATTTAATAATTTGATTGATTCACATAAATTTATATCTAAATAATTTGGTCCTGGCGTTGAATATCGGACGTCTTCTTGCATTCTACCAATTTTACCGCTAAGATCTTCAAACTTGGCATTAGTATTGGCCTCAATTTCAATTATCTTACTGTGTAATGAGTCCGTAGCCTCCTCTAATACGAGATGTTTGTTTGCAAATTTTTTATGAAGTTTGCTAATAACTTCTGTATTTTTGTCTTCTTGAATTTTTATGGCATTTCGGATCGTTTTCAAGTTTTCCCGGAACTTTACATTTTCTTCTCTCAATGTTCCTACTTCAGTTTCAACATTTTCCACCCTACTGTTACACTGCTCAATTTTTTCATTTAAATCCTGGAGACCTCGGTCTAGTTTGTGATCAATCCCATTTAATTTTGAATTAATCGAATCTAAGATTATCATAAACCCTTCAATATCTAATTCCTTGGTTTCAATGCTAGATGTCGATTTAGTACCGGACCCAGTTATTTCGACGCCACGAGAATTAGAACCTTTATTCGGACTCACCCTACTTCGCAGATTACGCCCAGAAACCTCTTCGCTCTCTTTTAGGAAAGTTGAACCAATTTTTTTCGACATTTTTTTTTTTTTTTTGCCGCCCGATGATTGTTGATCGATTAAATTATTTATTATACTATTATTAATTAATAAAAGAACCAAATTTAGAACAACTACTCCTTTGAATCAATCAATTGCTTTTAATAAAACAAAATAACTTTTATCCCTTTTTTAATCATTTAGTTCAGATTTACACAGACTCATCGGTCCCCACAAGGGATGCCATATGTAATGTTATGTATGATTGGGGGGTTTTAAAATAGAAATTCAGAATAGTAAATAATTATAAATTTTAATTTATCTCTTCTCTAAAGGGATCTCGTGAGGTCTGTGTTCATCTGGATTGATTAAAGGATAAAAATAATTAGAAAATAACCATATAAAAGAAATACATATAATTACACAATTTAGACTACAAATAAAATCTTATTCCTTAACTAATAATAAAATAATACTTAAGCACTAAGTAACTAGATTCATTTGTACAACTTACAATATTAAAAGGGTTTTTAAGCAGAAGGTTTGGCCTTAACTCTCGTATAACGAACACTACGACACTCTTTTATAAATTTCCACTGAGCAGGGTTTTCTTCACCACAACAATTCTGATCTTTCCTAATTGAGGTTCTCTATATATATGATCCCTCCTCCATTAAAGGGAGAAAGAAAGGGAAATTCCTTTTTCTTGTAGTACAGGTATTTTACCCTTCTAACTGTTCCTATTGTTTCTCCCAGACTTCGTAAAAACCCAGTCTTGGACTTACACTAAGTAAACAACCGATATTACCTAGATATTAACTAATATATTTCTCTTAATTCTAAAATAATTTATATTTCTTCCAAAGGTCTACACATTACAGTACATTACTTTCTCTTACTCCTAGGAATAAGTATTATAATCGCATCAAATTTTCGGTATCGAGTTTTCATCGGAAATGCACCTTTTAAGATCCCTTGAGTCCAAAAAAGTGGTTCAAAGAAGATGGTCTATGTGTGTGAACATCGAAGCTCAAAATCGAAAAATCGCAAGAATTCAAACTTGATAATATTCCATTTAGATATACATGGGATCAGACAGTAAGTATCTGTCAAAATTCCTCAACCGAAAGTATCTCTTTAATGAATGATTTTTTTTTACTCTTTTGCGATTTTCTCGAAAATGGCTCCAACGATTTTTTTTAAACTTGGAATATCAATTACACATACTAAGAGCTACAATAATTTGTACTTGAAACATTTCTCTAGGAAATTCCTTTAAGGGCACAGAGATGGGGGCTAGGTTGTCCACTAAAGTGATATTATTTAAATAATTATAATTATAATTAAATATGATGTTGACATTCCGAGTGTGAAGATGATCTGAAGTGCGTTTTTACTGAAAAGTATTTTTCAGTTTTCTGCTAGTTTCTCTAAAACGGCTCCTACAATTTTTTTAAACAAGTATTTGAACAACACATATAAAGAGCTAAAACTTTTATTTGTAACATTTCTCCGGGTAAACTTATTTAAGCTGGCTTTTGGAGTTGGATTTCCTTTAAAGTGCTCTCATAGTTGATTATACAATTCTACCATCTAATATCTAAAATTAATTAAAAATAAATAGATTGCCAAAATCCTGAGTTTCAAGCAAATTATTAAACCGAAAGTGTGTTTTTACTGAACAGTTTTTTCAGTTTTTGCGATTTTCTTCATAAAAACAATGACGAGTTCCATTAAATTTGATAGACTAACTACGAGTATAACATTTGTCAATTAAAAATTTATAAACTGCAGTAAGAGAAAGTTGTATTAGTATTTCACAAGGATTTTTCTTTTAAACGCGAGAAACTAGATCTTGATTGAATCTTGCGCAGATTTCTTTCTTTATAAGTACTCTTTCAATACTTTGTGGACTGCGCCACCTACATAAAATTAAGGACCATATAATGAAGTGCTTACAAACTCTAGGTCTGAGAACAGTTTTTTAAATGAATATTAGGTTTCTCTTGCTAGGAGCCTGTACAAGCTCAGAAGCTCACTGTCCGGTGATGGACAGTGTTGTCTGTAACGAGAGAACACTGCCGGAGGCCGGCAGTGCACTGAGAAGGCCCCGGCGCCAATGACCATAGATATTGACGCGCCTTAAATTAAAAAGAAAAAAAATGAATATTTGAATTCCTTTAAGAAATTTTGGCGGATATTTAACTTAAATTTGATTTTGTCCCAATAGTGTAAATGACCAAATACAAAATGGCGGACTTACATAGGATTTTGCGTTTCTGCCTAATCTCTTTTACTTTCTTTGCAACAATAGAGTGAAAATTCTGAATTTTTTCTTGATAGCTCACATTAATTTTGTAAAATAGTAAATAATATGTTAGACATAACATGATTTTGTTGCATTATTTTTACATAAAATTTGTATTGCACAATTTGGTAATTTATAAAATACCTATGAAGGGATAGTTAGTAACAAAATTCTCAACTAGATCTGTCATAGAAATAATTAGCAATAAATAATTAACCAATCACAGTGCAGAAGAGAACATGTGAAATATGGGTGTATGTAACATCAATATGGGTGTATGGCCAATCAGAAATTTAGAATTATCATGCTGACCATGCCCTATAAAAATAATTAACGAATCGCAGTATAGAAGTGAAGGTGTCAAATGTGTGTGCGTGGCCAACAAGATAATTCTAAATTTCTGATTGGCCTAACACACACCCATATTTCACACTTCTCTTCTACACTGTGATTGGCTAATTATTTATTGCTAATTATTTCTATGACAAATCTAGTTGAGAATTTTGTTACTAATTTCCCTCCGTAGGTATTTTATAAATTATCAAATACTGCAATAGGAGAAAGATTAGCTAAGTGGTTAGCGCGTTGGACTACCACGCGGAGTTCCCGAGTTCGAGCCCAGTGCTGCCCTTAAATTTTTTCTTCCTAGGAGTCTCTACAGCTCACTGTTCAGTGAGCAACCGGAGGCTGGCAGTGCACTGAGAAGGCTCCGGGCGCTAATGACCGTAAGATGTTGATGCTCCTTAAAATTAAAATAAAAAAAAAATAGTGCAATATTGTATAAAAAAATGCAAAAAATAAAGTCATTTCTAACATAATATTTACTGTTCTATATAATTATGTGAGCTGTAAAGGAAAAATTTATAATTTTCATTCCACTCTTGAAAAAGAAGGCAAAAGAGAATAACGAAATGCAAGATCCACGCAGCTCCGCCATTTTGTATTTGGTCGTTTGCACTAGTGGGGCAAAATGAAACTCATGTTAAATACTTCAAAAAATTGTCTAAGTAAGCCATAATATTCATTTAAAAAACTTTTCTTAGACCAGGAGTTTTTAGCTATACATTATATTGTTCTTAATTTTATGTAGGCGGCGCAGTCCACAAACTATTGAAAGATACTGTAAAGATGGTATTCAACGTATGAGCTAATTTAATCAAATTACAGTTTCTCATAGCAACATGAAGAAAAGGAATCGAACCAATTATTAGTGCATTTAAACAAATAAATTACAATTTGAAGAAGCGTTATACGAGTATATTAGAGTTCGCTAAACTAGAGACTATGTGTAACTAAGTAAATTGGAGTGAGCGAAAGTCTTGTGAGTGTTTCACAACAGATTTTTTCGGCTCAAAAATTTAAATTTCATATTTTTTGCACCCTCTAAATTTCATATCTATGTTGACATTATAAATCAAAATATTGTGCATCAAAATTCTAACCGCTGATTTTGGTGGAGGTCAACATTTCATCATGTTTATTTTTAAAGTACCAAATATATTTTTTCGATTTATATTTTGCGGATTCATTGTATAATTGTGTTTATATCGGAAATTAGATTTTTAAAAACCATTAATTGCGATTACTAAACTCGAAGCGGGGAAAGTGAGTAGAAGAGGAGTAGAAAGAAAAAACGCTGACAAAAAAGCTGCTCCATCTTCAGGATTTTAAATGAAAGACAAGTAGGAGAGCTGGAGATCTTGAAGTAATCATTCTGTGCCGGCTTAACTTGGCTTTAATTTTTTGCCCCCACTAAACGTACTTTTCATTTCGCCAGTGGTGACTGGATCCGCCTATGCAAAATACGTTTTTCTTGCTCCATCAGATTATTGATTAGTCTAATGAGCTTATTGCTTAAAGCAATTCTAAACTGAATCGTTTAAAGTTAATTGAATTATTTAAATGGCTATTCCATTTTCTCTAATTAACTACTGTGTGAATTTTGAACGAAGTGATTATAAAGTGATGTATATACTGACTCTTAGATGATTGTATCTTCCTTGGAGTACTTACGTTTGTACATTGTATGTAACTGTTTATATCATACCATCTCCAACTATGAAGGACTTGTATGATGTGTGAATGATCTGGAATATCAGAATGTTGAAAGAAATCCAATCCTCGTGGGTGGCTGATATTCCAAAATGATTTATAATATAACCAACATAACAATCTCGGAAACCTATCCCATCAAAGTAACAGTTACCTAGGACCAGAATGCATCATTTAGACTGAACTAGTGTCTAATAATTTTTTGAAATATTAAATGAAATTTTGTGATCCTTTCATAAATTTAGATTTTATACAATGTAATTAACATACATTTTTCCTTGAAACTTGTAGAATTTGTTTTGTTTTCACCTTCTTGGGGATTAGGAGGTTGTTTTTACAGCTCGAGCTCAAAATTATGGACAGCATCAAAGGATTTACTTCTATTAATCATTTTTGAGTACTTTTTCCCGCTAAATAAGCTTTTGCTCAAAACAAATGCTTTGTACTTAGCGAGGCTTAAAACATAATTCTGGTCCAAAATTTGACAAAACATTAATAGTAAATATGAAACTAAAATAATATTAAATCTGCTTTTTGTGCTCATTATTGAATTTAAAATTGCCCTTTGCCATTTCTAGTGCACACTCGAACAAACGCATGGCGCGATGTAATGTCTAGGTCATTCAGTTGAACAACTTCAATTTATCTTCTTTTTTTTTTATGAAATTATAAAACTTATTTTTGATAATTTATGTCGAATTATTATCAAATATGACTCAATAATTCATAATTTTGCATTCTTATTTTTACTTACGCTTACTTGGAGCAAGAGAAAGTATTGCGAAACTGGCAAATTTTCGAAATATGAAACACATGTTTGCAGTTCCCTGAATACGATCAATTTAGTTTTAGCAGGAAATCGCGTGTCTGTGTGTGTGTGTGTGTGAGTATAAACACAATATCTCAAAAACGAAAAATCACAGGTAGCTCAAACTTGGTATTTCATTTAATTACTACAACCGCATCAGACACGACGTTTTCGGATAAAATCTACCAACTATAAGTGCGACTTTACTGAATGGTTTGTTCAGTTTGTTCGTGTAGAGAGTTCACTTCAACGTAATGTTTCTGTTACTTGTTACTCACACTTGTTGGATGACATAATTATATACAACCAACAAGTGTGAAATAACAGAAACATTACGTTGAAGTGAACTCTATACACGAACTTGGTTAATTTGCTCTGGCGATGGATGAAAATCCGAAACCGGTCAGGAAGAACATAAATATGCATGCTACGACTTATAAAATACCAGATGTTATCCAGCATTGCGGATCCAGCCACATATTCAATAAACCTAACACTTTTTGAAAAAAATTGATTTCAAATAGTTTTGCAGAATTTGTGAATTTAAATTTCAAATGGACCGGTTTGATTCAATGTATTGGTGCACTATTCACTCCCCCCCCCCCACCTGTACATATATTTATTTATGTTGGTATACCTGAGAAATTTGAAATTTAAAGAAAATTTGTCATTTTATATATAACTGTATTAGGAGGTGTAAAAGGAAGTCGGTGTGTATTTCAACCAGGATTGGATTATTTGAGATCTGGTTGAATTCTTTAATGAAATAGCATACCTCAGCTAGGCTGAGGATAAAAAGATCGTTTATTGTCCAGGGAGAGCTCAGATTTGTTTTCTAGAAGTCATATAGTTTGTCGAAAGCGTCCTGCTGAATTTTGTCCTCTTGATTCGTTAATAAGGATTTCACGTGAGTCTTGTCTTCACAAAGACCATGATAGCAGACCTCACTGACTACTGGTGGTAGTAGATTGATGGAGGAGACATGAAGAAGTAGGGTAAGGTAATGCAATGTTATGTGTTCATACCGGAAAGCTATGTTTGGGATTTATGCTCATTGATCCCATAGTTGCCTTGCTTTTTTGGATCATATTTCTAAGGAATAGATCTGTAGGTTTTTTTTTTAGAAGCTATTACTGGATTGTAGTTACTGGCTACGCCATCAGCACAGGTAAGAAGGACAGTGTCAGGATGTGTTGAGATGTCTGCAATGTACCTATACTTGAAAAAAAAAAAATTAAAAATCAAATCTTGACTGCAGTATTTCCTCTAGCAAGGGAATTTTAAATATAATTAAAACGCTTGAATTTCTCAACTAATTTAGAACCAATAATTAGTACTAATTAGTAAAACTTCATAATGAAACCAGTTTTAACATATTTGATTAACTTGGAGCTTGCAAGTAGAGAAATAGATAAGTTAAGGATGACAATGAGAAAGATGGAAAGAAGCATGATGAAAATATGCAGAAGAGAAAAGAAAAGTAATAGGTGGACAAGGAAAATCACTGAGATGGGAGATATTGCAAAAGTAACTTTTGAAAGAAAATGGAAGTGGGCTGGTCATACTGTGCGGTCAGTAAATGCAGATGCACCAAGAAAATTTTAGACTGGTGTCCAATGGAGTTAAAACAAAAACGAGGTAGACCTGAAAATGAAATAGGATCAAGAAATGTTGAGGTGCGCTGGAGAGAGTTACCTTGGACGGACAGATCGGAATGGAAAAGAATGGGTACCGCGTATATGGAAGTCTGGGTGCCAGAAGAAAAATAAAGAAAAAAGTGGTGATGTTGTGACAATGGAAGTGATTATATATAAATAGACATACCTAATAATGTTGGGAAGATTTTCGTTTATTCTAGACTGTTAAATTTATGAAATATGATAGTTGGAATTAAATGAAAAAAGTCATTCTTTTTTTATAACTTTATTACAGTATCGAGCTTTCGACCTGGGAGCCAGGACATTCTCAAGATAACAAAACTGGATTAGGACAATATAGCAGGTTACAGTTTGATGAGAGGATATATTACATATTTTGGCAGTGTTGGAAAACAAGAGGTGTTATTATTTCAATAAATTCGTATATATGACATTAAGATCAGCAATATCTGTTTTAATTTTTTTTTTTTAATTTAAGGCGCGGCAACATCGATGGTTGTCAGCCTTCTCAGTGCACTGCCGACCTCGGACAATGTTCTCTCGTTACAGGTAACACTGTCCATCACCGGACAGTGAGCTGTAGGGGCTCCTCGGGGAAAAAAAATCTAAGGGCAGCACAGCTGGGCTCGAACCCGGGACCTCCGCGTGGGAGTCCAGTGTGCCACAGAGCTAATCGCTTCCTTATGTTTTAAAATTGATAGATGTTATGTTTCTATTCATGTGGATCATTTCTAAAAATTGTTTGTGTGTGAATTCTTTGTGAAAGCTCCATACTGGATAATAAAGTGTTTAATACACAAAAGAGGACTTTTTTCATTTAATTCCAACTATCATATTTTGTAAAAGTTTTACGTCCAATTAACAATACAAAGTTATAGTGTTAAATTTATGGTTTTACAGAATTCTACAAACCTCGTTAATTAAAAATTAACGAAATAAAAATTTATTTAGAAATAAATAATTTTAATTAATTTTGTTTGAAACAGTGATAATGAGTGCAAACCTTAAATTCTTATTATTACTAGTAACTCCAATCACCATAAGGAGGATACCTCAGCTTTGGGCCTTATTTGAATATTGACTGTACATGATTATATGTATGTATACTATTTAATAAATGACATTGTATTCTATTCTAATTATTAGATTATAGTATTCACAATAAATTAATGCATTTTTCTCAATTGTTAACTAACTTAAAAGGCTAAAGTAAAGGGGATTGTGATTTATGTAAGTGTTGTAAGTTTAAATAAAAAATTATTGCGTGATTAAAGTCATATGTGGTGAATTAAAGTTGTATTATCATTCATCTTTTAGCTTATCAATAAAGAATTCTATATCGCCAGGGCAATTTATTTTTTTTTTGTAAGAGTAGTTCTTATGTGTTTGCCTTTTTTTCTGTAAGTAAAACAGTGAATTGATATTAACGCAATTTTCAGCTGGGTGAAGAAAATGTTAGCAGGCACGAACTCTTCTATAAAAAAAAAGTAATAGATTACTTTTAATTACAGGGCCATTTTATTAGGTAATTTTGTTTTATTACTTTAAAATAATCTACACTTCATACAATATAAAAATAGCAACTCACTGGAGTTCCCCTTCCTTTTTTTTGGAATAATTATCTTTAAAAAGATTTCGAACTGAATTTCTAATAAAATTGGCATATACTGAGTACTTTGGTCGAGATATTATAGTAACTGGAACCTTAAAGCTGCCTCGTTCATCAAAATATTATAACTAACATCACTAATCGGCTCAATGCATGTCCAGATACTCCCATATCCATCGACAGCTCTTCATCTGCCGTCACCCTACCTGGGTTTATGATTTTTATTGGTTACGAACAAAAAGCTTCCAACCCATCTGCTACTACTAGCTAAATGGAGTCTGCAGCTCTATGTTTTCACGTATATCTCTTTCGTTTACCTATTTCACTTCGACCGTATTTTTTTTTATTTAGGAAAAAATATCCTTCTACAATAGATCTAAGAGCTTGTCATGGGCTATCTCTTAAGAGAAGGAGTGGTATTAAGAGGTAGGAGTGATAAGTGATGGTCTAAAATATTGCTGAAGTATGAACCAGTGGAGCGGAGAGCTATGAGAGATGCTAAGGCAGAGCTGGACAAAGGATGTGATGGAGATGACACGACAAGAGTTCTGAGTATTCTTGAATGTGATATAAAACTTTGGATATAACAAATTTTGGGATGAGGGTTATGATATCAATGGATTTTTCTCAATTATTACTGTAAAGAGTAGCACTGTGATGGTATCACCTGAAATACTGCTACGAAGTTCCTGATATCAAATACCTTTTTTTTTTGGTACGAGAGTAAAGGCCACTTTTACACGGCACTGAATGGAAGTTGTAAAAGAACTTTACTATAACAGTTTTTTTTTAATTTAAGGCGCGTCTACTCTATGGACATTGGCGCCCGGAGCCTGCGAAAAAATCTAAGGGGTAAGCACTGGATGAACCTAGGACCTCCGCGTGGGAGTCCAACTCGCTAACCCTTCCCTTATAACAGTTAAATTTATGTTATATTAAGACAGAACAGTAATCTCCAATGTTATCCATTGAAAAGGGGAATTACCTTCAAAAAGGCAGTAGGACATTAGATTAAAATTAAGCAAAATTATATTATGTATTATGGTATTTAAATTTAAAGTTATTTTTTTTCTTGTTATTGATATTTACAACTGTTAAAAGCATAACAATAGTAAACTTTTTAATAGTGGACAAATAATCGAAACCGAAGCGGAGAAGTCTTTCAGTAATGACACTCCAATTTACTCAATTAACTAGATCACGAGGCCACTGTTGAGTACAATTTATTGGATTAATGTGGGATGCAAGTTCACGGACAAGAGGATTGACATGAGAAGATAAAGGTTATGAAATTTGTTGTATCGGAATAGGATTTCTTCATTGAAATTTAAATCTCTATAGATTCGTATGGTTGGAAGCAAAGAAAGAGTCTGAAACGATTTTACCGAGGATTTTGGATTAGAGTGTTTGGATACGATTATAATTAGATCGTTTGGTTGAACCCCCCCAGTTCTGTACCGTACCTATGTCCAAATAGGTTTAAGTATGACTTTGTAGATTAGCAGTTTGTTGCTGTTAAGCTAAATCGTTTGTCAAGTAATCTCATCGGCATTTTGAACGCTGAAATATTGTTAAATTAATTTCAAAATGTTAAAATAAATTTTATGATTAACTAATAATAATGAATTATTATTAATACATTTTTTTTTGGAGCGTTATCGTCACAGTAATTTTAGCCGAAACTCAAGGTTAACTATATTGGCTAGTGTAGATAAATATTAATGTCCATGCACAGTAACCTTTAGACAAGAATACATATAATAGTTTCACAATTTCTATACTGTTAGAGAATATCCTTATCTTTCGTAAACAATACAAGCACCTCATTACTTTGACCCCTCCTTTATCACTTCATAATAAAGGTTCAACTGCATAATTTGCGTTAAACCGAATGGTCTGATTTCATTTTAGACGATTTTGTGCCTCTGTCTGCTAAATTTAATCTGTTTAATTGTGTATGTCGCTCTGTTCGCTGGTATGTTTGTCAGGAGTGACGAGTTGACAGAAAAAAACTTTCAAAACTTTTTTATTAAAAATTATATGTACTGCCCTCCTCAACTCCAGATTGTAAGGTTTATTTAGAAACTTCTGTTGATCTGATAATGTATTTACGTTGAAACTTCATTTTAAGCATATTTTTAAAATCCTACATTTTCCCCACCATTGCTTTTCCAGTATTATTGCTGGTAATATTTTATGGTTCAAGCGCTGGCACACTTAGTGACCTCCTACTTCATGGAGCAAGATTTCTCCTGGGATAATCTTTCTTTTCGGCCTGTACTCTCCTCTGATCTCTTGGCGCGATTCGGCAAAACTCAAGGAAATGTGTTTGGAGTGTATCTAATTTTTTACTTTATAAGCAGCTAAACCATGAGTCTGCTTTTTAGTTTCAACCGGAACAATGATGGATTAACGCTAAAAAGATTTGCGTTGGTTCTTTAAAATATGATGTGAGCAATTGCAGTTAAATGCCAGTCCATTGTAACAAAGAGAAGTAGAAATGTGTGCTCTATGTAACTCCCGCGTCAATGAGCACATGTTTCATTTTCTGGCGGTATATGTACACCATTATCTGAATATAGACTTTACTTTTTAGGATATTATTTTCTTTCAAGACCCTTTCTTTTGGTCATGCTAAACAGAAATGACAATTTAAATATTGTAAATTATGTTAGATGTACCTAGTATACTTAATTAACTGGTTTAATTTTCAATTCAATAAATTTTTTCACAAACCATGGCAATTTTCTTTTATTTAGATTATTCTTTCTTTTATGTTTTATTTCTGTAATACATTTTCCTACTTTGTTTTATACTTTTCATTTATAATGTTTGTTTATTGTTAGTTGTATCGACCTCTGGCGATATAACTTTTCTTCATAAATTTTTATACAAATGAAGTAATAATATTATTATCTCATCTCATTGAACGGAAGATTGCAAGTATTTTTTAAAGCTGGATAAATAACCTGTCCCTTTTTAGACGACATTGCAGGGGATATCATTGCAACTTAAATATTTGGAATTTCTCTCGTTCGAGGTATCGCTCGCATAATGGGAAAGATATTCTGCTTAATTTGGCTCACTACTGGATTTCTTATTGTTGTCACCATATGCTCGTTGTTTTTGTCAAACCATGGAAGTTTTTTCCATCTTGCGGCAAATTACTGTCTTCTTCTTGCCACATATTCAGGAGTAAGAGGCGCTTTTTCAGAAGGCACAAGTTTTATAGAGGTAACATCTATTTTTACTTTAATAATTTAGCAATTTTGTCCAAACCTTAAAATTTGTTTAATAAAATATGTGGCAACAGAAATTTTAATTAAAATTTGTTTGATTAAACAATTTATTTATTAATTCTTTACTTCAAAGGTAGTTTAATTGAAAAAGTGTTTACTTTTAATCTTTAGAGATTAAGTATTGCAGAAGAAATAAATGGTTTTAGTGAATATTGCGTGAAAATATAAAATAATCTTAAAAATGACAAATCGCAGGAAACCATAAGCTGATATTCTCTACAATAATCATCGCATTCAACAGGACAGTTTCGATCAAAATACGTCAACCTAAGGTGCGCCATTTTACTGAAGCTTTCTTTTTCAGTTTTTGCGATTTTTTCGAAAATGGCTCTAACGAATTTTCTTTAACCTTCGCAGTCTAAATTATCTCAGTGTCTCTCATTTTCCTACCTCTCATTTTTTTTTGTTTACATTTTCCCAGAACAATTTCCTTTTTGTGGGGTTTGGAGGAATCTCGACGTTACATTTTTAAGTGTGGTAGGCCACTGATCATGGAGCAGACTGCTGGATAGAATATAATTCAGTTCAATATCTGCTATGTGATACCCAAAGTGTGACAACTAACATGGACCCCTACTACTACTTGTATTTATGTTACGCGCAATTAAACGTTGAGTTTAAAGAAAATTTGTCAATTTCATAATTGTGTCACCAAGGGACAGTTAGAGAAAAACGTGAGTGATTCATCTCATTGTTTATCTATTAAAATTCATAATTTGGTGCAATCAGTCCGGTCATAAAATATACTTGGAACAGTAATACTATATATTTTCTAATTTCTTTTCAAAGAAATATATTTGCAGATAATTATTTAATATTCTAATTAATTAATTGAAAAACATGGATTTCTAGGAAAATCTTTACATGATTGTATTACCAAGTATGTGTTTGATAACGAGTAAGATGCAATTTCATTCACAGAATATTTTTATCAATGAATTACAGCATCACGTCCTTATTATTATCTATTTGAAATATTTCATTTAAACATTTCTATCTAATCATATGGAAATTAAGTAGAAATGTTTTTACCAATTCTTTCGTCTTATCTATTTTTTTTTTTCTAGACCTGTTTATTGTTGTATTTTTTTTTTTAAATACAGGAAAATGACGTAAATTATTTCAATTAGAGTTTTATTAGTTCAATTAAAGATACTGTGATCATATCAGATCGAAATCGAGGATTTTAAGGCATTCTGGATCTAATAATACTGTAACGTTTTTCCTTAAACTAGCTGCTGCAATTAGTTTCTAATTTTAACACTCTCTAAGTAGATAAAACACTCTAAACTTCTAAAAAAAACACCAATTTATTGTTCAACACAATAAATTACAAATAAAGCACTTAATAATAATTAATACACAGTTTAAACCAACAAAGGTTCTCTTAGTTTACTTTTTATTCACTTTTCACAAATGCGCACTCCGTTTGTAACAAGACTCCATAGACTCAAGCTGTTGTTCACTATTTACCAGCGGAGAGGGGTCTGGAAGGTTCTAGAATAACCTACAGCGCTCCGCTAGCGCTTCCCAGCGGCCACGAGGAGAACTTGAGGGCCTGGGCTTTCTCTCCTAGATGGCACTAGTGGCTGCGTTACAATACTGATCATTATTTAATTTTAAAAACTTGGCCTTCTTAAGAAACTTCAACAAAAGTCAAAAGGGAAAGGGAAATGTCGCGGATAAGATTAGTTTTTAGTTTTTCCGGTATTGTTCTTTGTGATGCATTGGATTTTAAACATCACTTTGTAAGTAATTCTGACTAATTATTAAATAAAATAAACTATTACCTACAAAATAAAATTGAACCAAATAATTTCGTGATATTGAATGTAACAAAATCAATTTTTCTTCTCACTTATTACTGTAAGAGAAACTTTTTCATTCGTGGAAGTTATTTTAAAATTGGCGTTTGCACCAAAAATATATTTTTTCGAGGTCCGCTGAGCAAGAAAAAGTGGGTGTTTAGAAGGGGAGCATGGAGTATAACTCAAAAACGACAAAATCGCAAGAAATTTAAACTTCATACACGTCAGGACGTCCCCTGGAAATCCAATAGGAAACATCGTCCCGATCCAACAAGAAAACGTTTTCAAAGATTTTCTTTAAAATTTCCACAAAGGTGTAATTCTATCACTTTCATTTAAAACTTATTTCTAGGAAAATAGATTTTAGGATAGTTCTAGGGGAGGGACGACTTCCAAAGTGACATTCCTTCCAAAGTGACTTTTCAATTTATTTTATGATCAACCAAACTATATAATGATAATGTTAATTACATGTAATACGTAAAGTCGGTTGACCAGAAGTGCATCTTTCCAAAATTGGTCGTCGTCTGTTTTTTTCTTGTTTACCATGACTTTATCGATAAAGTCACTTTATCGAAAACCCCACTGGATTTCTTTGAAATTGGTGTAATAACAATCACTTTTTGTTTTGAATTTGTTATTCGCGGGAAAAGTGATTTTTCCCGTGGGTGCTGTTTTTGGGTAAGCTTTGTGTCCTAGGACCATATTGTTATATTATATGTTCCTCCATCATCTTCTTAATACTTATCAGATCATATGGGCATTTCAATAAATTGTGTGATTTTAACATTTTAATGGGGATTAAATGTTTTGTGAAAAATTCCGTGTTTGAAGAAAATCTATTGGCCGGATAACTGGTGGAAGTGTTCGCATCAAATTGTTTTTTTCCTTATGGAATGATAGACTTTTATCAGCCATTACGTTGTACTTCTAATCAGCTAAGTACAATAAGGAATACAGACAGACTCAAAATCCGATGAGGATTTGTGTCCTCCCTAGGAACAACTTGGGCACCACCCAAGAGACGGCACCAAGAGACTTGTGGAAAAGGTTTCATTGAGGAAGCTAGGATCTGCCAAGGACTGTTGAACCAAGGAGGTACTTATATAGATAAAGTACTGCCGTAAATTCAATAGAAAGGATTTAAAGCGCGCTCTATTTTTCAAAATAAGAAAAAAACTATTACGGCTAAATTTCTAAACTCTAAAAAAAAAAAAAAATCAAATTTTACGTGATGCGGGAACAAACAGACAAATAGAGAGATGACAAACAAAAATTTAGATTTGACTGCCAATCATTTAGAAATATCTGAAATATATAAAACTACCCAATTGGTGTTACATGAATTATTAGAAATGATTTGGACAATTTTTATTATGAGTGCCGCATAATATTGGAAAAGGATATAATAAAATCTTTTGGTAAAAAAAGATGTAGCACTAAAGAGGAAATTTACAAACAATGGATCAAAAAGAAAAGTCAAATGAGTTTGCAAAGCCAACTGATTTATTAGGGACTGTTTTTTTTTTTTATTTTTATTTAGTCGGATATGAAGATAAAAGAAGCATTGTGTAGGTCATGTAGTTCGAAGGGACGGCGATAAAGTTTCATGGTGTAGAAGAAAGTGGTAAGGCAGATAGGGCGGTAATGTCTGGAGGATGTAGAACAAGAGATAAGGAAATTCTTCTTGAGACGCTAGAAAATAAAAGGTCTAGGACAACTCTGCCGGAGAAAATCAATATGCAGCATACAGAAAATAATTTATTAAAATTGATCATTTAATTATAAATTATATCATTTTTAAATTAATTAAATTGAAACATGGTAATTCTAGTCATTGTTATTCAGTATTGAAAAATCATATATATATATTTTATTTGGCCAAATATTGCTAGTATAATAAAAGTGAAACTCAGTCATTAAAATACAGGTCTGCAGGTAAGGGTATAAATGCCAATATTTCAATTCCCCGGGGAGCCATATATCGTTGATTCAATTTTTACGACAATATATATATTAAACATCGAACTCCCATGACGATAATAAATAATTCGTACAATTTGAAGAAGAATTCTCTATAGGCTTTTAGCGTATAATCATCAACTAGCAAACAATGTTTGTTGTCTATGTTCAGTTTTTTTAAAAGAAACAATAATTTTGAACTGATAGAATTTCTGTTACATCTTCTTATTGAAGATATTAACTTTTTGAAAATGGAAGCATGTTACGTTCTATTAGAAATGCAATTGTAAAAGTGAACTAATGGACATGGCTAACCATAAAAGTCGCAAAATGTTTAGAAAAATTTCAAGAGACGATACAAAGAACAGATAACTCCTGATATTAACGTGATCAATAACTCTTTCCTGGTATTGCCAATGTAGAAAATGTTTTCAAAAGAGTTGCATTTACACTGGAATGATCTTGCAATCAGGACTAGACAAAGTTCCTAACTACTATGAACCCACGGGCAGCAGGAATTACTGCTTTATCCCTTGTTTTTTATAGTTTCTTTTGCACCCTAATTATCGTAGAAAGGCATATTAGGCCTGGAAAAGCTCATTTCCCATAAATTGTTAATAAGCTCCGTCTACCATTTTGCCATCATCAGTTTGCGCGAGCGCATATTTTGGTATTTGCAGCAAATCTTAAAAAAGAACTCAGGCAATACGACGCACCTATTAACTCAGTCCTCCGGCAGTGTCTTTTTTTACTCGCAATTTTTCAAATCCCTCGAGCAATAAAAATTGTTTAAAAAGTTTTCAAAATCTTTTCTCTGAGAGAAAATGTTGTTGGCGAATGCTATGTTTGAGGTTGGCCGTGTTTCAGCAAAATATATATATAAAAAAAATAATCTCAGAAACTTCAAACTTAAGATACCGTTAGGGGTGCGATGTCCAGAGGGTCCGATAGGAAGGTTTTGATCCTCATGTATCAATGGGAAAGACCTGTTTGTGAAAAGGGCCTGTTTGTAGATTTTCATGAATTTTTCGAAAGGGAGGATTTTCTTTTAAACTCGATATTTACACAAATAGAGATCCCTCGCCTTCACTTGAAAACATTCTCCGGGGAAAATGAATTTTCTAAGCGTCCTGAAGTTCTGAAGGAGTGCCGCCGATAGACTTTACCCTGAAGTGTTGTATTATGTATACAATATAAGTACAGTTCTTCCATTTATATCATATTAAGGAGAGTTTGAAAATCTCTATGATTTTATCGCTGGTAGTATGGCTACAATGTTTATCGCTGGTAGTATGGCTACAATGTTTATCGCTGGTAGTATGGCTTCAATGTTTATCGCTGGTAGTATGGCTTCAATGTTTATCGCTGGTAGTAAGGCTTCAATGTTTCGGTTCTGACAGGATTCGGATTTTCTTTTCACTCCAGTCAACCAGTGTGGTTTGTGATATAAACATATAGTTGAAGTCGTCTCTCTATGTAAACTGTACTCTGACGATGGATGAAAATCAGAAATCGGTCAGAACCAAAACAATGTAGCATGCTACGACGGATAAAATCGTAGATGTTATCCGGGATTGCAGGCCCAACCATATTCAACTGTTGAAAATCAGTTGACCGGAAGTGCGGTCACTTTTCATTTTAGTATTTTTTAAATTTTGTAGAGAAAAACACTTTACAGGTTTCATTAAACTTAATTCAATAATTACATGTAATGTAGACCTAACATTTTAGTTTTAAAACACCTTCCCGAAAACAGTGATTTTAGTCTTGACTTATAGTAATATGGTATGTAGAATATACCGTTCTGGCATATGTGTATTAAGAGGAACTAAAAATATTTAGTTATATTTCAACTCTGAAGAAAGTTTGTCAAGAAGTACTAGAATTTAGCAGTAAGACTAAATCGTGTGGGTGTTTCACACTCCTCCTTGCGGTGGTAACAGGTTTTGACAGTCCAAAATGCTGAAACTAAAAACTAATTTTCATCAAGAGAAATTTAGAAAAGCTGTAACTCTAAGCATTTCCATCCTATTTAAAAACAAACTTATTTTGGATAAAAGAATTTGCGTAGATTGAAGAAAGAGGAAAACTTACAACACGTGAATGTGAATGATATATGGAGTAAATTTCCAATGAAATGAAAAATAATGAATCTATAACATAATTTTCCATTCTACTATGGTGTACAGTTTTTAAAAATATTCCGTCATTTTTGGGAAACTCGTATTAAATAAGATTTTCATATATGTAGCTATGGAAACGAAGATGTTTAACTGTAAGTCACAAAATAAGAGAGAGAGAGAGACAGGCAGTGTACAGGTTTCAATTTGCATACATATTCTGTTATAAAGAATATCAAGTTGAAATAAGCGTATGTTCCTTAAGAAAAGTCTACCTAAATACACTACAATTTCCTTTTCTGTAAGTGAACGTACAAACTTGATTTTTCTTTTGATTTTTTTATTTTTCAATTCTAAAATTTTGAAGCCCTTTTCTTCAGAAATATATAATCATAAAGAAAAAAATATAAATATAAAAGATAAAAAAAAAAAAAATAGAATGAAATCATATATTCACGTCAACTTGATAACATATTTCACTGAAAAGATGGCAGTTACATTTCTTCAATCAGTGACCTGAACATAGGGAAACAAGTTTTAGTCTTTATATATATATATATATATATATTTCCGGCACTGCGACCTGAGAGGTATATTGTGCCCCACGGAACCTCTTCAGAGCTCTGCTGGCCTCCTCCGGACAGTGATCTGTAGCTATAGACAACTGGCCCGTCACCAGGCAGTGAGCTGTAGAGGCTCCTAGGAAGAGAAAATCTAAGGGCAGCATGCTGGATTCGAACCCGAAACCTCCGCGGCGCTGGTCTGCGCGCTGCCATTGAGCTAATCCCTTCCCTTTATATAATGTTTAGAAGTACTGCAAAATGAACAAAACGTACTGCAATTCTCATTAATTGACTTTAAATTAGGAATTTTTATTAAATAACTAGAAGCTCAATAATTAGGCTTGGAAAATATAATCAAATTATCTATATCGAGTTTTCACCGGAAATACAAGTATTCAGGCCTCCTGAGTCCAAAAAAATGGTTTTCAGAAAATGATCTGTGCGTATGTGTCTGTATGTTTGTGTATGTAAATGTCTAGCTCAAAATCAGAAATTGTAGAACGTTCATACTTGGCATCTTTTTGGGTATAATCATGGGATCCGATATAACTTACCTGTCAAAATTGCTCACCGGAAGTACCACTTTACTGATTGGATTTTTCAGTTTTTTGCAAGTTTCTCAAAAGCGGCTGCAACGATTTTTAAACTGAATATATTGTATAACTATACATATAACGAGCTACAACTTTTATTTGATACATTTTTCTGGGAACATTTATTTAGGTACTTCTTTGGGTGGGCGAACTTTTTTCCGCATAAGTACATTTTATTTCGAACCCCATTAGAATGGGAAAAATAGATTTAGGAGATTCTGCAGATTCTGTTGTTCAAGTATTACCGGTACCCGGTAGCTATGAATCAACTTGTATCTCCACCAGTACTACATTTAGGTTAGAACAACTACACATCGAGTAAAAAGTCCAAATTGAAGAAAATCTGTCAATTTAGTAATAAATTGTATCAAGTGCAATAAATGAAGATCCTTTAGAGCGATTTCTCACCAGATTTTTTTTCTAATTCAAAGAAGCTCAAAGCGAGTACTTGAATATTACTGTTAAAAACAAAATGAAAAATCTGACCCGAAGATATTCTCTGATTATACTAAGAGAAAGTAAAAATATTTTGCGCCTAGAGGCCGGAAAATTCATAAAGACTGAGACTTATAGGTAATACTTTCTTTCATAGAGAACTTAAGTATGAGAAAGTACATATAAGAAATCTTTAGACGGTTTTTAATTATACAGAAAAGTCACCCGCCTTGTAACAATTTTATATATCTTTAATCCTTTTTCATAATCCTAAAGAAAAGAAATTATCAGAAAGGTTGGCCATAATGAGGGGTTTTCCTTATTTTAATATAGAAGGCTGAAAATTTTAATAGAGAAGTTGGAGAGTGAGAGAGAGAAATCTTGACAGAGAGGGAAAGAGCTGTTGGTGGAACTGTTTATTGTACCAGTCTGTCTGAATGAGTAACAACATAATAACAGTGTTGTGGGTGAAAGTGCGCGTGAGATAAAAGAAGCGGGATTTTCTAAATCCTTAAATTTCCTTCTTTTTTTCCCCACTTTTCATAAAACTTAAAACAGACAGGTATTACTACTTTACTTACTCGTTCTGTTTTCTACCAAAGAATAAAGCTTTGTTTGTTTGAAGTGATGGTGGGTGCGAAGTGCCATAGCCGTAATTAAAGGATTACAATTTTAATTTCATCGCAAAACAAAATTTCTTTGACTAGGCTCACAGTATTTTGCCCCCTCGCACATTTCTTTGTTAATATTTAAATAATTAAACACAGAAAAACTACACCTACATACTCTCTGCCCCGCATCATAAGTAAATATCTAATTTTTAATTATTTCAAAATTAATCTTATAATTGCAATTTATCGAAAACTAGAATATCATGGTCCTCCGAGCCGGATGCAGAGGAAAATTGATTAATCGCAGTTGGGTGTGCTGGAAAACATCAGTGTTTTTTCCGTGAAGACCTGCTCCATTTTGTGGTCAGCGAGCGGTTTCAGGCTCATCAGGATGTCTTGATTAAACCAGGTGACAACAAAGACTTGCACGGAGCAACAAAAATCAGTTTATAGACTATTTTGAGAAGTTTTTATTTTTATTTTTTAATGACAAATAGGTTTTGAAGGATTTTTCTTTATCCTTGGTTAATGCCACATTTTTCCATTTTTTTTAGGCATTATACTTTGGTTCTTTAAAAACGAAATTTAAATTACTTCATGAAGTAAATTTTTATATTTGTGTTTACACAATATTTATATTATAATTACTCCATAAAGTAATTGAAACTTAATGGCTCTTTTATAAACGGAAACAAAATGTAGTGTTAGTCAAGGAGAAAAACCCCCTCTTTCCTATAAACTCAGTTTATAACAAAACACTTCTCAAAATAGTATGTAAACTGATTTTGTTCTGTACAAGTCTATGACACAGTTTATCAAGATATTCTGATGGTGAGCGAACGCCCGAAACCAGTAAGTGAACAAAATGGAGCAGGCCATCAATGGGAAATCCCTGATGAATTGATAGCCTGAAGGCAACCTGTTGACTTTTAAATAATCAAATTATGATAAAACCCAAAATCATTATTTCTTTAAACTTGGAATTTTAGAAACTTGGTATATTTAATGTACCTTAAATATTATACAAATGGTCGAATAACCGTTCATCATACTGAAGTGGTTTCATTAGAAGAATGGCTTAACATTGAGCAAAGCACTCGCCAGCAGCCGAGTGGTAGCATGTAACTCTAGTGAATGCTACTAGTCTGGTTGGAATCCCGCCGCTGCCAAACTTATTAGCGGGGCGGATTTGGTGCAATGGTTACGAGCATGGACTTGTAAGTTGGAGGTTCCCAGTTCGAGGCCCGCGTATAACTGCTAAACATTCATTTAGAAAATGTTAATTGTGTTTCTACCTCCGCCCCAACACCTACTTGGACGTTAAACCCGTCTAAAAAAATAGGCATTACTTTATTTTATTCTTTTACTTATTAACATTGCAGCACCCACAAAACCCTTCAAAAAATAAATTTTCTTGGAAAAATTCAAATGAAAATAATCGTCATGTAATTAGTGCATGGGGTTTAAAAAGAAAACCTTGGAGCCATTTTCGAGAACATCACGAACAAATCATCACGGTTAAATCATCGCATTGCCGGTCGATGGATATTGACCGAAACGTTAGAGTTGGATGCGATGGTGATACCTAACTGGATTATAAAGTTTGAGCTTACTGAGATTTTCCATTTTTGGGATGTTTGGTTACATTCAGGCCAATCCCTCTACTAACTGTTTGGTTACATTCAGGCCAATCCCTAAAAAACTGTTTCCACAGGACCATAAAATATACATTTCCGTTGAAAGCTATGATTACAAAATTTGACACAATCCCTACTTCCTATAGCACTCTCGTGATAATTTTGCTGGCTGCTATTTTTTGGACACTATCCTTACAATATTATAAGTTACGTACCCTGCCAAATGGCTGTATTGTATATATATGTATATGTTAATACAGTTGGCAGTGGTGTCATGATCTAGATATGTTCTCTACTCACCCCCCTCCCCGGGTTATATCTGATTGTTTTGAAAATGATGAGATCAGCGTGCTAACTTGATTTAGTTGCCAGATGTGAAAGCTAGTATATACTGCTATTATACAGACAACAGCATAGTGATCTCGTTACAAACCTTTAACAATCAATAATTCCAACTTCTCGCTTCAGTCTCAAAATATGTGCCGGTCTGCTTACTATTTGTATGAATGTACAAAACTAGAAATAGTTTCATAACAAGCTCTATTATTTCCAATTAATAATAATAATAAAAACAAAAAGTAATGAGTGTTTTCAGAAATGAAACACTCACAGGATATCTCGTACGCAATTTTTCAATTTCCGCCTGAAAACTTTTCTTCAAAGTCGTAATTTTCATGTACTACATAACAAACAAACAAACACTTAATTTCTAAAAGTGGAACAATGTGAAAAATGGAATTATATTGCGATGCGAACACACACTTGACTTTTATTACAACTCATACGACTTTTTCTTATTGCTCTTGATAAAATTGCAAAGAAAAAATGATTAATTTCCTTTACACTTGGTATTTGACACATAGCTTCAGCTACTATAGCCTCAGTACCCCTCAAACATTCAATTATCCCAGAAAAATGGACCAAATTAAAAGTAATCGGCTTTTTGGTATATGAACGGTATGTAATTAGTACATGAAGTTATTAAAGAAAACTATTGGAGCCGTTTTTGAGAAAATCGAGAAAACTGAAAAAAAAGAACATTCAGTAAAGTAGCACTTCCGGTTATGGATTTTGTCCGGAATCGTCGTGTCAAAAGAGGCGATGGTAGTTGCACTACTAAGTCTGAGCTTCCTGCGATTTTTCCTTTTTGAAATAGTTTGTTCTCTGTCACACACACACACACACACACACACACACACACACACACACATACAAATGCATACGGACCATTTTGCTAAAAACATTTTTTCGTATTCCCAGGACCTCAATTTCCAGGTATTTCCTGTGAAAAGTCAATTTCGAAAATTTGACACGATTGATATTGCAATCGCCTTACTAGTGAGAAAGAGGAAGTGAAAATGCTAGATATGTAGAGAGAGGGAGTTGCTAAAAGCCAGAACCACTGTGACCTAAATGATTATTTAGGCCTCCTTGGTGTTGGGGTTTGTAACAGTTAATCGTGTGAAATTGTACACGAAGTTAGTGTTGTAACATGCTAGACAAAGTTAGTCGTGTGTAAAGTGTGCAATAAATGAGTAATTTTTGGTGGTGAACTTGATATTTCCGGTGTAAATACTCGAAACCCAAGAATTTGCACACATCAACTACCCCTACAGATCGTCTGTGAATTTTGACCATTAGAGGTGTCCAGAGTATACGTGTTGTTCTTATTGTTAAACAGGATAACCCGCTCAGAACGGCAAAATCCCTCGAGATGTGTCCAGTTCATTTCTTGTATAAGCGTTTGAACCAAGAAGTAATTGGAATGAACCATTTGAATCGATTCTAACCCCCACTTGAATCTGACTACTTTGGAACTTGTCATCTAACTATCTTTCGGTTGGACCGTCAATAAAAGATTATTTTGAACTACTTTTTCGAAATAGGACGATATGAGAACTCGATCTCTTTCCCTTCTTCCCTAATTGTAATCAAGCCTAAAAGTTTTTTAGATATGATTGTTCCTAATCCTGCAGGGTTAATTTCCGGAAGATGCTACAAATAAACGTGACAGGTTATATCTGAGTAGTTAGTATTCCAAGTTTAAATGAAATCGTTATAGACGTTTTCGAGAAAATTCCAAAAACCCCAAATCTATTCTCTAAAGTAGCACTTCCGGTTAACCCATTTTCATCAAAGTTATAGTTCTAGAAATATCACCAATGTATATTAATATTATACTGGAGGCAGAACCATACACTGTACAGAGGTGGTATTTTAGAGAATAACAACGCTACTGTTCGTTTCTCCAGAACCCCCTAAAAAAAACAATTTTTCCAGGAAAATCTTACGAATAAAAGTGATACTTTGTGTGCGCAGCGAGTGTGCGGAGTTTGAAGAAAATTGTTGAACCCGTTTCCGAGAAAATCTAGAAAAGTTGAAGAAAAATGAAGTAAAATCGCACTTCTGGTTGATGGATTTTGTACGATACTTTCGTTTTAGATGCGGGTAGTCCCTAAACGGAATATTTCGTCCCTAGAGTTTTTGTTTGCTTTTGAGTTATTTTGTTCACAAAAACACACACACACACACTCACACAATTCGCTGAAAAAAATTTAATCGTACTCAGAGGACGTCAAAACATGTATTTTCGGCGAAAATTCAATTTCCAAAATTTGACACGATCGCAATACCTTCACTTACTAACTAAGAGTAGGAAAGTAATAAACTCGAGTTGATAAGTTTTTGATCAAGTAGCAAACAAATGAAAAATCTATATTTCCCTAATTTACCAATTTTAACCGAATATTCCCATTATGGAAAAAAATCTAGTGTCAAACACTCACACGAGTCTCTTATTACAATTCTCACAGTTCTGACTGACAGATGTTCTTTAAGTTGGAATTTTAACTCAATATGTATTGTACCTTAAACTCCCACCAAGTAGTAGAGGAAGCAATTCCTTTCAAAATTCGTTAAAAATCTGTTTTACAGGAAAAATGTTTCAAATACAAATAATTACAAGATCAAGGGCATCCTATCTCCTACTCATGAGGAAACTAGTGAAGCTGGGTTTGGAAAGTGACAGCTCATGCAGATTCTGTGGAGAGCTGGAGGAAACTCCACTAGATCTCCTAACAGACTGCGAGTCAGACTCAGAGAAGATTCAAGAACCTGGGTAGCTACCAGATGGAGGAGGGGGATATACCCTCTCTAGAGCCCGTCAGGGTATTGTGATTCCTCAGGGATCTCAACCTGATGGAGGTTTTGTAGAACGGATGTTCAGAGAAGGACATCTGTTCGGGTGCTGTGGGCAATAGCCTGCGGCACCCAGGGGGCATAGCACAATAGATCGAAAAGGGTCGCGGTACATTGGCCCCCCTTCAAAAAAAAAAAATCTCCTGCTCATTACCTGATACTTAAATCTTATCTCACCGATAGTTTTTTCCAAGTCATCCAAAGTTCATCATCATCTGTTATTTATTCAGTTCTAGCAGGAGTTCCTCAAGGAAACATTCTTTCACCTCTACTATATTGTATCTTTACAGCTGACTTACCAACAACTCATCCAGATACAATTACTTTTACACTTGCCGACGATACTGCAATTCTTTCTCCTAATGTCGATCCCGTCATGGCAAGACATGCTCTACAATCCCATCTTCACATTCCTGAACTTTGGCTCCGGTATGGAGGATCAAAGCAAACGAACTTAAATCCAAACACAGGTAGTATTCACCTTAAAAACTCTTTCTCCTCTTTACTTTAACAATATTATCCTTCGCATTGCGGACCAAGTACGATATCTCGGATTACATCTCGACAAACGACTAACATGGAACCAGAGTGAAACGAATTGACTGCAACTTCAGGTATAAAATTCTAAAAAGGTACTTGACAAACGTTCAAACCTGACTGTAACGAACAAGAAAATGCTATGCACTACTCTTCTAGCCCCCATTTCGACATATGACATAGAACTGTACGGCACTGCAAAACAATCCAACCTTAACCGACTTCAAACCCCACAATCTAAGATCCCAAGAACAGTAGTTGATGCACTCTTCTACGTCTCCAACCACGCAATCCCCTCCGATCTTAACATTCCATTCATCTCAGAGCCTAGCTCAATTTCGTTATACAAAATTCCACTCCAAACTAAATTGTCACCAAAATCCTCTGATCCAGAATATGAACACCAGAACATTTCCGAAAAATCCTAGTCTAAGGGCCATGCGACCATCTTAACGTATAACGCCGACCTCCTAGGGTAGCTGCTGTGTAAGCTTGCCATAGTGGCAAACTAACGGCTTCCATCATGGATGGTCGTCGTTCGTACCTCTCAAGCAACAAGTACATCTGTATATATTGACTATTATATATATATATAAATTACGCACTCATCACTTTTGCTTGTACATTGTATACACTTGCAAAATAAATAAATAAATTAATTAAAAAAAAAAATACAAATAATAGCTTTGTACATATTGTAATAATTGAAGATCTGGGGAGCGAGCTGCTTGTCAAAACAAAATCGCGAAAACAGGTTATTTGTCAGTAAAGCCGCACCACCGACCGTTGACAATGTTTTGACCTCAAACTTCTTACCAGATTCTAAGCTAGTAATTGAACAAAATATCAAATTTGACCTTCCAACTCTTTTTCATTTTTAAGATATTTTGTACTAGGAACATACATACAAATAAATACACACACACTCAGTGACTTTCGTTGAAATAGTTACTTTTTTTTTTTACTCAGGGAGCTACAAATCATATAATTCCGGTGAAAAGTTAATTTCCAAAATTCGATAACATCGCGGTACTTCCTCTTACATACAGCAGGGAGTAAAATAAAATATAAAAAAGTTCTGCTTCCGTAATATTTGGTTCTTTTGTTTTGTTTTGAAATGCGAGAAAATAAAAGACTTTTATAACTTGTTTCCAAAACATTTTATAACTGTCAAAAGTTTACATAATACAAAAGTATGAAATTTTCATGTATGGCTATAACGAAGTGACAGTTATCATAAGTTTGACCGTCTAAAATTAATTTGCTTGGAAAAATGTAATTTTCAATGAATAAATGTGTGTCATATATTTGGCAGTGAGTGTACCATGTATCAGAGATTTGGTGATGCCTATTTTAAGAAAAAGATGAGAAAACAATTTAGAGAAAAAACTGAAAAGTTTTCTCAAAAGGCAGTACACATTCATAAACATGGTACTTCGTTGTGGCTAACAGATTCTGATCTACCCCTTCATTTTGAATTCGCTGGGCTTACCCTCAATCGGTATACAAATTAAGAGCCTTCGTGGTCATCTACTGTAAACTGGACGTGAGACTTATCGAAGCAGACTCGTCGAATAGAAAATGTACTCCTACCGATAGTGAAAAACAATATTTTTTAATTTTTTCCTCAATTGTTATTTTTAGTTACACTTACTATTTGCAAGAGGAAATAATGCGATCGTGTCAAATTTTCGATGGTATTTTGATTTAGTTTTCATCGGAAGTACATGTTTCGAGGTTCCCTAAGCACAAAACATGTTTTTACGAATGATATACTATATCATATACATATATAATAGTATTATATATATATATATATATAACATGAGTGTTTGTATGAAAACGAAAAATCGCAGTTTCTCAATCCTGATATTGCAAAACTCAAGTCGAATGTGCAACTTTACAGAAGTTTCACTGCGATTATCTCAAAAATAACTCCAAAGTTTTCTTTAATCTTTTCAAATATGAACTCTTATTGTAAACATTTTTCTGGGACAATTAAGTTTTAGCGAGAAGTTGTGTGGGATACTTCTCTCTAATAGGTCATTTCGAAATATCTTGCGATAAAAATTGACTTTGGAGGTTGAGTCTTTGGAAGCTTGGGCAGTATACCAGGTATTGGAGGAAGATAGATCTTTAGAACCTTCCCAGATTCTGAGATTTTTCAGAGACTTAATCTGGAATTGGGTGCTGTAGGTAGATAAGTGGGGTCTCATCCTGGCATCAGTGGAGCGGCACAGTAGACCTCTTTTGGGTGCAATGCACTATAAAACTATATACTTCGCTGTAAAATCTATAGCAATATTGTTACAATGTTATAATAACAACATATTACAATACTGTGGATTTCTGCGAGTTTAAGGGAACCAAGTATTCAGTAAAAATTTCGACTATGATGAGAATTTCTTAGTGGGAATTGTGAGATTGCATAATAGTGACATCTATTTCTTCTCGACCTTTTTTCCCACTTAATCCTTCCAATTTCTTCCTATCCTACCCTTCCTATCCACTGTTACAGCATATCATGCCTTGGTCTCTATAACCCCTTCTTCCCAATCAGGTTTCTTCTCTATTTTCATTCTTTCTCCATTTCCCGTGCATAAATCGCTTTCACAATCAATCACTTTCACAAGTTTCTGCCTTCTCAGCAGGTAACTTAGCCATTTCTGCTGCTTTAGTTCTGTAACCTGAAGGTTATTCTAGATCTCTCGTAATGTCCAAGCTTCTTATTTTCTCTTTTTTTAGATCTCCATACAGAACTTCTGCAATCCATTTCTGTGGACAGTGGCCTATTTTTTTCTCTATATTATTCATTCAAGTACAAATAAAAATTAAATATCCGAAATGAACATGTTTTGCATTTTGATATTTGGGATTTGCTTTGAGATATTTATATAACTATTCATTTCTTTTTCTTCTGCAATAAATATAGGTTCCAACCAGCAGTTGCCGAAACAAATGCAACAGTAATTGATAAACTTACATTATTGTAGAATGTAAATTAATTAATTACAAATGATTGGCCAAAGTGAGATTGAGTTAAGTTCCAAGGAGGCGAAACCTAATTAAAATAAACACTAAAATAACAACTAGAGAGAGAGAGAGAGAGAGACTAAAATTAATTGAACATACCCACAAGATCGCTCTGTGAACAAGATGAAGTTTGAATGCTCGCTTGGAGATCTTTCCACAAATTTGACGCAAGTGAAATTTTCCCAGTGACGCATTGCTTGCTTAAATAATGCTTTGTGCATGCCTGTAACAATTAATTATTTTCATTAATATTTTTATTATTATGATATTACTATTTACTGTGAAAGGGATGCCAAATACCACAACCTACCGCACCATACTAGAATTACACATAAATAACGAACAAATGTGGCTCTCTGGCAGCGAGGTACCCTTCGGACGTACTAAATCGAGGAGGACCGTTTTCTAAACCGAACTCATTGCTTAAGATATTTCTCTTGAGTTTTTTTTGGAAGGGGGATCATGTCTCTCACTCGAAATAATTTTGGGAGTCTTTTACATTCTCTTATTCTAGTGAGAGGAAGTACTGCGATCGTGCCAAATTTCGAAATCGAGTTACCGGAAATACATATTTTGCGGTCCACTGAATATGAAAAAATGTTTTTAGCGAATCGTCTGTATTTATACATGGAATGGAATTGGACGGGTCTGCAATCAATGGTTTTGAGGGTAAATCACATGGTACGGGCATGTAAAGAGGATGGGTCTAGAATGATTACCTGCAGTGGATAATGAGCTGGAAGGAAGAGAGGTAGACAAGGAGGGAGATGGAAAGGTCTGGTGGAGGAACAGCCAACAGATTGTGAAATGTCTAGAGAAGCGTCACTATGCAAAGGCTGAAGGAAACCACTAACTGGTGGAAATTCTTGAAAAAGGAAACAAAAAATATCTATATGAAACACTCACACGACTTCCTCTTACTCTAATTAGGAATTTTCTTTAAAATTACTGTTACAATCGCTACACAATTGTTTTGTTGGGCAGGTCATAAAAATAGTGTTGAAGATTTTACTTGTATGCCTGAGCGGCCTTATGTAAAGCGTCAAAAAGCGGCCTAATGTCAAAACCAAGAAAATATGCAAATTTTAATTTAAACTAACTGAATACCCCCAATTCCGTATTTGCAGAACCCCTAAATTCAATATTTTCAGAAAAATGTTTTAAATAAAAGTGATAACGGTTTTCTCCATGCAGCAAGCATTCCAAGTTTACAGAAAATCGTTGTAACGGTCTTCGAGAAAATTCCTAAAAACTTAAAAACTATTCTGTAAACTAGCACTTCCGATTAACCAATTTTCTCAAATTTGGAATTCTATCAGTGCTTCTAATATTTATAATATTATGTAGGTGGTAAATGTACATATTATACTGAAATGTACTTAAGAGGAAAGCATAACGCTATTGTTCCCACAGAATCCCCCCAAAAAATAAAGTTTCCGGGAAAATGTTTCAAACAAAAATGATTGGCATTTATGTGTGTAGATGGTATACGAATTTTAAAGAAAGGTTGTTGGTGCCGTTTTTGAGAAAATCACGAAAAACTGGGGGGAGGGGGGAATCATTCAGTAAATTGCCATTTTCGGTTGATGGATTTTGCCCCAAATCTTCGTGTCTGAAGCAGTAGTATCCTAAACGGAATACCAAATTTGACGTTCCTAAGACTTTTCGTTTTTGAGATATATACTTAATACACACATACTCAGAAAAACACACACACACAGACCATTCGCTAAAAACCTGTTTTTCGTACTCAGGGGACCCCAAAGGATGCATTTCCGGCGAAAACGCAATTTCGAAAATCTGGCACGATCTGTTTTTTTGTTCAGATTTTCAAATTTTGTTGCAAAATTTGTACAAATTGTTACTATTAGCTAAACTTTAAAATTGTTTTTAATCTAATAATAATTTATATATAATCAGTTCTTTATTTTGAACATATTTTGACATATGTATATATATCTGGTGCATTTTTATTTGGAATTAACTATAAAATGTTTGAACAGGTTTTTATTGTGAGAGTTAAAGAATAAACCTTCTGAAAAGAAACAACTGTTTTTTTGTTGCTTACCCGAACCCCACCGTCTTCACTGAGTTGTCGGAGCAGCCACAGCGCTTTACTATAAACGTAACAAAATGATGGATAACCCCTATGATTTTATCCGTCTTGCATGCTTTATTATTTTAGTTCTGACCAGTTTCGGACTCTCGTCCATCTCATCCGAAACCGTTCAGTACCAAAATAATGAAGGGATGCTACAATGGATAAAATTGTAGATAAATGCTTTATATTAGAACTGTAATAATTATAGTTAGAAAGTTGTGTGAACGTTCACACCAGTTTTTTATTTAATTTTTTCATATAATGTTTGTTTCCTTTTGTTTGAATAATTTTTTGGTTTCGAGAAAATGATTTTTGCATGATTGTGAAATTTCCTAATATGTTTCATTATAGACAGTCAAGTTTATAAACTTATCGGATCATAAATTAGCATAATTCGATCTTTATCTTCTTATTATTATTTTTTTAATGGTTAATATTGTAAAATTTTACAGAAGAATCTAAGTCAAGTTTAATTTAAAACGTAAATGTTTTGCTGTTAAAATAAACCCAGTGAACTGTATTAAAATTTAGCCATGTTTGTATATATTTACCTTTGCAAAGAGTTTTTGTGAAAATATATTTTAAAGGTGTTCGTTTTAATTAAGTATGTTCAATTAACATGGAAGATTTCAACTGTGAACATAAACCAGTGTTATGTGTTAATGCACGTCACCGACTAATTCAACACGGCTTATTCATTTAAGAAAGTTCATTAAGTTATATTTGCTGTTCTTTATTGTAGATTTTCAACTTAAAATGATATTTAGAGAAATAAATTCTACATTCATTTTCTAAAGTACATTATTTTCGTAGGCACATTATTTACGTATATAGATATATCGTTTATAAATGAGGGTTCATATTAAATCTTATCAAAAAATCTTGAGTGAAACATTCATTTCTCTTAGGGAAATTCTCACAGTCGACATTGACATTATCTACTTCAAACTTGGGACTTTTCACTAGAGCTACACATTATACAATAAAATGCATTTTTGTGGCAAGCGGCACGTCCCAGTTTATCTCGATAATCTCCCGAAAATCAATTTTCTTAAGAAAGTAATAAACCTATAATTAACACAAGTTTAAATAAAAACAAATCGGTGTTTTATGGAGAAACCCGCTAAATCGCATTTCCACTAATTCAACCAATTTTCATCAAATTCGGAATTTTGGCAACACAATTAGTTCCCATTAACAATAAATAGGTGATAAAATTGCATAAAAATAAAAAAAAAGGCACTGTAGGGATATTTACCCTGGAAATGCCTCTAGAAATAGATTTCCCCAGAAAAATATTTGAAGTATCTACATGTACGTATTATTATTATTCGTCTGTGGGAGGAACCAAACCATACTCTATCCAAAGCCTCACTGTGCCCA
This sequence comes from Triatoma infestans, assembly GCA_011037195.1. Taxonomy (NCBI): domain Eukaryota; kingdom Metazoa; phylum Arthropoda; class Insecta; order Hemiptera; family Reduviidae; genus Triatoma; species Triatoma infestans. Next base: position 273,073 of record JAAEAF010000286.1, on the reverse strand, counting down.
TTTAGCTATCCCACAGAAAACAACAACAAACCGGCCCCAGATCACAAAATCCAGACCCGGGACTGCTCCGAGACCATCTAAGATTTACCGCAGTCCGGACCATAAATTTAAATGGAAATAGCCTAAGCTCTTCCAAAGACCACTTGTTCTGAACAATAGTCCTGAACCTAATTTCCTCACAACCCAAGGAATCTGTCACAAGGTATATGGGTGTTTCTTCCTCTGATTCACAAACTCTACAAAAGGGAACTCGCATGAGCCCTATTAGGTAGAGGTGCCTCCTTAATGCCCACTATGGAGTGTTTGCGCCTAGAACCAAACACTCGGAACCCATGGGTAGGTTTCCTAGTATCTTCCATGCGGAAATTCACGCCATTGGCGTTCAGTTGAACCTTGACAGAGGATATCGGAATCAGGACATAGTTATCCCATCCGGTAGTCAGGCGGCCATTAAAGCACCGAGTTCTTATGTTATCAGTTCTAAAATGGTATGGGAATGCCTAGGTAAGCTCAATGACCTAGGCAGAAGAAATAAAGTTACCCTATATTGGGTGCCGGGACATGTCGGCGTGGAAGGCAATGTGGTAACCGACACCCTGGCAAAAGAAGGCGCTGTATCTCCTCTCATTGGACCAGAGCCCTTTTGTGGAGTCAACGATCAAGTATTCCTAGAAGAAATCAAGAAGGAGGAGGTGGCGAAAAGAGCTCGTCTCTGGAACACCATGCCGGGACTGAGACAGGCCAAGGTCTGTCTGGGTAGTCATAACCAGGAAAGGTCGAAAGCCTGCATCAGTCTGAGTAAGAACAGGATCCGTATCCTGACTCAGGGGACCCCTGAGGAAGCTTGGCCTAGAAGATGATGGCACATGCAGATTCTGTGGAGAGATGGAGGAAACACCGATACATCTCCTCAGACTGTGAAGAGACTGTGATGCCGTCATTCAAAGAAGATTTATTAGTCTGTGTCGTTACCAGAAAGGGGAGGAGGAAATACCCACCCTAGAACCTTCCAGGATTTTGGGATTCCTTAGGGAGCTCAACCTGGAGAGGGTGCTGTAGATGAGCGCTCATCCTCGGCACCTGAAGGGGTACAATAGATCAAAATAATGATCGCAGTACAGAACCCTCAAAAAAAACAAATGCCCACCCTGGACCCTCAATGAGCATTTTAGACTGTTCACTAAGCTCATCCATAGGGATGAATGATGTGAATAAATTTTTAAGAGAAATGTTGAAATCTTGTCAAGAAAATTGCAAAACCTGAAAGAAGTTTTATTGCCGGTTTTGACAGAAACCTCAACGCCACCATTCTCTCAGTCTCTCTCTGTTTCATAATTCGCTAGACATATTTTTCTTTGTAATTAGGGGAATCACAAAGCGGAAAAGCGTGTATTTCCGGTGAAAACACAATTTTGAATTTGAAAACAGTAAAGGGAAAAGAAATGTTTCATTCCAGGATCAGGCACCATGGTAACGCTCCAGAGTCTTCAGGTTTGTCAGATCTCCTCACTCTCTCTCTCTAGGGGAAGATAATGCCAAGTCAAACCGTCTGGTTCTCCATGCTGGATAATGAGAGCTAAAGTAACAGAATGCTAAACAGACAAAGTTCTCATACGTGTGGCACATCACACTACCACATTTGATTTAGTGTTATTCCTGTAAAGTATAGATTCTCACTCGTCCAGCCCCCACCCCAGGTATAATATTGAATACAAATATTTAGTAAAGATTCCGAATTTGAAGAAAAAGTGTTTTTTAGAAATATGAGAATAGGATTATCCAGAATTATTGATATATATGAGTTTCCACACCAGATGTTTTAAAATTAAAACAAAAATTATAAACAAAATTATTTTTTTCTGAACATCTAATTAATATTAACATTCTAATAAATCTAATCATATTAATAAAAATAGGACAAAATGTAATGGAATAATAATGATAGCAAAAAGATGGGAAATTGAGGTTTTTAAATTTAATTTAAGAGATTACTTATTTTCATATGTGACACAAAGTCCTGACCATAGATATTGACGTGCCTTAAATTAAAGAAAAAAAAAACATTTGCCGCCGCCTGACCAAGAGCAAATATCCCTCTCCGTACTTCCCGATGCGATCTAGTATTCGAGGAACGTAGTTGAGGAGGCTAGGGCCCTACATGGGCTGTAATGCCAAGAAATAAGAAGAACAAACATAATCTACCACTGAGCGGGAGCTATTGGCGGTTGTGTGAGCCACGGCCCAAACCGGTGTTATCTACTGGGCCGCCGGTTCATCCTCGGATCATCGGCTTTACGGTGGATGCTGCACCTTACGGACCCGTCAGTCAGCTTAACTCGGTGGCCACTGCGGCTTGCGCAGTTCACCTACGAAGTGGTGCATAAGCCAGGGTTGAAATACACTAAAGCGGACGTGCTCAGCCGAGCGGTAGGGGCTGTGAATATGCGGAGACCGACCAGGAGATCAAATGGCGTTTAGTGCAAGAGGATGGTGCCAAGCCTTGGCGGGGCGCAAACTGGCAAACCGAGCAGAGAACGGACTGCTATATTCAAGTGGAAAGAGGGGTAACGGAGAGTGCTAGTGCCCAAAAGCGAACGGAAGGCGATAATATACTACTACCTAGTACCCCATGGTCGGGCATCCAGGAATAAAACGTACCACACATAGCGATATTGTAGGGCCTTCAGCTAACACCACAGCAGGGAACCGATACCTACTATCTATAGTGGCCTGGTTCTCCCGGTATGCGGAAGCCGTCCCACTCAAGGAACAGTCTACGGAAGAAAGTGCCCGCGCCTTTGTAGAGGCTCTGACACTTAGGCATGGGGCTCCGTGCCTAGTGCTCACCAATCAAGGGTTTATTCAAAGCGGCCTGTAGAACCCTAAGAATAAAGAAATTCTCTGCCAACCACCGCAAACGGACGTGCCACCTCTCGCTTTTGGCAAGTTACCAACGCAGCAAAACGCTCCTAGAATGTGCATTAGCCCACACTATAGGCCAAACTGACGCACGGATGGTCAGTCCATAGAATCCACTTCGTTCGGGCGCCTTCGCCCGATTCCGGGCGGCCTTCCAGACATATATCCACACATATTGTATGAATTGGTTCAGTATTTTGTGCGCTCTTTTGGGCCGGAATATAATCACATCTCACCTGAAGAGTAGGTAGGTATTTATCCCCTTACCACCTCTATATTTAGTTTAGGACAAATATGTAAAATATGAGGGGAAAAAAAAAAAATTGTCTTTTATGTAAATATAATGAATTCCATATATAACTGGAGTAAGAGATTAACAGCAGATTTTATTTTCTTCCGATGAAAGAAACTTTCTCTTTCACATATTTCTTTATTTAATTTATTAAATTAATAATTTTCTATTTATTTCACTAAAAATAACAATATTACCTGAAAAATTGCCATCTATCTCATAGGGAATGACACCGTACTCCCAGATCCTGTCAGACCTGGCCGTGGCAGCCCTGCTTACTCGGCTGGCCCTTCTAGCTAGTTTCTCTTTCACTGTCAAACTTCTGCGTATTTCTCCGCTACCGCTCACTATCACTCTGTCCAAACATATAAAAATCAATTATATTTTCAATTAATGTACATGTAATTACATTAATGCTAAGGTGTGAGGTCCCACTTTTTACAAAATTGGAAGTTTGTTGTATGCCTGATATCACAACTCCCTCAGAACCCCATCTAAAATGAAATTTTTCCTACTATATATCGTCTATATGGTATATACAATGGTATATACGTGTATATATAAACTATATATTGTCTATATGGTATATACAATGGTATATAAGTGTGCATATATAAACTATATAGTGTCTATATGGTATATACTGTAATAAACTATATATTGTCTAATTTGGTAAACCAAGTTTCAAAGGGTATTATTAGTTTGGTTTTCGAGAACAGTGAAAAAAAAAACGCTATCAGACAGTGGTACTCTCGATTGGCTGAGTTTCAAATTTGGATCTAAAAAAAAAATAATAACGGATCAAGGAGCAGGACACTCCTGAAATCAATTTTCCCGGCAAATATTCGTAATAAAAGTTATAAAAATTTATAATTGTGGTTGATATAGTGGTTAAAAGAAATTGTTGCAGCCATTTTCAAGAGAAATAGAGAGGTAAACAAGAAAGAAAGAAATAAATACGCAAGTAGGTAAAGCTGTTTTTCCCCAAGACTAGTTACTCCTTTTATTGATGTAACAAGAAGTTTTAGTCAAATGTTCGAAATTGAAGTTTCCACCAGAAATGCATGTTTTGAGATTCACTGAATTTGAAAAACTGTTTGTAGCGAGTAGTCGGTTCTATGGTCGTTGGCGGCCGGGCCATATCAGTGCATTGCCAGTCTCCGGAAGTGTTCTCTCGACACAAGCAACACTGCGCTATTACCGGACAGTGTGCAGTAGAGGCTGTTGGCCCCGCTCCCTTCGCTTTAATTTTGTTAAGCTCTAAAAAGTGTTTGCAAAGTTCGAAAAGCATTAAACATTTCTTATTTAATTAGTATTACAAGAGTGTTCAATATTCCTGAGCTTGACGAACCATAAAAGTAATTGTACAGCCTTGTGGCTTTTAGCTACAGCGAATGGTCTCCCACGTCCACGATCGCCGGGGCTGGACACCAGGTAGAGTTTTGGAAGTTATTTCACCATTCTGTCTGGGCTAAAGGGAGATGTAACACATGTACGTGGCTCCAAACCGCTCTTTTCAGAGCAAGCCGAAGCTTACGCCCATTGTACACAGTGTAAATAGTTAGACTAGGTTAAGTTTTTAACTAGAACGGCTAGTCCGTTCTCGGATATAGACGTGACACCACCTATCCTATGATTGGTGGTTTAAGAAGAAAATTATTTGGTGACGAGCAACAACAAGTTGCTACATGTTCGACGGTGGTCAAACAGACTACTAGTGAATACTGCCAAGTCCGACGGACACGAGAACATTAAGAGTAACCGCAGTGAGGGGGTTATCACAATAGGGTATGTGACCGGTGATCCCATCCTCAGAGCAAGCGAAATAGAGCTTGAGTTGATGCAATACTGCCAGGACCCTAGCGAAAAGATAAAATAGGACAAACACCTTGTTTATCACCAAAAAAGTAAAAGAAGTGACGGCCGGTCACCCGCGTCGCCTGGCTTGAGGGCAAACACAGACAGCGAAAAAGCAGCATGCCTTAGAAATGGCGGTGCTATGTTTATGAGAGAATACCGACCAGATTAAGGCCGATACAACGAAGCTGTCCATGTCTTCGCATGAGGTAGCCCGTAAGCCATCTGAGGTCAGCATTGGCAGGGACGGAAATAAAGCAAAGGACACCGCAAAACCCGCACCTGTGAATTCATATGCGGAAGCGGTGTCGAAATGAAGCCAGCCTGGGAAAGCAGGCTAAATCAAAAAGAAATCATAAAAGAAAGGCTCAAAAAAGTAGAAAGAACAAGCAGCCTGAAAGGCAGGTAGCGAAAAAGCCGCTGCCCCAGAAAAAGCATGTGATTCTGATCAAACCACAAGATGAGAAGGCAGTTAAGACCAACGACCAAACAAAAGATTTGCTCAAAGGCAGTCTTAATCCTTCTGAGGAAAGTTGGCAGGTTGTCTCCCTCCGACGAGCCAGAAACAAGACACTCCTCGTTGAGACAGGAGGCCCTGAAAAGGCACAAGCCTTGTTAAAAAATGAAAAGCTGAGGTGTGCTGGTCTTCAGGCTGAGCTGCCGAAGACACGGCTTTCCAAGATGATTATTTTCATGTGCCAAGCGACCTCAATGAGACGCGAATCATGAAAGCGTTATATGACCAAAACCTGGGATCGGTATTTCCGAAACCTGATTTCCAGGACTCCTTCAGGTCGCAAAACTGGGTAGTAGAAGTCACGCCCAAGTTGCGTGAACTTCTACTGAAAGGAACGCTGAGTATTGGCAGGATATACATAGAATGGAATCGCTGTAAGTGATGGCCCACCGACAGGCATCACGCTGTTACAAATGTCAAGTGTATGGGCACGTGGCGAAATTCTGCAAGGAAAAAGAGCCAACTTGCAGACATTGTGCCACCAAAGGACATATGTACGAGAAGTGCCCAAATAAAGCCGAAGCCTCGGCATGTGCTGCCTGTAAAGTGTTCCGAAAGTCGCACAGCCACTCTTTACAGAGTTTGAAATGCCCAGCGTACCTAAACGCTTTAGACCGAACAGGCTGACACCGATTATGGAAGAAGCCCGTAATTTTACGGATATAGGCCTGAGAGTGTTGCAGCTGAATGCGCAACGCTCAACACTAATGGCCGAGGCACGAGAGCTCATCTATAAAAAAGGCATAGATGTTGCGTTAATCCAGGAGCCCTACACGTTTAAAGCGAACGTTAAGGGCCAGGGGGTTGCAGCATCGTATCGTTCACGTTTCCTGCGATGGACGGATATGGACTGATGTTGCGGTGTGCAATCCAGACGTCACTCTATTGTGTCTTCCTCAGTACAGCACCAGTCATTGTACCTGTGTGCTGTTAACTGCTGCAAATGGCGTTGAGCTGATGCTGGTGAGCTGGTACTGCCAGCGTCGTACGTCATAACGTCGTCTATAGCCCATTTAAGTCGGCTCTTGAAAGAAAATAGGGGAAAAAAAGATAATTGTGGCCGCAGACATAAATGCATGATCACCCATGTGGCACGATGAAGCTTTGGATGATAGAGGCAGGCACTTCCAGGAGTGCATTGTCTCGAACGATCTGTGCGTCGTGACCGTGCCTGGACATTTGAAGACATATGTAGGAAATGGGAACTGCGCTGAGCACAACCTGGATGTCACCTTGTGTACAGCTTCTGCTGTTGACAGGGTGCATAATTGGAAGGGGTAGACTGGGTGACTGGTGATCACAGGGCGATACTTTTCGAAGTTGCCTGGGACACCAAGCCATGTCCCACCTATCAGGGTCTAGAAAGGTACTCAGTCAAACATGCTGACTGGTAAAGATATAAGACTCTCCTCCAGCGCAGTATTAACCCATACATGTCCAAGTGGATACCATCGCTGGTGTCGATATGTCACGGAGCTGACTGAGGCAATAGCAGGCGTAAGTGGGGAGATATTAAAGAAAATACCCACTAGTCGCACGCCCGTGTTCCTTGGTGGGCACGGGAGCTAACAGTAGCCAAAAAAGAAGTAACCAGGAAGCGAAGATGGTACCAACGGGAAACAAATGAGGAATCCCGTCAAAGATATTTAGATGAGTATCGGGGTGCCCGAAGACGATATAAAAAGATGGTTTCGCAGGCCAAGGCCTCAAGCTGGCGGGAGTTCGTGGAATCAGAAGGCAATAGAGATCCTTGGTGTAATGTGTACAAGTGCAGTCAAGTAAGATGAAGACAGACCTGATACTAGCTAGTCTAAATATAGACGGAGTATCGGGTGCTGGGTCCTGGAGAGAGTCAACTCAGCACTCACTGAAAGTACTCCTTCCTGAGGATAACCCTCTGGACGACACTCATTTGCAAAGCGAAGCAGCCTTTGAGTTACCCGCTCTGGATGAGTCCATAACTGAGTTTGATATTTATGATGTTAAATTTGTTATTGGCGAAATCAAGAATAAGAAGCTCCAGGAATGGATATGATAAATGGAGAAATTGTCCGGAAAATCGAGACAGGAGGCTTAAATCGTAGAGGACGTTTTAAGCCAGTACCTGCTTGACCTTCTCAATGGATGCCTGAGACTGGGATATTTTCCCAGTCAATGGAAAACAGGGCTTGTCAAGGTATTGTATAAAGGGGGAAACAATCCCATCGATGATGCAAATTCGTATCGATTGATACAACTCCTGCCTGTTTTTGGGAAACTGCTGGAGAAACTGATTATAATGAGATTGAAAAGCTTCATCAGTTTCAGTCCCGGTCAGTATGGTTGTGTATCGGGTAGATCGACGACAGATACGATATCGAAGATCCTGGAATTGGTGCGTGGCAATGGGCACAAATACGTCCTCACAGTCTTCCTGGACATAGCTGGGACCTTTGATAATGTTTGGTGGCCGACTGTGTTGGAGTCACTCAGAGGAAGAGATTGCCCATCAATCTTCTGAAATTGATTCAAAGCTACCTCACCCAAAGGGTGGCGGTGCTAGTGACTCAAGCCGGCAAGATTTCAAGGCCAATAACTAAGATTCTCCGCAGGGCTCGGTGGTGGGCCCGTTCCTATGGAACCTGGTTATGGATGAATTGTTAGAGCATATTGAGAATATGGATTATTGTGATTCGGTTGCATACGCCGACGACCTTGCAATAGCTGTCCATGATGATACTCGTCGGGAGTTAGAAGAGCGTGCTAATGCTGTGGTGACCTGAATAAAGAATTGGTGTCAGCTGGAGAAGCTGCAGATTTCGTTCGAGAAGTCTAAAGTGATGCTAATGAAAAGCAAACTTCATGCCAGTCGTCCTCTCCCTGGATTAGAGTGGACGATCACAGAATAGTCCACGTGACCCAGCTTGAGTACCAGGGCGTACTATTGGATTGGAAGCTTTCTTTTAAGACCCATATTCAGAGGGTTGCCTCCAGATGTCTGAACTTGTACCAGGAAATAAAAAGAGTAGCCCGTGGTGAGTGGGGCTGAAGACTGGCGTGGCCTTATCCATTTAGAGGGGCGTAATAGAGAATGTCGCAGCGTACGCAGCTGCCTGTTGGGCTGACAAGCTTGACATGCATCGTACAGCGGCACTCTATTAAGGATGCAAAGTGCCATTTTGTGCTCCGTAACAAGGGCCTATGCGATATCATCCACGCTCTCCTTACCGGTGGTAGCTGGTGTGTTGCCGCTTGATCTCCTAGTAGAGATGAGAGCCCTTACCTATAAGTATAAAAAAGGGGTAATGATTGTCCTTGATGGTGAGGAACTGTCCGGTCAGACGCCTCCTGCTCTTGAAAAGAAAAAGACCCGAGAGTACAAGATTGGGAAGTGGCCAAGACGCTAGGATGAGGCAGAGACAGGGAGAATCGCACATGAGTTCTTCCCGAATTTGTATCGCAGGCTGTCGATTAGATGGCTGGAGCTATCCCAAACCGTGACGCAATATTTCACGGGCCACGGTCAGTTCAATTCTAAGCACTATGAGCTGGGTTTGAAAGATTCCCCGAATTGCGAATGCGGTGAATCACGTTCTCTTCTGATGTCCTCTCCTCGACGAGGCAAGAATCCATATGGAATTCAAGCTGAAAAGGAGGGGAGAGAACTGGCCGGAGATTGTAAAGAGTTGGTGAAAAGTGCTAAAAATTTCAAAGACTTCGTTGAGTCTGCTCGTGACGTAGCGGTAATGCGCCGGACTAGACGGATATGTAGAGGTCGTCTTCACGTGGCAGGGATGGAAACTTGTCTACTATGTAGACAAGGCTAAGTGACCATAGGCTCCGGTTTTGGCGCTCTGCGCTAGGTACGGTGGCCTGGAGTGTGTTCTAATTTTCAATTTTTGTAGAGGCTACTAGGAAGAGAAAATCTAAGGGGGAATCCAAAATGCTATTCAGATTAGGTAATCCTTTAGTATGCAACCTGGAAATCAAAAAACCGTCATTTAAAAATGCCACCTCAGTGAATGGGGTTGTTTCTGCAAAAAGCAATGTTCTCGAAAATGGCACCAACGAATTTCTTTTAAGACGAAATGCTAATTACACATTTATAAAACTATCACTTTTATTTGAAACATTTTTTTGGAAAAATTTATTTTTGGGGCTTATGAGGAAACTGTGACGTCATGCTTTCCTCTAAAGCAGTATATAGGAGGATCATTCAATAGGTAACGAGACAAATCGCTGTAGCTCAAAAACGGTTTATTTTATCAATACAAAACTTTGGCTACTTTTCAACATAGTCGCCAGCAACATAGTCGCCAGCGACACTTGTCCCATCATTCTTCTAATTTGTGTATGCTTCTGGCATAAAATTCTTTGGGTTGATCTCGAAGCCACTTTTGCACCTGAGTTTTAACTTCTTCATTTGATTGAAAATGTTTCCACGAAGAGCCTCATTAAGGAGTCTAAACAAATGGAAGTCCGATGGGGCGAGGTCGGGGCTGTAGGGGGTGTGGGAGGATCTCCCACCCCACTTTCTTTGTGGGCGTCCGTAAGTTGTCTTTGAACCCTCTCGCACAAGTTTTCTTGTGCTGCAACTTTTTCTGGATAATGTTATGGACAGTTCCAACACTCGCGTGCACTTCTTCAGCTTTCAGTTCAACAGTAATACGCGTTAATGCGAGATTCGAGAGAGGAACTTGCACTTCAATCGGTCGTTCACTTCGTTGCTCGTCACAGACACTTACACGTCCACTTTTAAACTGTACTGCCCGTTTGTAAACGTTCGAACGGTTCAAACAATTATTCCCGTAAACTTTGAACAGTCTTTTGTGGATTTCACTACCTTTGATACCCTCTGCAACTAAAAATCTAATCAGTGAGCGTTGTTCTTTCGAGGTGTAATGCTCGAGCGGACTCGCCATTGTTAACTGAATACATTTGAGGTTATAGTTACCAAATACTCTCGAACAGCTGATGAAAAACTAAATACAAGTATGCCAACTTTACGCACTGAAACTATTGTATTCATTAAACAAACCGTTTCTGAGTATATGGTTTTACCAGCTTCATAAAATTAATAATCCACATGAGAAGCTTTGATAGAATTCCAGTTTTGAAAAAAATCGGTTAATGGAAGTGGAATTTTACAGAGTAGCATTTTGAGTTTTTTGGAAGTTTCTCAAAAACGGTTACAACGCTTTCCTTAAAATATGCTTTCCATTGAAACTTTTTGCCACAAAAATTGATTGTAGAGGAGTACTGGAGGTCTGTCAATTAGTTTATATTTAAACTGGCGCTACCTAGTGTTGAGCAGAGGGCGCCCACAATGTCCACTCAGTTATATATGTCTGCCCCCCCTATGACCTATATTAGTAGTCAGCCCAACTAAATTTGTAAACATCACACTTTTAAAGATTTTTTAAAAATTAATTTGTATTATTTGGAGTAAGACAAAGTCGTATGAGTGTTTCAAACCAGATTTTTGGAATAGTTTAGTCATTTATAAGAAATTTTAAAGAAGTATAGTTATATTCTTTGTTCAGTAAAAGTAAACAGTATCAAAAGCGTAAAAAAAAAACATTGTAGATAAAAGGGTAGAAGGAAGTAAAGGTATTTGTATAGGCTTGGGCATTAGGCTGGGTAGCCTTATCCCACGTTCCTTGCTTCACCTTCCTGGGGATTTCAAGACTGTCCTTTAACCTGTAAAGCGGTAATGTAGATAGTAGTATCTGTGAGGGGGGTTGTGTTTGAAAGAGAGGAAGGGATTTAATGGAGTGGTTGGTGACTGAGAGTGGTAAGGAAGAAGCAAGGAGAGGAGGAGAGATCTTGGTTTGTGTGGGGAATGAAGAGACGAAGTAGATCTTGAACAGGGAAGCAGGGCCGCTTGTACGACACAGGAAGGACTCAGTGTAACTAGTGTAATAATCCCGGCCATGTACACATACAGATACATCGTATATATATATATATATATACAATGTAAATCCTCCATCAAGCTTCCTTAACTCCCTACCACGTATTTTGGTCGCACTTAATCCTCCGACAACAGTAGTCTTGAGAAGATGATGTGGTAGTAGTGTACAAATAGTATAAATGTGCAACCCGCCCAATTGATACAAATATTATATATAAACGTTGCCATAGAAATTCATTCAACCAGTAAGACTTTACCACACCTGACATTATTTTAAACGTACTATTCATTGAAATTTATTTTCTGATTCAAATAACACACACTAATAACCCTTATTGCCGTTTAATAACTTTTTAATCCTTGTCAGTTTTGTCAGTTTAAAAAAGCTGCTTGACCACTGTTTCATTATACAGAACCTTTTATTATTCCATTCAAGATGGCAACGCCTCTAGAAATCTGCAGTTTAGAAGAAAAGCGTTCAATAATACGATATCTGGTTGCTGAGGTAAGTAACCAGCTGAAATTTAATTTAGAATGCTAAGCAAATTATTTAAATTGTATGGTGCGAAAAGTGGGGCTGGTTGATCAATTTCGGGGTGGATTCAATTCCATCAATTGAATCTCGTATTTGATTCGTATTAAGAGAAACGTAGAAGAAAGAAACCTGTGATCCTGTGCAGAGGGAAGGATGACTGTTGAACCTGAATGAAGCTCGCCCTCATTATGCACAATCAGCGCTTAGAAATTATTCAAAAATGGGTTTGGAGAATTTCTGCCGCGAGCGTCTTACAGTCCAGATCTCGCCACAATAGATCACTTTTTGTTTGGTCCCTTCTAAGAGTCACTATGTGGTTCCTTGCAATCACAGCAACCAGTCCGGACAAAACTGGGGTAATTTAGTGGTATCGATGTCGTTGCGTCACGATGATGACGACATCCCGAAGTCCCGTGTTATCAATATGGCTGCCATCCTATCAATAAGGGATATATCGACATGGAATTGCGATGTCTTTAAAATGTATTAGAATATAAATTAGGATAGTTCCTTTATTTTATGTTCATTTTTATACTGATTTTTGTACGATTAGAGATGAATGTATAAGTTTTAATAGATACTGTTTTATGTCAACATGTAGGCGTATGTAATGTAAATATACGATAAAGTTGAACTTTAACTGTCTGTTTATTATAGTGCTTTAATCAACGGACTAAAGAATTTAAAGAACGGACGGAGATGCTTGGTTCTAATACTGATAGTATCGATGTTCATAAAAAGATATTTCAGAAAAAGAACTTTTTATTGTCGACATAAAAAGCCAAATAGAGAGATAAGATAAGTATTTAGGTATTTATTAAAAAAAAGTAATACATTTATTTAATATGTCACATTAAATCGATTACTATTTATCACTTAATTTATTGAAAGATCTTCATTTCGTTGCCTAATATATTAATCTTTAAGTCATCTAAAGCTTTTAGTCATTAAGTCTTAAACTATTCTGGGCAATTGTGGAAACAATTATCCTTACTTACTATCTTAATTTAGATTTAATATTTAACAGAATCCAGTGAGAGAACTCTTCATAGATCAAGTCAGTATTTAGAATCTTTAGTATATCTGTTAAATAATTCATGTTTTGTAAATAGCAAGTCCGAAACATTTACTCTCTAGCAAGAGGGGCATCCTCTGGTGACACCTTAACTGCTCAATATCAAGGTAATAGATTATCACACACAAACACAGAATATGACTTACGGACTAACATACCTAATAGGATAATGAGGCAGAGAGTGGACCAACTGTTGTAACAAACCAAACAGCCTACATCAATAGATACTCAATGTAACACCCTATAATCATGCGGAAATCAAAAGTGCTACCTACAAACTAACTTAAACAGAATAGTATTTAAAAAAGTTGAACATACAAAACGATAAATGTTGTTGTGGCTGACTGATTGTGCAGAATTCTGTACACAATATAATCGGCTGTCTAATATTTGAAATAAAAAAACTGAAACTAATCGAAATTATTATCTAACTCGTGGAGCTTGGACAGAAAACAAAACGAAAGTGATGACTGGACCACAAAATAATATTTCCTGCAGTACATAACAGTCTAAATTTTGACAAAATCCAAAATCACCTCTGACTGATCAGTACAAACTAGACAGTTCAGACAGTTGGAGACAATATGTACCAAGAAAGAAGACAGGAAAGTAATTTTATTGATTAATTTATGATAATAACATTTCATATCAATGCAATCTGATGTAATCAACTGCGTTGATCATTCATTCGCAATAAAATTAAAACAAAAAATTATATTTCCCCCCCAAATTTAGTGGAGCTTTTTCAATACAAAAAGTTATGTTTTATATATATTTTTTTAATGATCTACTTTAATCGTAAACGTCCCAAGGTATTTAAAAAAAAAAAAATTAAAATCCATTTGCTAATCAGAGGAAAACTCAGATACGTACATTTCCAATGAAACATAAATTCAAGAAATAAAAAATCTCCAGAATTCAACAGTAAAAATTAAAGAATAGATTAAAAAAAAATGGAGAAGGAAAAAATCAATGACAACAAACGTCAAAATGTCAGCTTTACTATTCGAAAAATCACCTGACAATTTCCTAAACCACCAGATCTCGCCTGTGTTTAAATAAAATCTCTTTTCAAAGCTGTGGATGTGACCCGTTATCTTGAGCTGTACATTCATAGAAATTTAACACGGACAATCCCCAAACATTATTTATACGACAAAAAATTCACAACCGCTAGAGATCCTTGCATACCCAATAAAGGACTATGGAAATAACAGCTTACCACTACCAAAGAAAAGTAATAGCCAGAGGAGATTTTTTAAAAAAAAAAAAAAAAGAATTCTTTATGAACTCTACGTTTCAGGTACCTTCATTGGTTCAAATCTTCACGAGCTCTGCAAAATTTAATTGAAAAAAATTAGATTATTACAAACACTGTAAAGAAGAAAAAATACAAAGCATTACACAAACAAATGGAAATAAAATTAAATTAAATTAAAGAAATATTAACTGAACACATTGAATGTAAGCTATTAAAACAAGAAAAAATTATAGTATTCACTAAAGAACAAACACAGAACTAAGTGTTAATTAAATACAATGTTAAGTAAGACAAAGTAAAAAAGATACCTTTAGAGAAGAAGAGATAGTACTTTTAATATTTAAAAAAGTAAAAAACTGATTGACAGGTGAAAGGGATTAGAAAAATGTTTACAGTTAGTCGATGTAATTTCAAATTTAGAAGTACAAATTGCCGTCGAATATCTTTGTTTAGAGTTAGAAAAATGTTATTGCAAGTTGAAATAACGGTTTCTTTATCTTTTTCAAACTTGACAGAGTGAATACTTCAATTTTTTCTTGTTTTTAATATCTTTAGTTCAATGTATTCAGTTAATAATTCTTTAATTTAATTTTGTTTGTTATTTATTTCTTTTATTTGTTTCAAGTCCATGTACTTTTTCTTCTGTACAGTAATAATCTAACTTTAATCAAATTAATAAATAATCAAAATTTATCAAATCAAAATTTAATAAATTTTGCAGAGTTCCTGAAGAAGGGCACCAAGCGTAGCTGAAACGTAGAGTAGATTAATTCTTTTTTCTTTAAAAAACTCCTCTGGCCATTGTTGCACAAAAATCTCCTTATAATTTCAAATAATAATGAAATGTGCATTTTTCATGCCAACTTAATGAAAATCGTTGAGAAACCCATTTTCGAGAAAATTCTGTAAATCTCCTATATTTAGTATATAAATTCGCCCATGGGGTTAATCGATTTTCCAGAAACTTGCAATTCTAGCGAATGCTTTTAATATTAATACCTTAATATTATACAGGTGGTAACTATGTAAATTTGCTGTGTCCTGCCATGGCACTTTACACGAAAGCCTGCCTCCACACCGCCTCCAATACCTCCAAAAATAATTTTCCAGGAAAATATTTCGAATAAAAATCAAACTTTTCGACTTTTTAGTGTCTGATCAGTATGCGAGATTTAGAGAAAAACTGAAACAAAAAAATTATTATTCTGTTAAGCTGCAATTGCGGTTGACGTACTTTAACCGAAACTTTCATGTCGAATGCGATGGTGGGTATATAAACAGAATATCAAATTTGAGCTTCCTGTGGTTTTTCGGTAATGAAATGCTTTCTCCACACAAACACCATATAAATACATACACTCAACATATCTACACACAGATACACACATAGTTAATTCATTATCATTTAGAATGTCAAGAATCGCATTACGAGAAAATCGTGTGAATATGAGATTTTTGACCGAAAGGTTTAGTTCGATTTTATGACCAGTTAAGTTTGGTTTGTGGACCGATCAATATCAATAAATTCATTGTTAATGAACTTATTCAAACCTATTCAAGGTAACGTCCAAAGTAACGAGGCAAAGCATGTGGTTAAAAGAGATATATATATAGAAATGTATACATAATAGGGAAACTGCAGTTATTTCATAATGCATTATTAATAGTGATTAACTGCATAATTGCAGAGGATTGTTACAAGTACAGGTCATAAAATATGCTATAGTGAACATGGAAGAGGGAAATAATGTTTCTAGTACCTGGGAGGGCATGAAGAGAAAATGATGGTGTGCTGTATTGGGGAGTATATGTTGTGGCAGGCTAGGGATGTCTATATGGGGTGCTCTTTGGGTATATGGATATATATATATTCTATATGTTTCGATATGGAGGAAAAGCCGCATGTGATAATACGAAATCCTGGGATTACCCCATGAGTAGCAGAGTGGTAGGACACGATCTGTCTTCTATAATAGTACTACTTAACCCTCTATAGGGAGGGATAATTCCCCCGTTAGATTCGCTTTACCTTTATTATAGATAATTCTTAACATTAACCAGGTGCAGCTTATGGCTTGCCATGATAGCAATAATATAGTTAACGTTAATAATATTATGCTGAAGTAATAAATTGGTGACATTATTACTTCCTCTTATATGCCGATGGAGTAAATCTGGTATTTAGGTTAAAATCAATGCTCCGAATGGCAGTTTTTATCGGCTCCTATTCTGGGAGCCATGGTTTTTAGGCGTGGAAGGTATCGAGGTGGCTGGGAGGGATGTTGGAGGAGGAAATAGCCTCCCCGAAGCCTACAACTACTCAGAGAAATAAACATGAATGGGTGCTGTGTACTGAGAGACTAGGCATCCCAAAATATCACCTCTGTCGCTTTAGACCCCTCAGAAAAAAAGGTATTTAGAAGAAGGAGTCAGATTTCTAAACTTCAGTTTTTCATCGGAAATACTTGTTTGAAATGCAAAGAACATGGCAAAGATTAGAGAAGGAAGTCAGTCGCCAAGAAGTTATCGGATGAGAAAAATCTCTCAGGCGGAAGTAGTACTTAATGATAGAATTTTTTTTTTATTCAATTTTCCACGATTTAATTGGAAAAGGATTGCAGCGATATTCTGCCAAGTACACACGCTATCCACCATCTATATATATATATCTAGACCAGTAACATTTATTTGAAATATTTTTCCTGGGAAAATTCATTTAAAAACTTGTGGAGGAATTACATTGTTAATCTTCCCTCTGAATGATCATTTCCCTACATTTTACGGTTTTATCACCTATTTTAATATTAAGGACCATTAAAGGCTTGGTCTTTAATTCCAGATTTTAAGAAATCGGTTACCTGAAATTACGACTTTATTGATTTGTTTTTTATTTTTATTTTTCGAGATTTTCTCGGAAACTGTTCCCAAGATTTTCTTTAAACTCACCCTAATTACGCTCCTGAATTAAACCTATCACTTTTAGTAGCAATATTTTTCCAAAAAAAATTTATCTTAGATAGAATCCTAGGTAACTGTGACGTTAGGTTTACCTCTAAACTGTACGATCCTGTGGGTTTTCAAAATAGTATTTGACTAAAATTACGAATAAATACAGGGAGTAACAGTTTAGAAGCAGATTCGGGCTGTAATTCCTAGAAACATAGCCGCGGGAACCCTGCTGGCGACATAAATATTGCCGCCCCCTCGAGGCAAGCCTTGGGCCTTCATTGGCTGCTAAGCACGAGAATTCCACCATTCTTCACAGAAAATGAAGGATAGTGTTCATCTATCAGATATATGGAAAAAAAATTGTACTTGATATTTAATTAAGCAGAACAACAAAATAAGTTGATATAAAAGTACCAAAGCGGCTTTAGTAAGTACGCACACACATAAGTAAATACATAAGAAACAATATTATCTGCGTTCTACAGCCAGATTTGACTTCTTAATGATTAATAATCTCATTCTCCACTGAATAAAGTCAAAACATTTTAACTATATTCTAAACTTTGTCTAGCGTTTAAACAAACTAAATTATTTATGTACTAATTAATATTTATGTGTAGTCTTGCACGTTTTACAAACAAGATAAATTACATAAGCTTTTAAAGTCTTCCATCCCAAAGCTAAGCACGAATCACATGGCCTCTCTGACCCACAAAGTTTTCTAACAAAATGATCTGGTAATCAAATCAATATGTTTTTCATATTCAACTTAATTAAAATATTCCTCTTTTATTTAATTCGTGAGTAATATTAAATTAAAATTAATCAGGAACTTTTATGAATAATTAAAAATAAATTCTCTCATTGAAATTATTAAGTTCAACAAGAACTTAACTCTATCCTAAGAGGCGAGGAATTTTATTCTAAATTTGCAGTTTGCCTAGTCTTTGCCGTTGTCCATAGATTGTCCAGCTGCTCCTAAAATCTTTCATGCCTTAGCCCACGCTGTTTTTACCCAAGCGGATTATCAAGTTAAGCAGCCTATGAGTTTTCGTTTTTGAGTTATCTTGTTCATATTTATACACAGAGGAAGGCTACATTGAACTCAGTGATACATCAAAAAATGCATTTGACATAAAAACTCATTATAAAAAATGTTATTAGCGATCTCAATATTTCCGCGGCAAAGGCTGTAAAAAAAAAATCTCATGTGCTACATTCTTTTAAAACGACTTTCTTTTGCTGCAATTCTACAGTTCTGGTCGGCAAATTTTCTTAAAAGTCGGAATCTTTACTAAATGTGTTGTTCTGCTTCATCCCTCAGCTCCTCTACAGTTCTTTTAAAACCCTTTAGCAGGTTAAACTCGAAAATAAGTGGATCACTGTTCTATTTTCACGCTTAACGTCTTGAGAGACGACCTTAAGTAAAGTTCAACCGTGATAATAAATGTTTTGATAATAATAGTTTTAATTTTAACTTTTGTGAATAGTGCATTATTGAACCAGAATCATGGCGGTAGATTGCATAATATACGAGAATCATGACGGTAGAGCGCCCACTATACCAGAATCATGACAGTAGAGCGCACCCTATACCAGAATCATAACGGTAGCGCGCACACTATACCAATTTTAAAATATTTTCTAAAATCCAACGAAAATTTACTCTTTTACATATTTTATGCCATAAATACATTTTGACAGCCACATTCAACCGATAATATAACTTTATGCCAAATACCAAGTAAATAAAAATACGTTCTAGTTTTGCAATACAGCAGAGACATCTTTCTGAATATTAGATAGATGCCCAAATATAGAGGGAATAACGTTGTGGAAAAAAGTTCATTGCGACTTAGAAGATAAACTGTGGTTTCCTTGACTAAAGATATTTTCTAAAATAAACTCGGTGCCTTGATGAAGTCCCGATCCAAGAATCGAAACATGGGCACATGCCCCGAAAAAAATGAAATACAGTGTGAAAACGCACACAAAACTTTCTCTTTCCTCTTTCTCTAATTAATACAATTTAATCAGGAAATTTTCTTTCAAATTGCTACGTTAAAATGGTTAGTTGGGCGGGACATAAAAATGGTAGTGGCGATTTTACTTGTATACCTTATGTGGAGCGCTCTATGTGAAAACCAAAGAAACCTTGTGCAAAATTTAAACTAACTGCCAAAGCCCCCAATACCCCCCCCTCTAAAAAAAAAATTCCAGAAAAATGTTTCAAAAGTGATACATTTCTATTATGCAGCAAGCATTCCAAGTTCAAAGAAACTATTTAATTGAAGCGATACTTTGGTGGAAAACATAATGCTACTGTGATAGGTATATATGTTTGTTGATAATATACGAAATTTAAAAAATACAGTTTGATCTGCAACATGCGTAGAATACATTTTTACGTTTTTCAACAGCCCCCAGAATCCTCCGAACACCCCCAAACTACTACCCAGAAAATGTGGCACGATCGAATGTCTCAATTTTGAAGTAACAGCAAGCAATAATACAATCAAGACTCCAAGAAAAAGGAGACAAAAACCAAAACATTTACCAAATACTTATAACATCAACTAACTCTAATAATATCTGCAGTTTATATGTTGTTATACTGTCTAAGTGTTACTGATGGTAGTATGTATATATAGCATCTTTTAGGGATGCAAAATTTCTTAAGAAGTAGCTAGTTCACTTGCCTGCTGCGGAACTGGATACATTAATCCCTAGGAGTTATATAGGTTAATCACTTTTGCAGGTCCTGTGAGTTTTCAAGAACTCAGTTAGAATAAGATAAGTACCGTTAGGCTGGGGGCCCCGCAAGTACGAAAAAATCCCCGAAGAAATGGCAAGTCTATTTCCCCTCTCCAACTACGAACTCTACTTTCGTTGACAATAAAAAAAAAACAGTGTAAGAATTTTATTTTTATTTTATTGCAAATGATTTTGGAAACAAAAATTTCTAAATCAGAAGTTTATGCGACTAGGATCGAAGTCTGTCGAAATATAGATATTTTTGCCCTAAATAATCTTAAGTTCTACGATAATCTAAAACAATCAAAACTGGAATGAAATAAGGGAATCCATTTATTCAAACATAAAAGAAAAACTTACCTACTATGGTGTCGACCCTTCCGACGGTGATGTCTTCTACGTCGTGAAGAACCTCCATGCCTTCGTCCGCTGGTTTTTTTCTTTTCCGAAAATTTCATACCTTCCTCTTCAATTTGCAAACCTTCTAATAGAGCTTCTTTACGAATTTTCTCCTTTTCGGCGGCCAACGCTTTTTCTTTTGCCGCCGGTAATTCTTCATCATACAGTGTAGTTGGTAGGGCAATATCACCATAATAAGCATCTGCACAAAATGAAGAAAACAAAAAATATTAATTTCATGTTTATAATATTGATCAACGTGACTAATGAAGTCGTATCAGATCTTCAGACACTAAATAAATTGGAAATTCAGTTCTGAGGCCTTTTGAATATGAAAGAAATCCATACAAATTGGAGGAAATTGAGTTACGTGGGTAACTTCAGAACCTTAAAAAAGATGATAGTTCACAAAATGCAACAGTTGACATTATTATAATGCACATGAAACATTCACACATTTTCTCTTATTGGTCTACATAGTCTTCTGCCACTCTGCAGCATTCTGAACATGTTTAAAATTGTAAACATCTTACTGGGTCTAAGATAGAGGTGTACTATTAAGTTTATATGCGCTTGATATGCTCTAGGTACTGTTTGTAGCACTATTAACACCACCTCATCAGTATTTCTGTCTGTCTGTATATTAGTGATGGGACAGTTCGAGCGGAGTCGGTTCACTGGAACGAATCCAGTAGCGGAACGAGTTGATTCAAATCCCTATTTTTAAATAAACTGATTCCAGCAAAATTAAATGAAATTTTTATTATTTAAAATTAAATTAAGGCAGGTATAGCACGAAAATTAAGTATTAAACTGAGTTGTGGCCATGTTGAAAGAACCAGTGACAGGATTCTAACTTAATATTTTGTAACCTCAAACCATACTGGTGAGCTTAAAATACAGATGATGGTTGGGCGGTGGGAGTGAATTCCTAGTATAATTTTTTACGGTCAATATTTCATAGATTGAATAACCAGTATACACTAATACTGAATTATTTCCATTGCATAGAAGCATAAATTATATTTCGACAAAAAATTATATTCAACTTAATAATATTTTTTCTAAATATATACATATAGAGAGCTATCTGGTGTTAGAAAAGGGAAGATGGATTCAGTTACAGGCAGCAGTGAACTTGGAACGACTTTCTGAATCTGACTCCAATCTGGGCACTCTCATTGGTTGAATCCCTGGAACCGTCTGGACCCGAAACCGGAGTTGATTCAGATTATTTGGTTCCGGAGTGAACGAATAAATCAAATCACTGAATCTAGCCAATAGAAACGCTTGAAATGGAACCGACTCCACGAACTCGTTCCAAAGGCAATGGTGCCTGTAACTGAATCCATCTTTACTTTACTAACACCAGATCGCTCTCTACGTTTAAATATTTTATTTTTTAAATATTCTACAAGGTTTATTTGAAATGTTAATCAGAAAAATAATAAAAAAAAGTTACAATCACTCTAAACAAATATATAACAAATGAATGAGATACATGAAGTTTCATTTCATGAAAAAATATTTCTAAAGGGCATGAGAAGTGGGTATGGAAGGTGGAGGAGACTAAAAATATTAATCAGTTTTCAGATTTCAGTTACTGGTCAGAGTCCGAGCTGGAGCCAGTGTTAAGTTACAAACGATCAAATAAGAAATCAAATTTAAAAAACTATCATTGGTCATAACTAAAATTAAAAATTTAATCGCCCAAACTATACTTATTAATTCAATAGTAAAATTTGGTTTAGTTGTAACTAAAAATTAAATTTTTAATCAACAGATCAGTTTTCCACAACTAAAAATTAAACATTCAAAATTGAATTGATTAAATTAGATTAAAAAATTAATTCAATCAATAAATGATTAAATTTTAAATTGAATGCACAAGTGCATGATTACTTTTTGGTATAATTAATTATATAAATATTTTAATATTTAATAGATTATTTTTCTTTTAACATACAAAATCTGTTTCTAACATGAGAGCCGGGACCAGCTTTTTTTACTACACACTACCATTAGGAATTACCATTATAATTCCATACTTAGGAGAAGCTCGGGTAGTCCCTAAGTAAGACTATGCCCGCTGGAGTTTCCGTCTTAAAGGACATTTTTAATTACACCTTATGTATTTATTCTCTCAAACTGTATTTGCGAACCCAGTTTCATGGAAAAGGCCCCGCTTATATATTTTCGTTTGGCATTCCCAGGTGTTTACTTGTAGGGATCCACAAAAATTATGTACAGACAAATTTAGAACCCGTTATTTCCACTTTCGATTGACGGTTCTGAACGAAACCTTTGCGTTATCCTATAATGCAATTTTTTACTAACTGATGAAGTTAATTACATATAAAAAATTTAATAAAAACCCTGAAGGAAAAGGAACCGTGGAACGAGTTTATGGAGTCGGTTCCGATCCTGGAACCGATTCAAATCCAACGAATCCGATGGCGGAGTCGTTTTGCTCATCACTACTGTATATATGTTGGCTTTACATGACTTGACACTATTACAAGAACTTGTATACTCTCATCTGGTTATCTCCTGTTAGTTTAGTTAGTTGACGCTAGGGAAATCGTAGCGTTTACTCTGTTTTTTAATTGAATCACTTGTTTTGAAAAGGTAACAAGTGACTATTTTTTCTGATTTCAGTTATTGATGTCTTGTTGCTCTCCAATCTATTAGTATAGAATATATTAAGCAATTCAGTATCATAGCATTCTGTAAACAATATACACATTATAATACAGATAGTTGTAAGGGAGGTGAAACTTTCATAATTATGGCGAAAATAACTTTTTTCTCCTTCCTGTAAAATTTGAATTTCTGTACATGTTACCTTTTCAAAACAAGTGATTCAATTTATTTTGATAGTGTGGTTGTATCCAGCGTTGGATAATGTGACTCACAAGTGTATTTGATGCTCCTTATATAAAATAGCTATACTTGAGGAAAAAGATTTTGCGAGAAATCAGTGAAATAATAGTGGCGCATTTTATAAAAATGGAAACCCATGACTGAATTATTCTTATCTTAGTATTATTTTAGGGTATTGCAATAATATTCTTGATAAAAAAACTCTCTTTTTCTATAGTAAAACCCACCTTTCTTATATTATTTTAAAATAATATCTACTCCATTGACTATATTACTCAATAATAATGGAAAATTCGTGACTTTAATTCTTGCTTACTGAATAGCATCACCTTTATTCTGCAATTTCTACTTTCTCTTACTTCTAGTAAGAGAAATGAAGTATTCGGATCGTGTCAGATTTTTGGCTTGAGTTTTCACCGGAAATGCATGATTTAGGATCACCTGAATATAAAAAAATGTTTTTAGCGAATGGTCTGTGATTTTCAACTGTGGAATTATTGAAGATAAACTGACTATCCAATCAGAAGCCCCTGATGGCATAGAGGAATTGGAAAGGGAGGCTGGTATTCTTCATGAACACATTAGATCCTCATTCGAGGAGTCTTGTCCTCCCAAGGTGGTTAAGGATAGTAAGAATCCCTGGTGGTCTTCTTCGTTGGAAAAACTAAGGAGACAGGTAAGGGGCTCATACAGGAAGGCTGTCCTTGCTGATTCTTCGGAATCATGGGATAGTTATAACAGTATTAAAAGAGCATATAAATATGCTCTGAGGAGAGCCAAGAGGAATTCCTGGAGATCCTTTTGTGAGGATATAAATTCGTTCCAGGAATCATCTAGATTGGTACGGATTCTTAGTAAGGATAGGGACAGTCAGTTAGGTACCCTACGATACCCTGATGGTTCCTTTACAGGGGGGGAAGGGGAGACACTGCAGCTTTTGCTTGATACTCACTTCCCGGATAATATTGGTTTAAATGCTGCTTCGTCTTTGGTGGGTGGTAGGAGATGGGACCTTGAAGATGTATCCACCTTAGATGAGGTTGTCACACATGATAGAGTTAGTTGGGCAGTACAAAGTTTCTCACCTTTCAAGTCACCTGGACCGGACGGGATTTATCCTTGTCTGTTGCAAAAGGGTGGGGACGTGCTGACGAAGGTATTGTTAAGATTGTTTAAAGGATGTTTGATGTTTGGTTATGTACCAACATTATGGAGAGAAGTAAGGGTAGTCTTTATTCCCAAGCCGGGAAGAAATGACTACTCCGACCCCAAGGCATTTAGACCCATTAGTCTTATGTCTTTCCTCTTGAAAACTTTGGAAAGGTTGGTGGATAGGTATATTACTGATGGCCCATTAAGGGATCATCCACTCCATCCTAACCAACATGCTTATATTGTGGGTAAGTCGACAGAGACTGCATTACATTGTCTCGTCGGAAGGATAGAATCTGCTTTGGAAATAAAAGAATATGCCCTAGGGTGTTTCTTTGATGTTGAGGGGGCATTTGACAGAGTATCGTTTGATGCTCTGGAAGATGCCTTGGTACGAAAAGGTATACATCCCGTCTTAATCAATTGGATAGGTGTCTATCTTAGGAGTAGGGTTATACAGGTTTCCCTTGGCGGGCGCACCATGATAGTACAAGTGGGGAGAGGTTGCCCTCAAGGGGGTTGTCTCTCACCTAAGTTGTGGTGCATCGTCATGGATGACCTTTTGGTTAGGATGAATTCATCGGGATTTTATGTGCAAGCATATGCCGATGATGGTGTTATTTTATTGTTAGGGCGCTGTTTGTCCACTAGTTCGGACCTAATGCAAAGCGCCCTTAACATGGTGTATTGTTGGACACAGGATAAGGGTCTTTCTATTAATCCTATTAAGACCCAGGCAATTCTATTTACTCATAGAAGGAAGATAGTAGGTTTTACACCTCCTAGGTTGTTAGGTACTTCCATACAGGTTAGCAAATCAGTGAAGTTCCTTGGAGTAGTTCTCGACAGTAAATTGAACTGGTCGGAACATGTTAAGACACAACATCAAAAGGCGATAATCTCCTTTTGGCAATGTCGAAGAGTTGTAGGTAAGAACTGGGGAATCACTCCCAAGATGATGTTCTGGATGTATTGTATGGTCATTAAACCTAGATTGGTATATGCGGCTTTGGTGTGGTGGCGTCGCATTGAAACACGATCTGCTAGGCAGCTGTTGGAAGAAGTCCAACGCTTGGCTTGTCTGGCGGTGACTGGAGCGTTTCGGACGACACCGACCGCATCTATGGAGACTTTGTTAGGGATTCCACCTCTTTTTGTGGAGGTGAAAAACCAGGCAATGAAGGCCTGTTATAGAATTAAACAGGCAGGTTTTTGGCAGGGTAAGCGATATGGTCATTCTACCATTTATCGTGAGATGCTTTTAAGGATTCCCATTACAGGTTTCCCTTCTGATAGGAATTTGAAGACTTTTGTCTTTGGTCATTCCTACAGGGTTAGGTTGCCTTCTAGGGAAGATTGGTTAACACTGGGTCCGTCTGGTGTGATTCCTGAGAATTATCTCCGATGCTACACGGACGGTTCCAGGATGGATGGTAGGTCTGGGGCTGCCGTCTATTTTGAGACGGGAGATCTTTTGGTAGCGCCTCTTGGTGAGTGGGCCACCGTTTTCCAGGCTGAGGTTTGTGCGATTCTTGGATGAGAGGGTGCGTACACTAATTTAAAAGGTGTTTGTATCTGCTCGGATAGCCAGGCTGCGTTGAAGGCGCTTAATTCATGTGTCTTCACTTCCAGATTGGTGTTGGAATGTTCTAGAAAACTGGAAGATCTTTCTTCATTAAAGGATGTGCTTCTGGTCTGGGTTCCAGTCATATGGGAATTTTTGGGAATGAGGAGGTGGATAGGTTTGCCAAATTAGGTGCCTCTCTCCCTTTCATTGGTCCAGAGCCTGCTGTTGGTGTGTCTTCTGACACATGTTTGTCGGGCTTTCAGACGTGGATGCCCTCACAGCACTCATCCTTATGGATGAGTGCAGTGGGTTGTCGGCAGTCTAAAATGCTCATTGGGGGCCCGGACGGAGCTTTGAGTAGTGGGGTCCGATGTCTTTCACGGACCTCCCTCAGGTATCTGGTTGGATTCCTCACTGGGCATTGTGGTTTAAGGAGACATCTCTATATAATGGGACTTGTGCCTGACCCTTTTTGTAGAGTTTGTGAAACTGGGGAGGAAACACCCATGCATTTGATGACGAATTGTTTGGGTTGTGAGGAGATTAGGTTTAGGACCTTCGGCCGGAATAGGATGTCGGTAGAGGATCTTAAGCTGTGTCCTTTTAAGGTTTTGGTCCGATTTGTTCGGTCTGTTGTGAAACTTAGATGGTTAAAAACTGGGCCTGGATTTTCATTCTAGTCCCAGTGGTAGGTATTCTTTAGGGGCAGCTATATGGGCCCGAGGGGGCTTTGGATAGCGTAGGGTTTACTCCCCTCCCCTTTTGGGAATAATAATAATTACATATAAAAAATTTAATAAAAACCCTGAAGGAAAAGGAACCGTGGAACGAGTTTATGGAGTCGGTTCCGATCCTGGAACCGATTCAAATCCAACGAATCCGATGGCGGAGTCGTTTTGCTCATCACTACTGTATATATGTTGGCTTTACATGACTTGACACTATTACAAGAACTTGTATACTCTCATCTGGTTATCTCCTGTTAGTTTAGTTAGTTGACGCTAGGGAAATCGTAGCGTTTACTCTGTTTTTTAATTGAATCACTTGTTTTGAAAAGGTAACAAGTGACTATTTTTTCTGATTTCAGTTATTGATGTCTTGTTGCTCTCCAATCTATTAGTATAGAATATATTAAGCAATTCAGTATCATAGCATTCTGTAAACAATATACACATTATAATACAGATAGTTGTAAGGGAGGTGAAACTTTCATAATTATGGCGAAAATAACTTTTTTCTCCTTCCTGTAAAATTTGAATTTCTGTACATGTTACCTTTTCAAAACAAGTGATTCAATTTATTTTGATAGTGTGGTTGTATCCAGCGTTGGATAATGTGACTCACAAGTGTATTTGATGCTCCTTATATAAAATAGCTATACTTGAGGAAAAAGATTTTGCGAGAAATCAGTGAAATAATAGTGGCGCATTTTATAAAAATGGAAACCCATGACTGAATTATTCTTATCTTAGTATTATTTTAGGGTATTGCAATAATATTCTTGATAAAAAAACTCTCTTTTTCTATAGTAAAACCCACCTTTCTTATATTATTTTAAAATAATATCTACTCCATTGACTATATTACTCAATAATAATGGAAAATTCGTGACTTTAATTCTTGCTTACTGAATAGCATCACCTTTATTCTGCAATTTCTACTTTCTCTTACTTCTAGTAAGAGAAATGAAGTATTCGGATCGTGTCAGATTTTTGGCTTGAGTTTTCACCGGAAATGCATGATTTAGGATCACCTGAATATAAAAAAATGTTTTTAGCGAATGGTCTGTGATTTTCAACAGAATATCTCAAAAAAGAAAAGCCGCGGGAAGCTCAAACATGGTATTCGGTTAGACACTATCACCGCATAAGACACGAAGATTTCAGGCAAAATCCATCCACCGGAAATTTGATTTTACTAATTTGTTTTCAGTTTTCCGTAATTTTCTCAGAAACGGCTGATACATTAGAAACCCTGATAGAATTCCAAATTTGAAGGAAATCGCTTAACCGGAAGTACAATGTTACAGAATAGGATTTTGAGTTTTTTTGAATTTTCTCGAAAACTGTTACAACGATTTTCTTATCACTTGGAATAGATTACTGCATAGATAGAAGTGTATCACTAAGATTTACAAAAAATTTATTTTAGAGGACTGTTGCGGTCTGTCAGTTTGAATTTAAATTTCCACATGCTTTCGAGTTTTGACATTGAGCGCTATACATAAGGCCGCTCAGGTATTCAATTAAAATCCCCACCACCGTTTTAGTGGCCAGCCCAGCTAAACATTAACTTTGCAATTTTTAAGAAAATTTCATGATTAAATTGAATAGTTACAGTAAAAAGTTAAGTAATTGTTTCGCACCAGATTTTTTTACGTTTCTTACTGCTGGAAGTGAAAATCTTGCTAAATTTTTAAAAAGTCAGTATTACACCAGAAGTACATATTTTGAGGGTCCCAGAATAGCAGAAAAATCTTTTTGCGAATAGTCTGTGTAAGTTTGTTTTTTCAAAAAAAATTCTGATTTTCAGAGAATAGGTTTAAAGGAAGTACCACTTTTTTTGGCTAATTGTATTCGCATAGGCCCATATCCAGTTGTATATGAAATTTGCAACTTACAAAGTATACAAACTGTAGTAGGTGAAAGTCGCGTGAATGTTTCACACCAGATTTTTACCTCAACATTTCAGTAAGCGGGGATTTCACTTTAGACTCCTGGTGTAAAGTTACTAGTTACGATCTTGTTATCTATATAAAAAAACTAGATGTAAAACTACAGCATCACTTTTTCTTCAGCAATTTTCCTCAAATAGGGAATATTCGCGATGCTTTTTAATGAACCTGAATAAAGTATAGATGGCAGATTTCTTCAGACTGTACTGAAGAGACACTTTTAAAGGAAGATTAAAGAAAATTTGTTGGAAAGGAATTTGAAGAAAATGGTCGGAGCTATTTTCGAGAAAAATGTTAAGGAAAAAATCTGGTGTGAAACACTCACACAACTTTCTTTTACTCCAGTTCTCAAAATTATAATTGACAAATGTTATAGTTAGTGTACCAAATTTAATGGAATTCGTCGAAAACTGAAAAAACTGTTCAGTAAAAGCGCACTTCCTGTTTACTGATTTTCTTGAAACTTGGAATTTTGGCCATCTATTTATTTCTAATTAATTTTGTTTGGATGATAGAATTGTATAATCAACTATGATAGCATTTTAAAGAAAAACATAACCCCACCCCTTACTAAAAGTGCCCTTAAATGAATGTTCCTAGAGAAATGTTTTAAGTAAAAGTTGTAGATCTTTGTATGCGTAGCTTATATAAGAAGTTTCAAGAAAACTATCGGAGCCATTTTTGAGAAAATCGTGAAAAAGTGAAAAAAACCATTTAGTCAAGTGTTAAAGTAAACGCACTTCCGGTTATGCGATTTATTTCAAACTTGGAATTTCAACAATATATTTAATTCTAATTAACATTATTTAGATGAGCAAATTGTCCAATAAACTGAAATAGCACTTTAGATGAAACCTAACCCCACCCCTCCCCAAAAGTGCCCTTAAATGAACTTTTCCAGAGAAATGCTTCAAATAAAAGTAGTAACTCTTTGTATGTGTAGTTGATGTATCAAGTTTGGAGAAAATCGTCGGAGCCATTTTTGAGAAAATCGCAAAAAAGTAAAAAAAACAACTAGTAAAGTGGTACTTCCGGTTGTGGAATTTTGGCTGATAACGTACTGTCAGTTCCCATGGTGATACCTAAACCGAATATCAAGTTTGAACTTTCTACGATTTTTCGTTTTGAGCTATGCTGTTCACATACATACATACACACACGCAGGCTATTTTCTAAAAACCACTTTTCTGGATCAGGGGACCTCAAAAAAGATATTTCCGGTGAAAACTCGATATCGAAAATTTGACACGATCGCCGCCATATTATAGTGGAGGAGTAGAGTAATGAGACTGTAGGTTGTCTTTTTTTTAAATTAAGGTGTCAACATCCGATCTGAAAATCAATGGCGCCTGGAGCCTTCTCACTGGACTGCCGGTCTCCGGACAATGTTCGCTCGTTACAGATAGCCCTGTCTATCACCGAACAGTGAGCTTTAAAGGCACCAAGGAAAAAAAGATTATAAGGGTAGCATTATAGAATTCCAATGCAGCACTTCCGGTTACAAAGTACTGCGCTACTCCACTGGAGCTGCTCGAATTATTTTTTCGGGCGCATCGACGGCCTCAGCCTAAAGGTCTTAGTAGTTGAATTGCATAATGATAATCCATTACTGGACAATATCTATGATTTGGTCAGTCCATCTTTCGATAGACAAGAAAATGTAGACAAAAATCTTACGGGGTGCAATCTTACAAATAAATGGTTTACGGAATCTAAAAGAAAAAAAGAATGTTAAAATATTTGCGTATTCCGCACGGGTAAAAAATAAATCACGACAAAACAAAACTGCAGAGATAATTGTATTTGGTTTATATCATTGAAATAAATTAAATTTATAAAATAGTAAAGAACAAAGAACAAAGGTATTGTTGGCGAGAGTTCACTAAAAATATGTTTGATTTACATTAAATATGAATAGGTGAATTATTAATAAATTTATATCTAAATGGTTTGCTAAATTGATACTAAATTCTTGGTAAAGCTAAACGGGAATAATTGTTCCCGACAGATATAAACTTCAATACAATGCTACTAGTCAAATTAGATTTAACAATAGAATTTAACATTCTGATTTAAATTTATCAATTATTTTATCAAATACATGTATAATTATAATATGTAAAATTAATTAAATTTAATTAAATAATTTTTTTCGCAACGCTGATTTGTATTGGTATCAAGCCTTTCGCTAGCGAGCAGTCCAATAAAGGGCAGCCACCTCCACTCTGCTGCCTCCGCTGCACCTGGTCACTATTTAGGTCAATTTCGTCGGGAGCATCATTAAGTGAGGACACTCCAACAAACGCTTACTCGTCATCTCCATGTCGGGGTTGTTGCATAAAGGGCATATGGGGCTGCCCACAATCCCAAACGATGCAAGTGCCTCTGCAGGTAGCCGTAGCCAGTCAACATTCGGAAGTTGGCCACCCCGACACCCGTGGGCAGGGCCAATTGGATTCAACCTTTGTGCGTCGCGAGGGCCCCGTACCTTTGCTCTGCACGGCCTTTGAGCACACCTGCATTGACTGGTGACTAAATGTAGTGCGTATAAGGCACTTAGCTGTTTCCAGAAGAATGGCTACGTCAGGTTCAGGGAGTAGTAAACCCCTCTTCGCCAATTCATCAGCCCTCTCGTTAGGTCTCACTCCACAGGGGCTTGGCACCCACTGAAAGTCTAACTCATGCCCAAGGTGAAGGAGCTGAGCCACAGTCGCTGGAGTTAGTCACCACAATGATAGCAGCTTCAGAATCTACTAGCATGATGGTGCTCCTTGGTTGTGTTTGCTCAAGGTAGAAAAGAGCCAATTGGATTGCATGTTTCTCTCCATCAAAGTTAGTGCTGCACGTCCTACTGCCGCATGACTCTCGAAGAACTGACAGAAAATTCCTGCATCCACACATTTAACCCCTTGCTCAGTAACAGTTGATCCGACAGTATACATGTGGAGCCAGGCTTTTGGGGGTAGCTCTAAGTTCCCATAGTTTAGAAGTTGCGTTATCTGCTTTATTCATTTAATTAAATAATATATGTATATTATTTATTACCCCCACCCCCCCACATTATTTGTTTGGCATGTAAATGTTGCCTCAGAATCCCACATATATTAGAAAGATCTATTGTGAAATACGCACACCACTTTGTCTTACGATTTTCGCCTCTGAATTTTTCTCTGTTCTAGTACACTATCTTTTATACGAGTGAACTACCAGATGACCTCATTACTTTTGCAGAGTCAGAAATACATTATCCAATTTTTCTCTTTACATTTATTGAAAAGCCATTTTTCATTGGTTCAATTGACTTATCAATAATTTGATGTCGACATCAGATGCTTAGAAAAAAAAAGATCCAGTACATTTACCTAAGTCTGGGTTATTTGGGTTTGACATTTTCATCAATTGCAAATTTCATCCGTATTTTCGACTCCTTTAATACTTGCATCGCTGACGTCAAATGAGGTTTAACGTTCTTCTGTAAGTAAATAAAGCACGATTGAGAGCTTGTGCAAATTTTTCACATATAGCCTTCGCGATAATCATATTTCGCCTCTATATATATGCAAATAGCCTATTTTTCCATCAAAATAGTGTTGTTTTTGTAATATCACGTCGGTCATGCCATAAAAATGACCTTATTGGTACAAACCGCTTGTTTTTACACTCTCTATTAGGTTCGGGTTATCTAGTCCAATATCAATGTGAACACCGTCCAGCATGTCGGAAAAGTAGCCATTAGGTTGATACTTGTTGACAGCAAAAGCATAATCTTTCGAATTTATTTGCTTCAGTAAGATTTATTTTGAGGGGGTGTTAGATAAAGAAATACGTCTAAACCGTTATCTTCCATCGAAGTTTCTAGGTAAAGTTAATTTCGGCACATGATAAACTTCTAAGTGATCCTCTTTGATTCAAGGGAATATCTTTAATTTTCTCCAAGATTTGAGATTGTTTATTTCTTTTTAGTCCATATTTACTAATTGTTTGTGATTGACCTTCAACTGCAAGATAGGTTCGAAAGTTTTGCTTGCTTCCATAAACAGGATACAGTTCGAGGCTGCATATAAAATTCTTCCGATGCAGCGAGTGAAGCACCGTGTTCCAGTGCCTTTACATCTTTACACTTTTAATTTATCACCTTCATTTCAATTCCATAAACACTTTTTTTTTATGATACTGGTACAAGTATATTTTTGTTGTTAAATTATTGTTGTTCTGACCACCCCTACAGTGTTAAATAAATATGATTAATTGATTTTTGTTTTTAATTGGTTATTAATAAACTACTATCTTTACCAAATATTTATACATTAATTAAAATATACTGTATCAATAATTGGTCCAAAATATACAAATTTGGGAACATAGAGATTATAATATATATTTTTAGACTGCTTGATATACGCCTCTGGTGTTTTCAGGTCGTTCTAACTAGAAATGTCGTAGCTTTAGACTTAGTCTCAGCCCTGGTCTCTCTAGAGCACACTTTCATGACTTCCTTGTTTCTAGAGAGACTAGAGAGTTCTCTCTCATAAAATGGTTAGGGCCACTGAAATGGAAAAATCACCAGTAAATTTGCCACATAAAAGCTGGACTCAATAGTTCCATTATCAACCGCATCAAGGCGCCATCATTGAGCCTCCTGAAGCACACCTCAGCTAAGCATTATACCACTACATGTACTGGTGAATTGGCTTCAACTACGGCAGCCAATCTCCCAACTGTCGCGATAAGAGTAATAACGATAATAGTAAATGGAAGCCGATCATTTGGGAGTTTTAACGGTCAATCACCAGATTAACTTTAAAGAGTAAACATCATTTCAAGCGACTCACAACAGCCAAGTCTACCATTCATCACCCTACGAACAATTACGTAACTCTTCGCTCGATCATTCTACCCTCTATAAACTAACTTAGTACAATACGTTGCCTCCTTGTAAAAATAGTTATCTCTCATTACTCAGTAAAAAAAAAGTAAATTCAATCACCATCAACTCTACCATTACATTACTGTAAGACAACTCCTCATTGCACTTAATTTTTTTAGTTTTTAGATTTTCACTATTTTCTCCTAAAGGCTCATATTTTCTTCAAACATCGTCGCATACTGCCTAAACTCATATAATGTATGCATCCTATTTTTTATTTTAATTTTTTTAAATATCGATATCTAACCAGATGGATTTCATTTGTTTCTTTATCATGGCTTCTTTAATTTTCATTGACAGGTGGATGTACATAGAAAATTAGTATGACATAAAATTACTCTCGCAACGCTGGCAGCAATAATCAACGAGCTTCATCAAAATTTGCAATTTGTCGATATAAATTGTCGACAATTATAGTTATTCTTCTCTCTCTCTCTCTCTTTAAATGTCACATAGAATTTATTTTGACGTTTTTCCCCTTATTCCTGTCATTCAATCTGACCTATTGTGGTCATGTATTTTATTGAACAATTTCCAAACTTTGAAATATCCCTCAGTTATAGAAACCACAGGTCACCTCTGTGTCCGTTGTGGATTTATTGAGTTATATTATGATCTTTTCGGCTTTCACGGCTCTACTCATGAAAAAATAACTCAGGTTTTCGGGTTGATTGAAGGAACTGATCGCCAGCAAATCTGCCAAGCAAAATTACAATAGTTCTATTAGCAATCGCAACAAAGCGCCACCACTGAGTCTCCAAGCCCACGTGGCATTCAACAGTTTGTGAGATCACGACACTATCCTAAAGAAACTCATTGCAATAAGGGCGAGACGTCGGTTTTTAACAAACCATTGACGCAGTCTCAACCCGAAAATCTAAGTGTTTTATTGAATTTTCAGAAAAACTGTTTAAAGGATATGGTAGCGTGGTCAATAGTCATACAATCGAACCTCAATCATACAATCCCCATCAATCATACAATAGACCAGCACCTTCCCTGGGATCATACAATAGACCAGCACCTTCTCTGGAATCATAAATGAAACAAAATATAACAAAATCTTGAAATATTCATATAATATTCTCTGACCAAGTCACACACTCTAAACGCTACTAATTCAAGAGTTTCTCTAGTCTTTGAATATTTTTTAGTTGCCGTTAATAATAACTCATCATAGAACTGTACATGTTTTTAGAATCATTAGCAGATTAGGAGAATTTTCTAAAGGCTCTGGCTCTGGGTAACAAGTCATATGGGAATTATGGGGAATGAGGAGGTTGATAGGATTGCCAAATTAGGCACCTTTCCCTATCATTGGTCCCGAGCCTGATGTTGGTCACGCTGTTTAGGCACATGTCTGTCAAGCTTCACAGCAATCATCCC
Organism: Triatoma infestans; assembly: GCA_011037195.1. Taxonomy (NCBI): domain Eukaryota; kingdom Metazoa; phylum Arthropoda; class Insecta; order Hemiptera; family Reduviidae; genus Triatoma; species Triatoma infestans. Next base: position 238,033 of record JAAEAF010000286.1, on the reverse strand, counting down.
GATGGAAGAGCTCAGTGGGTTGACGGCAGGCTAAGATGCTCATTGGGGGTCCGGAAAGGGCTATTAGTGAGATATAGCTTTGTCTTTCACGGACCTCTCTCAGGCATCTGGTTGGATCCCTTATCTGGCATTGCGGTTTAAGGAGAAACTTCTATGTAATGGGGCTCATGCCAGGCCCCTTTTATAGAGTCTGTGAGACAAAGGAAGAAACACTCATCCATCTTATGACAGATCGCTTGGTTGTGAGGAAATCAGGTTCTGGACCTTTTGTCAGAACAGGAGGTCTGTGGAAGAGCTTGAACTATTTCTCTTCAAGACTCTGGTCCGATTTGTTCGGACTAAGGTGAATCTTAGATGGGTTAGACCAGGGTCTGGATTTTTGTTTTTGACCCGGTTTGTTGTTGTTTTCCTTTAGGGCAGCTATTTGGGTCCAGTGGATCTTTCGATAGCACACGGTTAGTTCCTTCCTACAGACGAATAATAATAACAATAATACAGGAGCTGGCCCTACTCCTAAAACCCTTGCCAGAAAGATAGGAATTTGCTTTCAGGGTTGTTTTCCTTTGCTGAAACACCTCAGATTAAGGCACCTAGAATTAGTTTTTCGCCCTCTTCCGTTTGTGTAAACCACAAACATCGCCAGGAGATATAAGACTTGTTAGCAGAGCTCTCCGAACAACATATTTTATGCACTGAGAGTGGCATTTCTCAGTGATTTACCCTTACTCTACATACCCTTCAGGAAGGCATGCAAGTTTCGAGACCCTCCTTTATTACTCTATATTTAGGAATGCAATCGTCCAACAAAGACGGCCAGGATTTTTTTTATTTTCATTTTGGTCTATAATGGTATAAAAGTATAAAAGTTTTACTACCAAACTATTACAAACATTTCTCCCCTCCATAATAGTAATATTTAAAAAAAAAATGATTAAATAATATTATAATATAAAACACACTGATACTGGTTAATCGATTTTCTAAGTGTGTGTATGGTTTTGTTTGATTTGAATGGGTTTACGAACAAAATAATTTTAAAAAATGTGGAAGAAACTTAAACTTGATATTCTGTTTAAGTATTACTGATGAATTCCATTCTGAAGTTTCGACCAATACCCGCCAACCTGAAGTGCAATTTTACTGAAAATGTTTTTCAGTTATTCACTGATTTTCCCAAAATTAGATCATTCAATGATTTTTGTTAAGGGGATATGCACTGCGAACTGAAAAATCTATTATGCCCCCTCGAGCCTTCTCTGCACTGTCGGCCTCCGAGCAGTGTTCTCTAGCTACAGACAACACAACCATCTCCGAACAGTGAGCTGCAAAGTCCTAGAAAGAGAAAATCTAAGGGCAGCATGCTGGATTCGAACCCGAGACCTCCGCGTTGCTAGATCTCTGAGCTGTACTAATTTACATAGACCTATTCAATCATTTATATAAAATTATGGATAACTAACTGTAATAAACTTGAAGAAAATTACCAGAAAGTATATTGATTAGCGCGGAAACCTGGACAAAATGTAAAGCCAATCGAAGGAAACTCTTGCTAAGGAAATGGAAGTCAGCAGGGATTTCGAGACTGGAGAATAAAAGGAAGGAAATGGTGTGAGGGGGACAATGAGAGGAAACAAGTTGATGTGTGTAGAGAAGAGATTTGGATTCGGTATGTTGTACTGAAGTGGTACTTTGTAGGTAAGCCTAACGCAAGTGTTCCCCCAGAACTCTCAAAAAAATCAATTTGCCAAGAAAATGTTTCAAATAAAAGTTAGGTATTTATGTCCGTAGATAGTTACGAAGTCTAAACAAAATTGTTTGTAGCCGTATACGAGAAAATCGCGTGAAAAATTAAAAAGAAAAAATTCAGTAAAGTCGTACTTCCGGTTGATGAATTTGGCCCGAAACCTTCGTTTCAGATACTGTAGTAGTAAGTACCTAAACGGAATACCATGTCCGCGATTTTTCATTTTTGAGATATACGAAAAACAAAATATTATATTAATATTATTATTTTAGAAAGGTACAAAGGGTTGAATGTTATAGATTAGTGGATTAGCCTGTGATAACACCAGTTGGGGGATACCATGGACAGTACTGATCAATCTCTAATTCAATAATATGGAGTTCAACCACTGTATAATCTATAGATTGATAGTGACAGATAATATTAGCTACTAATTTACATAAGTGTGCCAATATTTTGTAATTTACATAATTTCAACAATCATGTTAAATAAATTTGTATAAATTAACAATTAATGAATATTGTTCATGATATATGTACTTATATGTACGAGTATACTGATAAGAATTTACTTTCTCTTACTGTTAGTAATCGTCTCAAATTTTCGGTATCGATTTTTCACCGGAAGTACAAGTGTTGAGGTCCCCTCAGTCCAAAAAAGGTTTTTAGAAAATGGTCTGTGTGTGTGTGTGTGTGTGTGTGTGTGTGTATGTATGTGAACAATATAGCTCGAAAACGAAAAATCGCAGAAAGTTCAAACTTGATATTCCGTTTAGTTATCACCATGGGATCCGACATAAGTTATCTGTCAAAATTCCTCAACCGGAAGTACTATTTTACTAAATAATTTTTTCACTTTTTTGCAATTTTCTCAAAAATGGCTCCAACAATTTTCTTTAAACGTTATATTGAATTACACATTCCAAGAGCTCTAATTTTTATTTGAAACATCAGCCTGGGAAATTTCATTTAAGATGGCTTTTGGGGGTGGGGTGTGATTCTGTTTTCTAATAAGTGCAATTTCCGTTTTTTTATACAATTCTACCATCTAAATAATATTAATTAGAAATGAATGTTGCCGAAATTCCGAGTTTGAAGAAAATCGGTTGACTGAAAAAGTGGGTTTTCGCTGAACAGCTTTTTTCAGTTTTCTGCATTTTTCTCCATAAAAACACTGACGGATGTCTTTAAATTTGAATACTACCTATGAACACGGGGACCTGTAAGTTTTCTTTAATTTTTTTTCGACAAATTTCATTTAAAGTAGTTTAGAAGGAGAGGGGGAAGTTATGCTTTCCTCAAGCCATTTTATTAAATTTAGATTCTCCTATTGATATCAAATTGAAGACAAGTAAACAAGAAGAAAATTTGGCAATTATAATTCATTCTGTAAACTACAGTAAGAAATGCAAAATTGTAGCGTTTCATCACTGCCCATAAAAGTACCCTTGACCCAAAATTAAAAAAACCCACCTTTTAAAGTATCGGTAGGACTGCCAGTGTTGAGAGGGAGGGAGTAAATCTGCAGAACCGCGGGGAGAAGATCTGTTTATTCCATGGTTGGGTAAGGATGGGTGTTTCACACTAGATTTTTTTGTTTACCACGAACAATTCAAAAATTTACAAAAATACAGACCATTCGCTATAACATTTTGTTCTTCGTTCTTCTCTTAATAACAAGTGTTTCCGGTGGAAATTCTATTTCCGAAATTTGATGCTATCACAATACTGCCCCTCTGTCGTAGAAAGGAAGTAATAAAGACGAAATTACAAAGAAACAATGACTATTTTGTACAGAAAAAGGGAGGGGGGAATTAAGAAGCTTTCCTTCCTAATTGGTATGTTAATCTCATTTTATGATCTGAAATTAGAGTAAGGATATTAAATGGCTTATATCGAACAGACTAAGTTGGGAGACCCATGAAAGTAAATTGTTCTCTCTGATAAGATTCAACAAAACCTTCCATTTATGCAGAATACGTGATGTTCCAGTCCAAAATGGTATCAGTTACATATTATGTAGATTAAAATACGCTCATTTCTATGTTTACGTATGTATTATAAAACTGGTAACCAAGATTCCCAAAAAATCTAGCCAATAGAATGAAAAGAAGGCCTTGTTTTGGGAATGTAGACTAGAAACTGCCTTAAGAGAGGGGGAGGGGTGGAAGCAGTGCGAGAGGACAGGTCGTCAGTGTGGGTTTTGTTTGACCCTTTCTGGGAGAGGGGGAGAAAACCTCAACGAGGCAAAAAAAGTACTCTCTCAGTAACAAGAACATCTCTAGGTGAAGTAAGGCATGCTTACAGGCTGGCAAAAACCAGCCAGGGTTACAGCCTCCACTTTTCCTTACCCAAGCATAGAATAAATAGATCTTCTCCCCGCGGTTCTGCAGATTTACTCCCTCCCTCTCAACACTGGCAGTCCTACCGTTACTGTAGTGGTTTAAAAGGTGGGTTTTTTTACTTTTGGGTCAAGGGTACTTTTATGGGCAGTGATGAAACGCTACAGTTTTAGATTTCCTCCTTTTTTTCTAATTTTTTTTTTTTATTTTTTATTTTCCAACCTGTATATATATAACCGCCAACCATTGCATAACCCTATCTTTGTATAGACCGCATTTCCCTTGCAAGAGTTACAAGCATTGAGTTAAAATAATTGGACTTAGTTGATGGTTAAGTTAACAAGGTAAATGTACACACATAAAGAACATGTATGGCTGTGGAAAAGAGGAAAAACCTCTATCCATTTAAAATCAAGAGAGTGGAAAAAATTATCACTTAACAACCGCGAGCGAAATTTCTCTTAGTAGATCCATACTATCCATATATATATACACACACACACACACACACACAAAGACGGGCAAATTTTCATAAAGCAAACCTGAGTTCGTTTCTCTTTCTTTTTTTTAATCACATGGTGTAGAATTTTTACTTTCTCATAGTCCATATCAGAGCAGATATGACGATTGTGCTAGATTTTCGAAATTGAGTTTTCAACGGAAATACATGCTTTCAGATCCCCCGAATACGAAAAAAATGTTTTAGAGAATGGTGTGTCTATGTGTGAACGTAATGGTGTTCTATGTGGGAAGGTCTCCAACGAAAATTACCAGGAAACTCAAACTTAGTATTCCGTTTAGATATACTGCCGCATCAGACAAGGAAATTTCGAGACTTTACTATTTTCGTGATTTTCTCGGAAACGGCTCCAACGTTTTTCTTTTAAAACTTCGTATACTATCTGGACCCATAAATAAATATCTATCACTTTTATTTGAAACATTTTCCCAGGAAAATTAATTTTTTGGGGTTCTGGGGAACAGTAGCGTTGTAATTTCCGGTAAAGTATCACTTCACTAAAATATATGGTTTTACCACCTACATAGTATTAATACATACATACTAGTATCATTAATAGAATTCTAAATTTGAAACAATCGGCGAACCAGAAGTGCAATTTTGCAAAATGATTTTTGAGATTTTTTTAAATTTTATCGAAAACGGTTGCAATGATTTTCACACGGTTGCAATGATGCTTGCTGCATAGATAAAAACGTATCACTTTTGTTTTGGTTGGGTCCGCAGTGCTGGAAATCATCAGAGATATTTTCCGTGGATGCCGGCTTCATTTTGTGTTATCTACCAGTTTCGGGCGTTCCCCCATGTCTTGATAATACAATGCGAAATCAGAGGAAAACCACTTTATACACTCTGTTATATAGACATGTATAATATGTGTTTATCTATCCTTGTGGAGGGGGAGTAAGTATGCCTCCATAGAAGTCTGTGCTTGAGGTAAAAGGCGACCAAAAGACAAAACCGCTGAGCTCTTGTCCGTGGGCTCCCTTACCCTTCCTCCCTTAATGCTTCTTCTTTCTCTCCCTCCCTGCCTTCTCCTCTACCCCTTTCTTTGCTATCATAAACGAGCCAAAAGTCTCCTACAAGTCGTGATGGGAAGAAAACCTCGATGAACGTTACTTGATCCTCCAGGTTGGGGGTTGTCGCTTCGGGCCAGCTCCCTGATCGACACAAAAACCTTATTGGCTACAAAAATTAACTTTAAAGTTTGACTGTTAAGAAAGAAGGAAACCCTAAATTAGGATTTTCCCCATTGAGGAAAATCCTAAAAAAAGAAAACAACTTTCACTCTGTGCAAGTCTATATTATGGCACTGTTTTATCAAGACATCCTGAAACCGGTCGATGACCACAAAATGAAGCAGGCTGTCATGGAATTTACTTATCACTTTTATTTGAAACATTTTTCTGAAAAAACAAGATTTTAGAGGGGAGGGGGGTATTAGAAGTGTGTCAGTTGTTTAAATTCAATATGCTTGTTCCAGTTCAGCTTTGTATCCAGCCTTACTCCAAGATAAGTGGCTTTCTCCGTGCGAGTTATTTCGTCATCATTGTAAAACAGGCCAATGTTGTATGCTTTTGTCGAGAGGGTAAAAAGCTGAAACTCAGTTTTTCCTGGGTTAACCAACATTTCGTTGGCATCTGACCAAATTTTAAGCCTACTTAGAGCTTCATTCAAGCAGGATTCTAGTGCCTCTACATTGCTGCTTGTAGCCCAGATAATGAGGTCATCAGCGTATAATAGAGCTGATACACCAGGGGTTGATTCAATAGTGGAAATTACATCGTCGATCATAACATTAAATAGCAGGGGGCTTATAACAGACCCCTGCGGTAGTCCCTGTTTAGTCTGTCTGTATGACGAATGAGCATTTCCATAGCGCACTGTAATAAATCTTTGGGCAAGAAAGGAATAAATGTTTTTGTACAGCCGTCCAGAAACCCCCTTTTCTACAAGTTTGGAAAGAAGTTTTTTCCTCCACACTCTATCGAAGGCAGTCTTAAAGTCCACTAGCACAGTGAGCGTACTTTGCTTTCTGTGGTAGCCATCCTTTATCTCTTGGGATATCCGCGCCACTTGTTCAATTGTATTCCTGTGTCTTCTAAAACCTGCTTGTTTATCAGAGAGGGCACGATTCAGTTCCAGAAGTCTCTCCAGTCGCTTCACCAGAATTCGTTCGTACAATTTCGAAAACATGCTTGTGAGAGCTATGGGTCTGAAGTTTTCAGGGTTATCTCCTTTTTTTCCCTTCTTTAGGATTGGAATAATTTCTGTTTTTCTCCACTGACTTGGGATAAAAGTCCGCCAGATTTGCCTAAATAATGTAAGCAGGACATCTTTGGCCTTAGTTCCAAGGTAAACTAAGAACTCCGGAAGTATTTCGTCAGGACCAGCACTTTTTCCCTTTTGCATGTTTACGATAGCACTCTGCAGTTCTGAAAGCTGAATGTCTTCGCTAAGCAGCCATGACTGTTCTTCCTTTTCACATGCAGGTAGTGGGCGCGTATTAAGCTTGGTTTCACTTTTGCGGGGTTAGTGGTTAGTAGTTAGTAGTTAGTAGCTATCGCACGTTAGTAGTTTAGTTCCTGCCTGCATAGGGTTACTGTTGTTTATCTTCTGATTCTTTAATTTAGACAGGAAGCGATGTGCTTTCGCCCCACCTTTTCTGAAATCGAGTTTACCCAAAAAGCTACGGTACGCATCACGCTTGGAGGCAATGATCTCTCTTTTCAGCTTCGCTGTCCGCTGCTTCAGCACGACTCTGTTATCTAGAGTGAAACAGGAGACGAGATGACCTCTAACCACCTAGACTCATGTCCTGCACTAGAGGACCTACGTATATTTTTAACTGACAAAGACGCCTACATTAGAAGGGCGTGTCTTTATTGGGCTGCTAGGACGCGTATGGCCGAAGCTGCCGACGTGCCAGCGTAAAAAAAAAAAAAAAAAGAAAAAAAGTTGTTTAAATTTAAATTTGCACAAGATTTGTTGGTTTTGGTATAGAACGCTCCACATAAAACCGCTCAGATATATAAGTAAAATCCTCACCAACATTGCCAGCCCAACTGAAAATGAGCCCAACATTGAACGTTGAAATTTTAAAGAAATTTCTTGATTAAATTGTATTGATTAGAATAGGTCGTGTGAGTGTTTCCCCCAGATATTTCGTTTACAAATGGAAATCAAACTATTTAGCTTGAGAATCAACAAGTATTATCCCCACCATTTAAGTTTTTATGTGTACTTATAACGCTAACTGAACGTTTAGAACAAATTACAATTTTGAAAAACAATTTCTCAAACAGAATTGTGATAATTGCGGTGAGAGAAAGTCATGTGAATGGATCTCTCCAGATTTCTATGTTAATTAGGAAGAGTCCAAATGCAGTTAAGTTTCTTTGTGAGCCTCAGACTTTCAGCACGTTTGTCTGTTTGTTAGTAAATTAATTTTAAATAGATTCTATCTCTGAATAATACAAAACAAAACGTAAGTAACGCGTAATATTTGTCGTCCTTATCCAAAGCGGATATGATCTTATGAAGTGGTGGTTATTGCTGTGTTACATGGCACCTTCTTCATAAGGTATAGTTTTAATAAATTCTTGAACTAGGTTCTCGCCTCAAAGCTATTGGCTCAGACAGGAAATTGGATACTCAATAACTTAAACCCTTGACGTTTCCGGTGAATATACCTCGATCCTATATTTAATTCTCTCAAAATAAGATTTCAATACTGAATACATTTCTTAATTATGATATTTTATTTATTGAATTTAAGAAATTAATTAACATATTTATTGATTCGTAGTAATATAATGGGATTAGATTATTTCTGAATGATATCATTAATTGCAATATTTTCCGCGTTCAGTATTGGATAGCAAACAGGATATTGGAAAATTGTTCGGAACTCTATCAGTGAGCTTTCTATTCATTGTGAAACATGCAAACAACATAAAAAGTGATATTTATTGATTCATGAAACAGTCCTTCGCTGCAATACTATAGTCACTTACACTCGTGAAAGGGTGAATTTCCTGCAAACTTGGAAATTTAACTGAACATTTAAATGGCGGGAAACTGTACATTTTGCAGTTTGGTTCAAGTTCTAGCAGATACCTGAATGTGAACTATACTGACAGGGCTTCTACCAACCCTCAAAAAAAAAATAAAACAAAAGAACAACTACACATGAGTTTAGAGGTCCGAGATCCTCCTATAATCAAATTTGAATTTTTTTTTCAGAGAAATAGCTGAAGATTTTATTAAACCATTCGGAAAGTTCCAAAATTTCCAGCAATGAATTTAATGGAACTTAATATGTTGTAGAAGTACTGCAGTGGTACTTTAAAGGAAAGCTGAACATTGCAGCTTTTCCGTAGAATTAATTTTCTTGAAAAGGAAAAAAATGTTTCTGCTCAGTTTAAAGAAAATCGCTGGAGCCGTGTCCTAGAAAACCAGTAGTGAGTGAAAAATCCATTCACTGAGGTGGCACTTCCATTTGAGAGTTTCCGGTTAAAGAATTCGGACTAAAAAACTATCAATCGGATTCCTTGGGTTACCCAAACGTAACATTAAAGTCTGAACTGATTGCGATTTCTTTGTTTTTGAGGTATTTTGTTCTATCTCTCTCTTTCACACACACATACACACCAACCACATACACTCACACAATATTACAGCCCATTCTTCAAGAAGGCAAAAATAAACGGAAATAGAAGACTATAAGATTAGCATAGACCGAATGACACAGACAGATAGCATGTGCAATAAATGCCTTCCCCTTATTGCAAATAATAAATCTTTGCTCGGAGATATAGCTGAAATAGTCTTTATATTGCCAGTGGTGCAATGATCTTATTATCATCAATATATCTTCAGAATGTGTACTTATTAAATGGTATTAGCATAGTAGTTCAGATTTCAGTTCAGATATATTATTACTTCCAGATAATAATGAGCTTGGCTGGGAAAGGTTGGAACAATACACGAGTGCAATGTTTTCCTAAAACGATTGCCTGGCAAAAGAAGGCAATGCTGAACAATCGGTTTGTAATGTTTTCTAAATTCAGCAAACTATTTTCTTAAACAAAGTCCTGCAGTAGTGTTCAATTTTCAGTGTAAACATTCTTAAAGTAATTTCCAAATTTGGGCGAGTTTACTTACTGGTGCCGAATTTTGAAATCTGAAACACTTTGGCAACAGAATCTGTTGCAGGGACTCTTGTGAGAATGAGAGTGATGTTAAAAAACGAGCATATGTAGCTATGGCTTCAATTCAGTCCACTTTCTGTTGGAATGGCTCCTTCTACAATAGAATAGAAGAAAAAGTAAAAAAATTGAATTTAAGTTTGAAATCTAAATATTAAATTGTAATCAATTATTAGCACTTTAAAAACTATAGTACTTTTTTCAACTTAGCAAACTGTTGCTAATTTTGAACTCTACGATCTTTCAGAATTCGCCAATCAAATATCATTAACAATTAAGCCAATAATAAATGAAAGAATATCTCAAAGAACAAGATTTGAAGATAATAGAAAGTTTTTTAGAAAAGAGAAAAGGCGCACCCTGATATATCTTCACTTCAATTTTCTTATACCAAGAAGAGAGGGTGAAGAGAAGGAAAAAGAAGTAATTTAAGGAAAGTGTACAATAAATAAAACCTATACAGTAGATTAGTTGAAGTCAACCTTAAGGAATAGACTTCCTAATTGACCCTTTAGCTTTATGTAGCTAACCAATAACTCAGCCTGATGATGGGAATTAACTGCGGGGAGGGGCGGTGAAAGGACGATATTCTTCTAGAAACTGTTAATACCCTTCCGGCGTTGAAGGACTGTAAGTCTTAAAATTAAGAGGAAAAAAGAAAAACTTAATTCCTGGAGTGAGAAATTAATTAAACTTTCAGTGCTCAAAAGATGGAGGGGGAAAATTTTCCTAACCTGTAATACTGAATATATTTACAAATCGATATTTTAAAAAGAATTTGAGATAATATTATAATATCTAATTTGATCGTTAAGCCAAACCTTAATACTTGAGAATTTATTTCAAACAGGCCAATGTGAAGAGATCAGGAACTGCTATTATTTCACGGACTACAACTATTCTTCAACACATTTGCAGTCACGTTGATAATAAATTACCTAGTTTCAAGCAGTCATATAACTCCTCCTATTTGTCTTTTCATCTTCCAGTAAGTAAATTCCTTCAAGACCCGATATTGAAAGTGGTAATTATTAGCCCAGTCAATGTAGGGAATTATTAAATAAAAGTAGAGAAGAATAACTATAAAACTAGTCATTCGGATAACAGAGGCAATGGAACTATTAGTTCAAAGTTCTAAAACTGAAGCGCTTAACCTCTTAGTCTTTAGTAAATAATTTTATTTTTCTAAAACCCCTTTGGATCGATATTTATCCATATTAATTCTAAATTTAAAAATAATTTGGAATAGAGTTGAAGAATAATTCTTAGTAGTAACAAAAAGTCCCGTGGTGGCTTAATATATAATCTAAGATTTAAGAGATTATAAGTTCGATTCCCAGTCTATGCGGTATAAGATAATCATCTCCGTCCATGCCCCTGATTAGTAGTCATGTAGAGGTTTCACACCATATGTTTTATTTCCCATTAGATGTCAGTTACTTAGACTAAGACTATGAGACCTAAATATTTATTTTGGTGCCTTGGGCATCACGCTATGCCAAGTACTTGCAGACTGCCTCACTTCCTCTGCAGGCCCTAGTTGTATATTGTGTGAATTTGGGGTGTCAGTGTAAGTGATGTCAGGCTGGGATACCCGCAGGGACGCCAAGATTCTTGAAGAAGTGGCTAGTCCACTCTTCCCCCTACAGGATTATCTCAATTTACGTTTACAATTATTTCACATCAAGTTATATGGATATGTATTGGTAAGCCTTGCAGAACAAATGTCTCCAATATGTCACAAATGTGACACTAATTATATTTATCAATGAACTGATAAAATAACCATACCAAAGAAAATATGAGACACATTTCTCCTTCGTTCACTGACGATACTACACGAAAATCCTCCAGAGCATGCAAAACATTATTGAACATCTCTCTGAACAAGAGGAGGAGTTTCACAGCAATAGTTGCATTGTCATTTCCCCGATGCCAATCTAACCGAGTGATTATGTACCGGGGTAGTAGTTTAAGAGAATTAATTGGACATCACCCAGGAGTTTGTAGGCTGGTTTAGCTTCACTAACGGGTTTCATGGTCACTTAGGATTTCTTCCTATAATTAATGACATTTATTTAAAAAAAAAACCTTCCCAGAAATAATCACCACATTATTACTTAAAACTTCACTGTTAAGTACAAAGCATATTCTGCGCATTTAAATACACACATAAGACGCAAATTAAATTTTAATTTACTTGTATTAAATTTTATATTCTAAATTAATTTACGTATCTTTAAGTCAGTTTTATTTCTATATGATTAGGATAAGAAAATTATTTATTTATTTTCATATAATAAAGATAAGTAATTATTACAATATGGAGATAATTTATTCATATTTATTTTAAATATGGTTATAAATAATCCAATCATAAAAGAAATTTTAAATGTTCTTTCTGTAATATGAAGTATTTACAATTATTTCTTATTGTAAGAGCAGGGTACTTTTGGATATGTGTATGAACAGCATAACTCAAAAACGAAAATAATTTGGTAATAAAAAGTCAAACGATTTTTTCTTACTATATTATGACAATACGAAGTTACATCGAGTTTGCTTTAAAATAGCTTTTTTATTTTAGGATATTGAACGCTTGGCTTGTCTGGCGGTGACCAGTATTGCGAATAACAGAAACAACTGTTATGGAGACTTGGTTGGGAATCCCACCACTCTTTGTGGAGGTGAAAACTTGGCAATGCTAGCCGGTTATAGCATTATACAGGCAGGTTTTTGGTAGGAAAAACGATATGGTCATTTTATCGCGAGATACTTTTAAAGATCCCTAGTACAAGTTTTTCTTCTGATCGAATGTTGAAGACTTTTGTTTTCAATCGTTCTAGCGGTAACAGCTTACCTTCTAGGGAAGATTGGTGAAGATTGGGTCTGTCTGGTGTGAAACGTGATAATTACCTCCGGTGTTTCACAGACGGTTCCAAAATATATGGTAGGTCTGGAGCTGCGATCTATTTTGATATTGGAAATCACTTGGCATATTTCTTAGTGAATGGACCACTGATTTCCAGGCTGATGTTTATGCTATTCTTCGTTGTATATTGGATGAGAGGGTCTTACTATCTTAACACTATCTTAAAAGGTGTTTGTATCTGCCCCGACAGTCAAGCTGCGTTGAAGGTGCTCAGTTCATATGTCTCCAAGTTGGTACTAGAATATTCTAAAAGACTAGATGAGCTTTCTTCCTTGAAGGATATACTTCTAGTCTGGGTACCAGGTCATATGAGATAGGTTTACAAATTAGGCGCCTCTTTTCCTTTCATTGATCCTGAGCTGCTCCTGCTGTTGGAGTGTCTTTAGGCTCATGCTTGACTCATGATGTAAAGTACCACTTCAGTAAAAAATATATGGTTTTACCATCTAAATGATATTGAAACACTTTAGAAGCATTGGAAGAATGCCAAATTTGAAATAAATCAGTTAACCGGAAGTACAGTTTTACAGAACAGGTTTTCAGTTTTCTGGAATTTTCTTGATGACGGTTACAACGATTTTCTTTAAATTTGGAATGCTTGCTACATAAATAGAAACGTATAACTTTTATTTCAAACATTTTTCTGAAAAAAAAAATTGATTTTAGTGGGGTCTATCCGTTAGTTTATACTTATGTTTGCACAAGCTTTCTTGATTTTGATATAAAGTGCTCCATATGAGCCGCTCAGGTATACAAATAAAATCCCCACCACTACCTATTCTGTGGCCAGCCCAACTAAACATTGTAAAGGTTTAAAACAAAATTTCTTGATTAAATTGTATTAAATAGAGCGAGGGAAAGTGGTGTGCGGGTTTACACCACATTTTTTTTATTTCAAAGTTAAATCAAATCGCATGATTATAAATGAACATTAGAGAAATGGAAATATGATTTTGAAAAGAGTATCTTAGTTAACAGTTCTCAGTAGCTGGAATGATTTCATTGTTATCAGTAGTAACAGATTGAAGACACTATTATCACAATGACATGAACACAACAATGTTATTCTAGCTAGATAACAGTTCATTAACAATCCTAAATATATATATGGACAAGTGTAGGAAAGGCCGATACAACTAGTGATATAAAATTTAATTTTATAAACAAGGTCTTCGCAATAAGGTTTTGTTTTTTTTCTTACATTTAAAACAATTAAAACTACGAGAAAAGTCATTTGTCCTATTTAATTTACAAAATGAATTTGATAGAGTGCAGCCCTAATTTGGAAAGCTCCCTTTTATAAAATGGCGAGAATAATAATTTACATAATATTATTCAAATGAGCTTTTAGATTGCATTAAAATTTTTGCTGGAAACCTCAATAATGTTAACGAAATGAAAAGCCTTCCATTTTACAATTAAGCGCTAATAATATTAAAAGGGTTTCTTGGTTTGTGTATTTCAATAATATCATGTATTTTAAATGCAGTCAAAAGGTAGCGATTTAGGGTTGGTATTCCACTTTTACTGTCTCTTAATCACTTACTCTTACTAAGTTTAGTAAGATCTTGTCAAATTTTCGTAGTTGAGTTTTCACCGGAAATACATGTTTTCCGGCTTCACAAGAGATTGGGGCTACGCTATACCCACCACATTAATTGGGGCTACGCTATACCCACCACATTAATTGGGGCTACGCTATACCCACCACATTAATTGGGGCTACGCTATACTCACCACATTAATTGGGGCTACGCTATACCCACCACATTAATTGGGGCTACGCTATACCCACCACATTAATTGCGTTCATCAACTAACTCTGCAGGCCATCAGTGTAAGTTTTGTTCTTGTTTTAGGAATAGACAACTCGCAGCAAAACCAGATCTCTGAAGAAGATCCCTGTCTTACTGATAACTTCCTAAACTAATTTACTGCCAAATATGGCAGCCAGAACGTGTTTGTTTTTGGTTTTTATTTTATATCGTCACCTATATATTTACTTAGAATATAAAAAAATAAGTTTCAATCAGCAGAGGCAAGATAAGGAAGTTCCACTTTCACGTGGAATCTCGAAGAAAATTAAGCATTAGCGCTTGGTGGGACACTGGTAGAATATTATTGTATACTGTTGGTAACTTTTCTTGAGCTGATTATGAAACTCTTGAGGAAGTATTTGCGAGCAAAGGGATTAGCTCGCAGTGGTAGCGCGCAAAACTAGCAACGCGGAGGTCCTGGGTTCAAGACCAGAGTGCTGCCCTTGAGATTTTCTCTTCCTAGGAGCCTCTACAGCTCACCGTTCGTGATGGGCAATATTGTTTGTAACGAGAGAACATTGTCCGGAAGCCGGTAGTAGTGCACTGAAAAAGCTCCATGCGCCAATGATTATAGATGTTGACGCGCCTTAAATAAATAAATGCAATATGACTGTTTTTTAACTCGTTACTCGTTGCCGACTGTTTTAAAACTGGCAGACTATAACTATTGAGTACATCTCACATCTTCAATCTACCTCTTCTTCAAGTTGTTAAGCGTAGAGGAAGGCGGATGTTAACTCCCTTCCAAGGGTATCGCGTAAGGTGTAGTCCTTTAATGGGGGGAAAATTACCTAGCCTTATGATTACCTGACGAGCCATTCAGTATTTTTGATGGCATTACCTACAATATGTGTCTATTTTGAAACGGAACACCATATTGCGGTTACAAATTTTCTTGGGCGATTGTTACCAGCGTCAACATTGTAGTCACATTCCGACAGCACAGTTTTAACTTAAAAAATAAAAAACAAACAGTTTTGTAAAAATTCAGAAGGACATGTTAGTGTTTCGTAATTAGGATTTTTTGTAAAACTCATCCAAACCCATTCAGGCTTAAAAAAGAAACTTAAATAAACTACCGCGTATTTAAAAAATCCTTTAATACATAAAACCGCCCAATCTTCTTCTTAATATTGGCAGTACTATTTTTTTAGTGCCTTTGTGCCCTAAATATGTATATATTTATTTATTTTTCTGCAACTGACCTTAATTTTTGTGCCTGGAGCAATGACGTTTTTATTGCCCTGGTTTATATATCTATAGTAGTAGATATATAACTCATACAAGTCACAGACTATAAAATTGTAATAAATAAATTGTGCATACATATATAACAGAAAATTGTAACACACTGCTTTTACAGGTGTAGAATTTTAAACATAATACAATAAAAACAAATTTATTTATAAATATAACAGTATTTTTCACTCTGTAAATTTTCACTCTGTACTTTTCACTTCTGTAAATATTTAATACATATTTTTGGTTAAATGTATAATTTATAGTTATAATATGGGACAAATCCTATTTATAAAAGCAGATATATATGTATATATATATTGGATGAAAATCTATTTATATACGGATATATGTTGACCGCTTCCGACTTTTACCTAGAATTATGATACATGTACATATATTTTAAAGTATATACATAAATTTTACATGTTACACGTATTTCCTAAACAGTGAGTGCATACATTATAGTTTGCTGGGTAGTAGATAATGGAAGGGGGAAACAGTACGATATCCCTAACATATCCTTCACATGCAGTGTATGTATTGGCGATACTTAAGGGACCACATAACCTACTCGTCAGAGTCACTCTCTCTCTGTCCGAGGAACCAGCAGCAATGTCATAATGGTACCTAATATTGCTCTAATATTCAACTGAGGTAACTGTGTTACCTCTTACCTCGCTGGTCCAATGTTCAAGTATGGACATCTCCAGTGGGATAACAGATTCCATAATAATACAATGCCTAGCATTTCTATTCGATTACTAATGTCTATCAAGTACAAATACGGTAATTCTTATTTTAAGTATAATAAGTCATGAGCTAAATTTTTTTTTTTTACTTTTACACATTGCTGTAAGAGGTAAATACTGAGATTGTGACAGATCTGGGAAATTAAGTTTTCATAGAAATACTCGTATACGACTCCCTAAATAGGAAAACTATTTCTAAAACGAAATCCTAAAAAGCTAAGAATTGATATTTCCTTTTGGGTATCATCACCCCATCCAACTCGCAGGTTTTAGTCAAAATCCGTCACTGGAAGTGCAATCTATTGGCTGTTCGTCGCGATTGTCTTGACGAAATGGCTGCCACAATTTTCATTGATCTTTGTACACAAGGGAAAAACTGGCTTTAAGGTGGTTTCTAGTGAAGCTGCAACATTAAGCTTTCCACTAAATTGTATTTCAGTATAATTCAGATTTTTCCCAACCAATATAATGTAAGTATAATGTTCCAGTAATATACCACGCTAGAATTCCAAGTTTGAAGAAAATCAGCTAACCAGAAATGCAAGTTCAACAGAATAGTTAGCTAAGTTTCCAACATTTTTTTTTAGTAAACCGCTTTGGAGAATGCTTTAAACTTTAAATGCTTAATGCACGAATATAAGCCTATAAGTCTTTTATGGAAGGAGGGGAAACATTGTTTAAAAAAAATTAATTTTATGGGAGTTCTGAGGAATCTATCAAGCGTTAGGCTTCGCCTCGCAACTTTTTAGTTTAATTCAGAATTGATAGAAGCGCTGCATGAGATCTATAAGGTACTCTCATTCAGGTATTGGGTCCTAAAAATCAAGAGTGCAATACATGGTTTTTTCTAGCTTATGTCACTATTTTTTATACTAAATGTTTAGAATTGTAATAATAGATGTACGATTGTAATAATAATTGTACAATTGTAATAATAAGTGTACGATTATAATAATAATTGTACAATTGGGCACTTCTATTTGTAACATTTTTCTGAAAAAATTGATGTTTGTTTGTCTGTCAGTCCTTAGTTTAAATTTAGAGCGCTCACATAAAGCCGCTAGGGTGTACAAGTAAAATCCTCACCAACATTTTCACGTAGCATTTTACACTAACATTTTAACGTTGCAATTTTAAAGTAAATATATTGATTAAAGAGAGTGAGAGGAAGTCGTGTGAATGTTTCACACCAGATTTTTTTTTTTTTTAGATAAATTAATTTTATATTTATAATTAGGAGAAAATATATTTAAGTACCTAATATGGTCAATATCAGGAAGAATAGTTAACTTACGAGTACATTGTGTAGTTTGGGATAAATTTAGGATTTACTAAACAAAATTAAACAACCAAAACGAATGATTATTTATTACTAAGGACGTAGCTGTAATGAGAAACATATCATTCTATCGCTGTAATATAATCTGTATTCATGATGCATCAACTTTACGTGTTTTAATATGAATTTTAACCGGTTTTCTGCCGTAATTTTAGTAAAATATGAAGCAATTTCTTATTGTAGCTGCTATGGTAAAATTATCTGGTCAAAACTGGAGTAAATTTTTATCAGAAGTAGAGTTTAAAAAAATGTAAATCTGATGGGAAACAAAAGACTTTCTCACATTAACATTACTGAAAGTTCTATTAAAACGTTCATTTGCCCTTGAAATTACACATTAATACACAACAGCTATCTGACTGTAGCGGAAACCGGAAATGATAGTTAAGAGTTAAGACTAATGAACAGCCCCCCCCCCCCTCGGACCCGCATAAAACTAAATTTCCCGAAAAAAGTTTTTGAAATAAAAAATGATAGGTTATTTCAGTGCAATTAATATTCTCAGCTTGACATGGCTAAAATTGTTATGGAAGGCTTAACTTTACCGCCCCCCTCCTTCCACCAAAAATCAATCTTTCTGAAAAATTGTTTCCAATAAAAGTGATAAGTCTCTGTAATGGCGGCGAGATTTGATGGGGAAATGAATGAACACACGTACTAGCATTCTCACAATGTGTGTATTTACTGAGTAAATTGATTGAATGATTTATACTGAGTAAGGATAGAAGAGTATGTATAGAGCGAGTAGAGAGTATGGCCGGAGGGAAGAGTGAATGATGATGGTTAGTTGGTTGGTAGAGTGGTGAATGTAGAATGGTGTAGGGTTGATATTGCGAACTCTTGCTTGTTCTAATAGTGGTGAGCTAGTAGCACGGCTAGCGAGGTGAACCTTTCAAGGCTGAGAGGTTGATTGTTTATTCTTTAAAATAAAGTTGGAGATTCACCGTAAGCCCCTCAGATAGTCGCTTATATTCACCTTTTCTTACCGCTAGAAACAATTTCTAGATAAGCGATTAGTTGCTCAAGATTGAAGCACAGTCGCCAATACACTGCCGCAGACATGACGAAGAATATAATGGTAATTGAAGTACGCTTGATAGCGCGGTGGTGGCGCCTTGATGCGTTGCTAATGAAACTACTGAGTCTAGCTTTTCTGTAAAATTCACAGGCTATAGGTTCTATTCAGCTGCCAGTATGCAAGTTTTAAGAACTTTTCTTTGGCATAAAGACGCGCTACCGATTAATGGATTTTGATCAAAACCTTAATGGATCCGGTAGCGGTATCCGAACAGGATATCAAATTTACTTCATGTGATTCTTCATTTTTGAGATATTCTCCTTCATACTGATCATTCGGAAGTTTTTTTCTGTAACAATCTCAAAATAAGTATTTCCGGTAGAACATTTAGAAGACTACCTCTCTTTCATAGTTCTCACTATTCTGAGATAAATTTTCTCACAACTTCAAATCCTTTCGTTAGTTAACATTAAAATTATAATAGTAGAAAACAACCTGTATAGTATGTTGAAAAAGTATACTAAACTGAAGCTAGATGTCGCAGCTTTTCTGGAAAACTCCCTCAATCAATTTTCTTTGTAAACCTTTCAATTAGAAGAGTAACACCATTGTTATCCTAACTAAATATTCAAAGAATATTTAAAGAAACTCGTTGGACCCATATTCAATAAATCGTTAATTAATAAAACGAAAAATATTGGTATAAAAATTTCGGATATCAGATCATCATCATAATCACTCCTCTTGTATCGCCTAAGCAGTGTGAGGAGGGATATCAGATATGGATCAAATACCAAATATGCTTAGATCAACCGGATGCTCCAGTGGTGTACAACTCGAATATAGATGTGAAAAATCTTACGACTTTTCGCCTTTGAGCAATATTCTACCAAACTAACTAAACATACACACGAAACTTTAAAAAGTACCTTTTGGGAAAGAGCGACTGTTCAAAAGTGAAAACTCAACTTCTAAAATGTGATAAGAAAGTAATATATTTTCTTCTAACAGAGAACATAAAATTTTTAGGTCACATGTTTGCAGAAAATGGAAACCTAGATTAAAATCACTGCCATTTAAAGCAATTAATTCGATCATAAAGAATTCTTTAATAATAACAAATTCTTAGTGAATTTATTATTTAGAAATAAAACTTTATGACATAGAAAGTTTGGTGTACCCACATAGTATTACACCAAGTCTGTCTGAGAATGAAATGCTTTGGCATGACAACACTAGGGCTTGACATTTGGTAAATGAAGTGGCCATTGCTACTACACAATTTCGTTGACTTTATTATTGCAATTTATGTAGCGAAACTAGTGTTCTCGAGTAAAGGTATTTTACAGCAATGGTATTTCAACAATAGAATAGATTTGTTGGAAAAATATACAGAAATATTAAATTTAATTTGTAGTTAATGAACATACAATTAAATTTTGTTTTTCATTTGTAATTTATTCAAAGAATTTAGAGAGAAACTTTCTCTTCGTATTTTTTTTTTTTTTATTTTTTTAAATGAAGCTTTTACTAACCCCCCCCCTTCCCTTTTTGTTCCATACAGGCTGTGGAAAGCAATACAAATGTATTATAGAAGAAGTTTAAAGAAAATCTTTGTATCCTTGTCCGAGAAATCCAACAAATCGCTCACTAACACACCCCGTAAATGATTTTCTTCATATTTGGAAAGAGTTTAATGGAACCTGATATTATATCAGAAATTGAACTGTTACGTTAGTGAAATTGCACTTTAAAGGAAAGTATAACGATGCAGCACCCTCACAAATGGCTAAAATAAATTTTCTGCAAAAATTTATTTGAATGTTTACAATTCCTGTTACGCTGGCGTAACCAGCAATAAATAAGTGAGGTGATATATCATGTAGTGAATCATCCAGTGGTGTTTTTTTTTTTTGGGTGGACAGAGAAAAAGTAGAATTGGAAAAGTACACAGACTGAACACAATAAGTAAACAGAGTTCTGCAAGAACTTTACAGAATGGTGATAGAAAGAGTGCGGTAGCGTGAGAGAATGACACACTGAGCTGGCAGAGCGTTGGTGATGATGTTTAATTGATGGATGTGTGATCAAATCAGAGACTTCATCTTGATGGTTGAATGTCGCTGGAGTTTATATTTGATTCTATACTTCCCTACTTCTTTTTAACTTCTCCTTCCTATTTTCCTAGGATGTAGGTAGGCAGATCTCTATCTCACCTAATGTTAGAATTTGAATGGCTTGTAGAAGGAAGATATGTCATGCCTCATTTGACGTAGCGCAAGGGGATGCCTTATTATTTTGCTGTAAGCAAGACACGCACTGGCAATCTATTAAGTGACATTCCACACTATTTCACTGCACACATTTCTCTATAAGAGATTACAAAGTTTAGTTGTCGAGGGGGTTTAGCAGAAATGGTTGATGAGGAATGTTTAGTTGGACTAAAGGATCGGTGCAATGTGCAAGAGGGGAGTCAAAATTTGTATTAGATCACTTGTAAATGAGAAGTTGGAGATCGTAATGGATTGTTATGTTAGAGATGTGAAAATGTTATTTTAGATTGTAAAGTTCAACGGAGTATTTTAAATTGTAGTGTAGTGTAGTGTAAAGGATTTGGAGACATGAGTTCGTAAGTCATAATTGTTACAACAATAGGCTGTAGATAAGTACCTTATTGTTTAAAGTCCCGACCTTCTCTCCAGCAGACGCTTGAGTAGGCTATAATTTTTTTTTTTAATTATTTTTCTTTTTAATCGTATATGGTTTCTACGTCAGACGTTTGTCTATATAGAGACTTAGATATTTTACTGTATACCATATGGTACTAAGATCAGGTTCATATAAACTGGAAGACAAATGTTGCAGATCGAGTCCAAGTTGAAAAAAAAACATTCCATAAAATCGCAAATCCGGATGATGGAACAGTCGAACTGATACAGAATGGAATATCAAATTTGAACTTGCAACATGTCGTTTTTTGTAAGTATTCGTTACACATTCACTTAAATATATACATAAACACCGACTCCAGCTAAAGACCTTTTCTTCGAATTCAGAGAGCTAATCACTCGATTTCGGAAATTTGATACCATGCAATTCTTCTTCTGACAGCATTAAAAGAGGGTAAAAATATAGATCTACTGCGGTGACTCCTTAAAAAATAAAACAAAAAGCAAGCAAGCAATAACTATTAAAGAAAATGGGGAAAGAAAATTCTAGAAAAGAGAAAGGTAAGTTTGGAAAATGTTAGCACTAGATAACATCAACCTTGGAAAACAAATTTATTTCTAAGTTACAAGTGAATGAAATAATTAAGGAATATTAGTAATTTTTTCCTTCATTTTATTTTTTTAAATTATTTATTAATTAAAACTCTTGGATGAAAAGATCAAACTGAATCTAATATTACAGCTTCCAGTCTGGAAGAATTCAATTAGTGTCAGATTTTTACCAATCTAAACTGAAATTAAATATCTTTTGATTAATTTAAATCGTTTTAATGTTTTTGTAAGCTTATTGTGCATTGATTTTTTCTCTTTGTTTTCATAACTGTAGATTATGCGCAGAATCCGACGAATTTTCCTCTAGAATTTGAGCTATTTTGAATAAATTCATTAATAGCAAGCGTAGGATTGAATAAATCATGATTGTGCAATACACGAAACTAACTTGAAATAATTACAGAGAACACATGTATCTAAACATGATGTGACGTTTAACAAGGATAGTGTGTGAGATAATTCATTCCGATATCCTTAGCCAAATCTAGGTCACCTAAATAGTTTTGTGCTTTATAACTGGTTTTAATTAAATGTATGTGGGTAAATTTTGTTTTCATTAAGTTTGGTGAAAAGTGAAAAATGTAACTATTACTATCCAATCAATGAATCTGTTTGAATCATTGATTGAGTATGCTCAATGGATTATCTATAAGTCAAGCGTTGAAGCTTGAAAAAGCCATTATATTCGCTGGAGTCTGAAGGAAGGTGGGTGTCATACAGTGTATTCACATTCAGGTAAAACTATCAGGCATATAGTGAATGATATTCAACAAATTGAATGTTAAGGTAAGGGACTAGGTAAGAGGTTAGCTTACAGCACTAGCAACGCGGAGATCCACGAGAGAACACTGTCCAGAGGCCGGCAGTGCACTGAAAAAGCTCCAGGCGCAAATGACCATAGATTTTGACACGCCTTAAATTAAAAAAAAAAAGAACCTTAAAGAAACTGAAACTAAATTTAAATTCTGGCTCAGACATGTCCAAATTCCACAATTAACACTTAGTTACTTTACTTATTATACACAAACTTTTTATATACATGGAATATTTACTAATCATTCCGATGCCCAAATATGCCCCAAATGTTTTAGATATCAGTTTAGATATTACAGATTGCCTGGAATATGACCAGGCACAAAACTAAATAGTTGACAGACGCACATGATCTCCAAAAAAAAGTTCCTTCATCATTTTGTTTCTAAAAAGAAAAGTTTCAAACATAAATCAATATTCTTTTTAATAATAATGTTCTTTCTTAGTTATTTCTGAGAAAATTGCGGAAACTGAAAAGTGGTACATGATAGATTTTGACCAAAACTTTATAGCCAGATGCCCTTGGATGGTATCTGATACAAAGATCAAGTTTGTGAATTCTTGAGTTTTTCATTTTAGCTAGATTTTGTTTGAAACAAACACGTACAAATTACACCATTCGTCAAAAAACCTGTTGTCCGTACATAGATTCTTTAGAGGATCTGAAAGAATATTATGCCCCCGGAGCCTTCTCAGAGCATGCCAGTCTCCGAGCAGTGTTCTCTAGCTACAGATAACACTGCTAGAGAACTAGAGGCAAATAGGAAAGAAAAATCTAAGGGCAGCACTGCTGGACTTGAACCCCGGACCTCTGCATGGGAGTCCAGCGCGCTACCACTGAGCTAATCCCTTCTCTCAAATTTAGAAGACTTAAAGCAAACTTCCTGTAAAACTCAGTTTTACAAAAAAAATAGCATGGTCTGGAATATTTCCTCTTACAACGATAAAAGTAAGTAACTAAATTCAGTAAAATTGAACATTCAGTTAACCGATTTTCTTTGAACTCGGAATGTCAGCAAGGCATTCAATAATCCTTATATACGGAGTGAACCGTACATATTCTGAAATGGTAGTTTAAAGGAAGGTATAAACAGCAATTCACATTATAATTTTTTTTTTGTATTTGTGGTTTTGTGTGCTTGTTAACTAAATGTTTATCGCCCTGATTTCTTTGTACGCGTGGAACCTTGATTGAGTAGACTTGCCAAAGGGTTAAATTCATATGTGTATAAAATCAGATTAGTAGCTCAGCTTAGGCTGATTAATAAAAGATTTCCTTCTTACATTATAAACGTAATGGATAATTTTTGTCCCGACTAAAGAGGAAGGACTATAATCAGATATCAACCATGACATATTACAATATAATATTCATGTATGTTATTATGGCCTAGAATTAGGGTTGCATTTAGTTTCTGTTTACCTGTTACAGAAGGTATTATTTTAATTTGTTAAATAATTATTGTAATTACTATGTTATCAGGCACTTGATACAATTTTTTATTACTAATTTTTTCTTCACTGTTATCTTTTAGATTTATTTGATATCTAACGGTTATTGTTGTTAATTGTTTTAATTTGGGTTAAAAAAGGAAAGAAAAGAAGAACCTAACCCATTGTCCGGGATTGTCCCGCAAATTGAGAAATCAACACTTACAACATCTAAATTTATATCTTCAGTCTAAAAGCAAGATGGAGATGACAATAAACGACCAACCACTAGATTGTTCGTGATTTAGGAATATGGAGGAACTCCATCATTTAGCAATTTTTATTTTTGGAAATTGTTTCAACTTGAGATGATGGCCCGATAAAGTCTTCAAGCGATAGGATGTTTTTGGTCAGCTATAATAATTAAAATATTGGATAATTTCGGATGAGATCAACAATAATGTATTTATTTTACTGACGGGAAGTTCATTGCTTGGAATCACATCATTGGCATTTCCATTTCCTTAAAGCTATTAAGATCAAGGGAACATGGAAACATCTGTTCAAGTACTTGTTAATTCATCAACTGGAACCAATGAGTTGCAACTTCATTCATTGATCCACTACTCTACAACCTTGAAAATTAGGCCGAATTACAGATCTTACAATTCAGAAATAAGATCTAAACCAATTAAAATGCTAATTGAAAATAAGGCCCATGTAATTCTAATTATTATGGACAAAACAATAAAGAAAGAAAGAGAAAATTTGAAACCAAAAGTTTCAGTCAATATCGGGTAAATGAAAGTATCGTGTCGCTTTAGTCATTTCTTGCTTTCCCTAACTACTGTTAGAGGAAATATTGTGAACGTGTCAAACTTTCAATATCGAGTTTTCACCGGAAATACGCGTTATGAGGTCCCCTGAATCCAAAAAAAGTGGTTTTTAGAAAATAGTCTCTGTGTTTGTATGTATGTATGTAACAGCACAGCTCACAAACTAAAAATCGTTCATAATTGACATTCCGTATGGGTACATTCATGGGATCCGCCAGGAACTTATTTGTCAAAATTCCTCAACCATTTTACTCAATGGATTTTTCAGTTCTTTCCGAGTTTCTTGAATACGGCTCCAACGATTTTCTTTAAACTTAGTATATCGAGCTCACATACAAAGAGCTACAACTTTTATTTCAAACATTTCTCTAGGAAAATTCATTTAAGGGAGTTTTGGGGAGGAGCGGCTGGAGTTCTTTAAAGTGCTATTTCAATGTATTTCATAGTTATATCATCTAAATAATATGAATTAGAATTAAATATGTTGCCGACCAGTTTCGGACGTTCGCCCATCAACAGGATGTCTTGGTAAACAGTATGAACACAGACTTACACAGAGCAAAATCAGTGTGGAAACTGTTCCTGATGATAGAAGAACGCCCAAAATGAATCAGGCTGTCACAGGAAATATCTCTGACAAAAGTTTTTGATTTATTTTAAGTATATAAACTAAATTTTTTATAAAAAATCCAAAATGTTCAATGAATATTTATTCATTTCTATAAAATTAAAAATCTGGTGAGTAACACTCAGACGACTTTCTCTGACTGCAGTTTGCACATTGCAACTGACAAATTTTCTTCAAACTTGTAATTTGTACTAAATGTTTGTCTTCAGCCAATGGGAAAATCTGAACTTTATGAAATGACTTTTTTTGTCGAAAGCACAACTTCCTTCCGCCCCCAACACTTCTTTAAATTAATTTCTCGGGAAAAAATTCAAACAAAAGTCGTAGATGTTTATATTCATGATTAGTATACCAAATTTCGTCGGAGAAATCCGTCGGTATTTTTATGGACAAAATCGCGAAAACTGAAAAAACTCTTAGTAAAAAGTACTTCCGGTTTACCCATCTTCTTGAAACTCAGAAGTGCAGCAGTCTAATTATTTCTAATTAATTTTGTTTAGATGGTAGAAATTGTATGAAAACAAAATTGTAAAATAACAAAAGTTGTAGCTCTCTTGTTGTATAGAAGATAAAGTAAGTTTAAAGGAATTTGTTGAAGCCGTTTTCGATAAATTCTCAGAAAACTAAAAATCTGTGCAGTTTAAACGCTTTTCCGGTCAAACGATTTTCTTCAAACTCTGATTATTAGCAACCATTTGATCCTATTTAATGTTATTTAGATGATGCAATTGTAAAATAAGCTGAAATAGCACTTTAGAGAAAAATATAACCCCATCCCCCCTCCTCAAATGAAAAGCTTCTTCAAATGAATATTCCATAAGAAATATGTCAAATATATGTTGCAGCTCTTTCTAGGTGTACATAATATACCCCAAGTTTAAAGAAAATCGTTCGAGCCGTCTTCAAGAAAATCACGAAAAATTAAAAAAAAAAAAATGAGTAAAGTCTGGTGTATTTTGCTCGAAATCTGATGCGGTAGTGTCTAAATGGAATAACACGTTAGAGCTACCTGCGACTTTTTGTGTTTGAGATATTCTATTAAAATACACACTCACAGAACTAAAAATATTTTTTCAATTCAGGGTACTCCCTAAATTGTGTATTCCGGCGAAAACTCGATTTCAAAAATCTGGCCCGACGCAATAAGCCAAAGGAAGAGAAAGTAAAGAAAAGTGTTTAATGACAAGATAAACAAAAAATAATGCAAGGTTACCATTTTTTTTTTTCTGAAAAATTATAATTCCGGAAAAACTCATTTACAAATATTTGACGTTTGCAGCATTTGTTTGTGTATAAAGAGAAAGTAATCAGATAAGAAAAAGTAAAAAGCCAGTCACTACACCCAAAAACTAAATAGACGGATTCAAGCGTTAGGTGAAAAGTTCTAGGAGTAGGGATAATCTACTTAAAGTGGGGTAGAGCTCATCGGATCACCAGGATACAATGTCCCGGTCTAGAGACCCCTCTATGTTAATATGTAGATGACCTCACAGTAAATTATGCAGAACAAGGATTAAAGCATTAACCCTCTTATCTCTGACGTTAGTATAACATTAAGGTTAAATTCAGTTCAATATGGAGAATGCTGGGTAGTCCTCCTCAGGGTGAGTTTTACTTATAGCCTTAGAGCGTCTTATATAGTGCGTTCGATCTTTTCTACTTTCTCTTACTCCTTTGTAAGAGAACAGGAAATAGTTTCAAATTATTCAATTTTCGAAATTATGTCTTCACCGGAAACAGATGTCTTGAGGGCCTCTGAGTTTTTAGCGAATGTTTTTCTGATATACGTATGTGTGTGTGTGTGTTTGATTAAAATAGAATTTCGAAAATTTGACACGATCGTAATACTTCCTGTTAATATTAGAGAAAGTAAAAGAAAATATATTCAGAAAAGATCTCCAGATGTGGGGACCAATTAGATGTCAAAATAGCTTTTTTTATTTTTGAGATTTTTTTTTTCAGACCATTCTCTAAAAACAAGTTTCTTTTATTACATCTCAGAACATACTGATCTGGTGAAATGCTCATGGCAAGGCTTAAAATATATATTTCTTTTTGTTCCCATTTTCTTTAAATGCTATAAATTTCATTTTATATAAACTACATAACTTTTACGTTCATAACAAAAAACATTTCTTGTTCGCTACATTGTGGATTTTTTTATGAAATATATCCGTGATTAATAATGTTAAGACACTGGCCTTGAGATCTTACAACGTATTGTTTGGAGTTTACTACCTTTCTATACTTCAAGATGAAATTAATTTTATACATTTCTCTTTGCTTTCTTTATTCATATTTTCTTGCAAGATATTCCTATCTTCAAAGAGAATATTTTTATCAAAATTCAAACGTTACCTACTTTATATTTTACTTATTAAAATTATTCAGGTCTTATAGATATTACTCTCTTTCAAAAAAAAAACAAAAAAAAAAAGCAATAAAAAGAAATGAAATACTATCTCATGTAATATTCAAAGTCTAATAGTTGAAATAATAGACATTTGAAATGCTTTATGCTTAAAGCTCTGCCAACATTAATGTGTCATGTTTTTCAGTATTTTCGATATAGAAATATTGTAATTAAATTATGCAAAATATTAACTAAAGAATAAATACGCAAACCTTGCTCAATGATCCTTTTAATTTTAATGTATTTTTTCCCAAATATACACTCTGGAAATAAATAATTATATTAGTTTTGCAATAACAGTTATTCACTATAATACACTTCATAACTAATAATTTTATTTTTTCAATGTCTATATAAAGAGATGTTAGTTTAGGATGTATGTTGGCTCGTTAAATTTACTCATCAGACCAGAAAACTATTGTATCTTAACTGTGTTTCAATTGACACTATTAAAATACAAAACATATAAACTATTAAACTTGATATAAATATAGATTTTCTTTTATAATAAATTGTCTCTAGATTCTTTCTTTTTTTCTGTAATTTCGTTAATAAAAACATTGCCAATAAAAAATCTTTGAGAAAAATTTGATGTCAACTATGTGTTTTACACCGCTCTAACAGGTGGCAATGTTTACGTCCGTGACTAATTTTCAGAAATGAGTTTTAACAAACAAAAAAATGTTTTGAGGTCCTCTAAAACAGAAAATTGGTCGGTAACATAAATATGAAAAGTTACAGGAAGCTCAAACTTAATATTGGTCAAGATCGCCAACCACAATATTGCAATTTTATCGCGATGACCACAGACTTTCTTCTGAACTCTATTTCAATAAACCATACGATTCTACTATCTATATAATTCAAAATGATTTTAATTTTCTAAATAAATATCAAATTTAAAGAAAATTAGTTAGCCGGAAATGCGATATGACAGAATGGTTTTGGGGGGAGGGGGTCTGAGGGCAATGAATAATCAGCCTTTCCTCTTTATACCATTACTGTAATATTTTACTGATAGCACTTCTGGTTGGAAGAAAAGGAATTAAAAGATAGTAAAAATCTGGTGTGAAACACTCACACGAAGTAAAAATCTGGTGTGAAACACACACTCCTAATTAATACAATTTAATTAATAAATTTTCTTCAAATATTGCAACGTTGACAATGTTTAGTTGGGCTGGCCATAAAGGAGGTGGTGGGGGTTATATTTGTGAAATGGAGCAGCCCACTGTCAAAACCCACAAAGCTTGTGCAGTTTAAATTTAATGGAAACCGACAGAACTCCAAAAAGTACTTTAAAATCAATTGTTACGGAAAAACGTTTCAAATAAAAGTGATAGGTATTTATGTGTGTATATAGTGTGTATAGTGTATATAGTGTATATAGCGTATATAGTGTGTATAGTGTATATAGTGTATACAGTGTATATAGTGTGTATAGTGTATATAGTGTGTATAGTGTATATCGTGTATATAGTGTGTGAAGTTTAAAGAAAATCATAGGCGTCATTTTCGAGAAAATCGCAAAAACTTAAAAAAAAATTCAGTGAAGTCTAATTTCCGGTTGATGGATTTTGCTTGAAACCTTCGTGTCAGGTGCGATGATAGTAACTAAACGGAATACCAAGTTTCAGCTTCCTGCAATTTTTCGTTTTTGAGATAATTCATTAAACACACACACATACATCCGCTGAAAACAATTTTTTCAAAGTAAGAGGCACATGTATTTCCGGTAAAACTCAATTTTGAAAATTTCCCACGATCACAATAACTTTCTTTACAAATATTTGTCTATCACAATTGAAAGAAATAAATAAGAGAAATCCGATGTGTTTACATCAGATTCTTGTGAGAGTATTTGACGCATGTCTCTGGGTTTCAAGAGCTGGCTTATTCAAGCAGTAGAATGATCTACCAGTTTCCTATCACCAGGTTAATATGGATGATGTAGTGCAAGACTGAATACAAGTCAGAGAGAGAGAGAGAGAGAGTGTGTTTGAGTGAGCGAGAGAGATCGATGTCGCCAATTTTCTTTAATGCGCCAATCATTGACGGGGAAGAACGCTCGTTATATTTTCGACCCCCGTGATTACCAACTCTGCACTTGTTATTATTTCTCTTACAGTTGTAAGATGAAAAAAAAAATTCCTTCCTGTCAGTTGCCGAAACTGACTTTTTACCTAAAACATACATATAGACTGACCGAAAAATAAAATAGCTTATCGCGTATAGTTCTGAAACTTGGACTGGACCATCAATTTTAGATTACTACTACAGGGTTGCGACAAGAAAGTTTCGTTCAAACATGTCAATCGGAAGTGCAATTTTCTTGAAATAGTTTTTTGTTTAAAACAAACAATATTTATATAAAAAATATTTGAACTTACAAAGAGAGGAAATATAAAAAAATAATTCCTTAGCTACATATATTAAAGATTTTTGTTAAAATGTTTCGTCTGATAGAAAACACATCCATATCCGACGCATTATTTAAACCACCACATCCCTTAAGGCATATTTGAATTGTAACAATAGCTATTTTTAAAAAATGATAAATGAAATGAGATATTGCGTATATTTTTGGATAAGGGATAGCGGAAACCAAATTTTTTGCAATCAATTCTATTGTTTACGATATAAATTAACATTAAATTGTTAAGTTGTCTATGAACTTTATAAGAATTCAAATTTAATTTGTTATTTTCTGTAGAATGATAATTGGTTTTATAAAGAAGTGCTTCGCAACCTTTTCTTGCCCACGGCACAACAAAGTTCTTCCCCAAATTTCGCCGCATACCAACAGTATATATGTATATAAATATATAAAATAGAATGCATAAATATTACATAATTTTTTTATTTTTTACATACATAAGAACTAGGCTTATAAAACATAATGTCAAAAAAAGGGTAATTAATGTGATACCTGAGCTTGTTTAAATGAACACAAATGTTTCATATTCAGCTCGATATTTGAAAGTGCAAACCGAAGTTCTTGATCTAGACGTTTTCAGCATAACCGCTTGTAATTTTTAATTAACACTAGAGTTGAAAAAACTTTGTTCACATAAATATGTCGTTGAAAATGGGAGTAGAATTGAAATAGTGTGGTCTGATATCCGAGGTTATTCTTTCCTACTCGAAATGCAGAAAGTATCCAATGAACTTCGGCAAAGTGAGTTTTAGCATCCCGTCGTTATCAATTCAATAAATTCCTCTCGAATTTGCAGAGAATGTGCATCTGCAGAATTTATAGCATTGATTGCAAAAGGATTTCGAATCCAATCGTACTGTTCCGTATATTAACTGAATAAAAGTAGTGGTCAAAGTTCACCACTTTTGTTATTTATTATACACGACGAGCCACCCCTGCGTTGTACCTACTATTATACTATAGGCGCGGTGGCACACATAGCATTGGCACACGGCACACCGGTTGCGGAGCACTGCTATAAAAGACCATAGTATGCTTTCAATCATGCCGATATATTTATTGTGGTGATCACACTCGGGTACAAAATTCTAATATAAATTTACCCAGTGCAGTAAATAAAATCTTGTAGTAGTTTCGATGTTAAAATTTTAGGGTATTACGATTTACAAAACCAAGTACTCTGCAAGCCTTAGATGCGACCTTAGAGACCTGGCTGTTGAAAGATAACCTACCATCAAACAGAACGCCCAGAATATGTGAAATTAATAAGGTAATAAATCAATAATAATAATAATAAAAGAAGCGTAATAAAATACTGCGAACAAATAGTAAAAAAAAAGGAAAAAAAAAGTGGATGCTGCAGAGATTAATGTAGTTCATTTATCGATATCTCATTTAATATTTCAGAGATCAAATATCATTATGATAAAATTTTAACAAAAAAAAAAATGTATTTCCTACTTTTAAATTTTGATAATGAAGAGTTTTAATGAATTTGTATTTTATAAAATTTATTACATTTTTACTTTCTCTTACTCCTGGAAAGAGGAAGTAATGCGATCGTGCCAAATTTTCGAAATTAAGTTTTTGCCAGAGTTTGCAGGTCACTTAAATGCGAAAACAAATGTTTAGTCAATGGTCTCTGATGGTGTTTATGTGTGTCTGTGTGTGTGCATGTTTATGTGTGTCTGTGTGTGTGTGTATGTTAACAGAATATCTCATAAACGAAAAGTCGCAGGAAGCTCAAACTTGGTGTTCCGTTTAGTTACTAACAACGCATTTTATGTTTTGAATTGGTCTACTAACTTCACAGATAAATACGTGTTACTTTTATTAGAAACATTTTTCCGAAACAAAATTATTTTGGGCAGTTGTAGGGAGTTCACAACACTTCGAAAAATTTGTGTTTAAAGAAAATTTATCATTTTATGTGGAATTGTATTAAGAGGGGGGGGAGTAAGAAAAAGTCGTGTGTGTGTATCACACCAGATTTGTTTTATTTTTAGAGCAAGTTAAAAAGGCTCTAATTATTTTATTGTGTTAATACGCAATTACAAAAGAAAATGAAGAAGGCAAAAAATAAATCATACTAAAGCAATAAATAATGGAAAATAAATGTTCACTTTTGGCAATAACTACAAGTGTGTTAGTGCAATAAATTGAACCAAAATTACATATAAACTACTTTGTATTTAACAATTCAGTAAACTATTTTTTGTTTTTTTTGTGTGTTTTAATCTCAATTTTCCTTTATAAACATTATTACGTAAACAAGTAATTAAATATAATTTCAACAAAATATTTTGTAATTGTTTCTAATCGATAAAGCCAAAGATGCACCTAACGCTCTATAAAACAGTCGATCCATTTGTGGGATTTAGTGCATAAATTACAGGCTAATACGTTTTCATTTAAAACAGCAGCCATGTTAACAAATTGAGATAATTTCATTTCATTTTTTTATTTCAAAATTAAAACTATTTCGAAATTATGTTCGTATATAATTGGTAGAAGTAGAAAAAAATCGTTCAGGAAATGGTAATTATTTTGCTCCCTCTATTCCTAAATTCGCTTCAGTTTTTTTTTTTAATTAAACTTTCACCGGAAATAAATATTTTGATTTCCTCTGGGTTTATCAAAAAAAAAATCTGCTTTGAAACACTCACACAACTTTCTCTTACTCCAGTTTTCAAAATTTTACCTAATTGACAAATTTTATGGTTTGTGTACCAAATTTGAAGACATTCTTTGGAGATCGTCGAAAACTGAATTTCAGTGAAAGAGCACTTCTGGTTTACTAATTTTCTTGAAACTCGGAATTTTGGCCATCTATTTATTTCTAATCAATTTTGTTCGGATGGTAGAATTGTATAATCAATTATGATAGCACATTAGAAAAAAAACATAACTCCTCCCCTCCCCCAAAAGCCGCTTTAAAGGACTTCACCAGGAGAAATAAAAGTTGTACCTCTTTATATACATAGTGCACATTCCTACTTTAAAGAAAATCGTTGGAGCCGTTTTCGAGAAAATACCAGAAAACTGAAGAATACATTTCAGTAAAAATGCACTTCCGGTCATCCGATTTTTACAAACTCGAAATTTCAACAACACATTTAATTTTAATTAATAGATTTAAATGACAGAATTGTATAGTAAACTGAAATAGCAGTTTAGAGGACAGACCCTCCCCCCCAAAAAGTGCCCTAAAAGCATTTACCCGGAAAAATGTTTCAAATAAAAATTGTAGATCTTTGTAGGTGTAGTTGATGCAGAAAGTTTAAAGAAAATCGTTGGAGCCATTTATGGAAAAAAATGCAAAAAAGTGAAAAAACTATTTAGTAAAGTGGTACTTCCGGTTGAGGAATTTTGACCGCTGACCTACTGTCAGATCCTATGGTGGTATCAAAACGGGATTGAACTTTCTAAGATTTTTCGTTTTTGAGCTATGCTGTTCACATACATACACACACACAGACACACACACACACACACACATACACCCTACACAGACCATTTTCTAAGAACAATTTTTTCGACTCAGGGGACCCAGAACGGATATTTCCTGTAAAAACTTGATATCGAAAATTTGGCAGGATTACAATACTTCCTCCTACTAGGAGTAAGAGAAAGTAATAAAAAGATAATGTATATATTATGTGTATGATCGGGATTGTATGGATAGCTTAAAACTACATTGCAGAAAGTTGAACGATTTAGATCTATTTGATAAGTTGGGGGACCCAAAAACGATCTAAAGTGGCTCCCTAAGATGTAATGTGTTTTTACATAGAATGTAATCGCCTGTAAAGTGTAATCACTCTGAGTGTGTATGTATGGTGGGTTCACTAAACCCAAATAAAAACACACATCAATTACTTCTGCTGCCTCTATTGGTTATGTGTTGCAGGTTGTCAAGGTGTCAGTGCTGTTTGCTTTGTTAGGCTGGATGCTTTGTTAGCACGGTGTTGACCCCTGGTAGAAGTTGTTGCTGAAGCCGAACAAGTGTAATTCCCACTCTCAACATTTACTCCTTTTTAATAAAACTGGTTTAAATTTAATTTACCAGTTGTAATTGTGGTTTGACACAGTCGTGTGAGTGTTAAACACCAGATTTGTTTTTTTTTGTTAATCATATTGAACATAAGAATGACCTTCCAAGATCGCGAAAACTTCTATTCCACCGCAAAAACTGAGAAGTCAAAAATAATAATAATATAATAAAATTTGATAAAGTCGCCATCATTTCCGCCGTATGAATAGCAAAAGCAGCACCATTCTAGGAGGTTGTGCTATATGGGAAATGTCTCATCGTGTCGGCGCGTTAATGCGGATTTGTATGATAATTTATTAAAAGATTTTAATTAAAACCGAGGCCGACTGTGGCAGCGAGTAGAGAAGTACAAGGTCGACCCACCCACAGAACTTTTCATTCTAAACCACTTTCTCCCGGGCGCTTTGCATTGTTCTGTCACCCTAACCCCCTTTTCCCTTTTGCTTAACATCAAAACAAATAAAGACAACTTGTTTCTGTTTCTCTCAGTTTCCAAATAAATGAATGTAAATATGTAATTTTTCAAAATTTGTATAAATAAAAAGTTAATCGATGTTGTTGTTTTCCTGAAAAGAAAAATTAACGAATGGTTGTGTGCAATTTATTATGATAAAGATCTAAAGGTGAACTCACACAAAAAAATGGTTGTAAATTATAGGGAGTAGTGATAGCATGAAATACACAACTTTCTCTTACTTCAAACTGATAATTATTTTCTCTATCTTCCAAGTTGGATTATGACAAGAGAGACGGAGATGGCACTGCGGCTCTCCAGAACTCGTTTAAAATAGATTTTTTGGAAAAAATTCCAAATCAAAGTGATAGATCTTAGGTGAGCAGAAAGTAGAGCAAGTTTAAGGTCAAACTGATATTTAACCGAGGAAATAGCTAGGAAATGTGCAGTCAACGGATTTTCTTCGGAATTTTAGCAACAGATTTGATTATCTATAAATTATACAGATGGTAGAATTGTGCAACAATGAAGTGGCTGTTCAGAAGGAAGCCTAACATTACCCCCTTTCGCAGCACCACCCTAACATTACCCCCCTTCGCAGCACCACCCTATCATTACCCCCCTTCGCAGCGTCACCCTAGCATTACCCCCCTTTCGCAGCACCACCCAAAATCTATTTTTCCAGGAAAATGTTTCAAATAAAATTAATGCTGGATTATTGTATGGGGCCAAAGGATATTTAAACTAAACCCACTGTATCCTGGAAGATCTAGTGCTACTTCCTTTAGGTGATCCTGTTTGAAGTTACAATAAAGTCTGTAAACAACAAGCCTAAACAACTGTTTTACACACACAAACACCAATTTCTAAAAAAGCCTCAAAATATTATCAATAAAAGTAAAATGTGATACAATCGCAATACTTTCCCTTACAGCAGTAAGAGAAATTCAGAAAACAGAAATAAGCAAAAAACTAAATGAAAATTTCCAAAAAAAGTCCTTAGAAGCAATTAATCATTCTACACTAACTATTCAAACCTTACTCACAGCTAAAGTTACCGATTATTTTTCGCTGGACATTTCTGGAAATACCACTGAGGCATGAAAAAGCAGAAAATTCTGGCCAACTTGATTTATATCCACTTAATACGATTCTTAGAATAACCCATGATGTAGGCTATCATTCTATAATCTGGAAAAAAACCAAGAACTTCTTAAAACTTCTTGAAGAATAATTATTTACGGATTTTTTACTGATTGTATAAGGCAAAATAAATGATTTGGCACAACTGAAATAATTGGAACAAAAACAAATCAATTTGAAAAAAAGAATCAAGCAATGCAACGAATTATCCTTTGACAAATTCAAGGAAGGAGCAGGAATTTAGGAGAATTTAAAGTTTGAATTAGATTTTTTTTTTTTCTAATTAGGACCTTATCGCTCATTGGAAGAATATTTTTTCCCGTAAAAAGTGTGTATACTTTATTATAAAAGTGTTTGTGAGGGACTCTGAGGCCACTTGTAACTTCCAATTAACAATTTTCTACCACCTGAACTGAACAGGTAGATAGTTTTAGTGGCATCGTATTGACACATTGGTGAGGAACCACTAATAATTATTTTTACAACTACCTTACGTTCGAAGCTGGTGATGGAGACGAATCTGGCCTCAAACACTCACACTTATTGCTCACACTTTTACTTTTACTTACTCGCAGAAAGTTGAAGCTTGGTATTTCGTTTACATACCTACCATCATCGTTTGCACCATGAAGGTTCCAGTCTTAAAATCCCCCAGCCAGGTGCCAATTTACCGAATGTTTTTTTCTTGTAATTCTTCGAAATTTTCTTGAAAACAGCTACAATGATTTTCTTTAAACTTCACAAACTTACTATATTATACAGGCGTTTCATTTTTATTTGAAACAGTTTTCTAGGAAAATTATTGTTTGGAAATTTCTGAGAGAGAGAGAGAGAGCGATGACCTGAGTATTTCTTTGGAATTCCTGTTTTTGAAATCGATTAACCGAAAGTATGACTTTCCAGAATAGATTATTCAATGAATACGACTTCAAAGATTTTCACTAAACTTACCATACTCTCACCCATAAAAAGAACTTAACTCTTTTATTTTTTCTGGAAAAATATATTTGCGTGTGTTTGTGGAGGCGAGCGGAGACATTCAACATCCCCCTAATTCAATTTCAGTACCAAGGTTTTGCATCATCTATTGGAAAAAATTGGAACTAAGTATTCAGTAGAAGTACCGAATTTCAAGAAAATTTGTACAAAACTACTGTGGTACTGCAGTAACAGAAAGTAATATAGAGCACTTCGAGTGCCAGTCACCAAATGAACTGAGAAAATATTAAAAAGAGAACACTTAAAAGAATGTTTTATATAAAAGAAAAAAAATCTGGGACAACTTTCTCTTACTGCAGTTTACATACTTACAATGTTTGACAGATCACTGCAAGTATAGTCTCTGTACAATGTTTGACAGATCGCTGCAAGTATAGTCTCTGTACAATGTTTGACAGATCGCTGCAAGAATAGTCTCTGTACCATGTTTGACAGATCCCTGCAAGTATAGTCTCTGTACAATGTTTGACAGATCCTGCAAGTATAGTCTCTGTACCATGTTTGACAGATCCTGCAAGTATAGTCTCTGTAATCTGTACCATGTTTGATAGAACCCTGCAAGTATAGTCTCTGTACAATGTTTGATAGATCCCTGCAAGTATAGTCTCTGTACCATGTTTGACAGATCCTGCAAGTATAGTCTCTGTACCATGTTTGATAGAACCCTGCAAGTATAGTCTCTGTACAATGTTTGATAGATCCCTGCAAGTATAGTCTCTGTACAATGTTTGAAAGATCCCTGCAAGTATAGTCTCTGTACCATGTTTATAAAACCCTCTAATGGAGGATATTATAAGAAGCCTAGAAACACATTTCCTAAATTCGCACTTGAAATCAACCAATTTTCTCCAAACAAGGAACTTTAGCAGCACATATAATGTTTACTAATATATAGATGTGCAATTTATAGAAAAATCTAAACCGCATCATTCCTCTTAAATGAATTTTATTTTAATTTTTCAAAAAAATGTTTCAGTAAACCACTTTCGGCCATGATTTTCTTCAAACTCGGGATTTCGACAACAAATTTACTCGTAATTCTAATTAATATTGTTTAGTTGACAGAATTGCACAATAAACTGAAATAGCACATTAGAGGAAAAACATAACCCCACCTCTCACCCAAACAAAAGTGCCCTTAAATGAATTTTCCAAGAGAAATGTTTCATATAAAACTTGTAGCTGATTATGTGTGTAGTTAATATTTAAAGTTTACATAAAATCGTTGTAACTATTTTTCAGAAAATCATAAAAAATTGAAAAACTATTTAGTAAAGTGCAATTCCGGTTGAATGAGTTTGCCCGAAATGATCATGTCTGATGCGTTGGTAGGACCTAAGCGGAATAACAAGTTTGAGCTTCTTGGAAATTTCCTTTTTTGAAATATTCTTTTCACACACATCCGCACAACACACACATACTGACCATTTTCTAAAAACCACTTTTTGGACTCAAGGGACCTCAAAACGGATATAACGGATATATCCGGTGAAAACTCGATTTCGAAAATTTGACACGTCACAATAGTTTGATCCTCTAACAACAATTAGACATAGTAAAAAATCATTAAAAATCAGTAAAATACTTTAAAAAATAAAAGAAAGAAAAACGAAGGAAATTTAAGATGTTCGCTAGACAGAGGGAAGATTTGATCGTTTCCTTTTATATCAGCTTCAAGGACAAAGCTATAAAGAAGTGAACAGCCTTCCTAAAAGTATTGAGAGTTAAATTAATTCCACCACCCGGGTGTAAAGGTACGTACCACCAGCTGATGTCCTTACATTGCCTCTTTACAACCGACTTTAACTGTATTTCCTATCTCTCACCCTCTATCGCTCTCTCTCATTCTCTATCATTTCCTCTCCGTCCAACTTGTAAGATTATGTTATAAAAATTTAACCAATAAAATCAAAAAAAGATCTCTTATATTTTGTTTAATAAAGAATTGTAATTTATATATAATTAATTAATTTAACTTAATTAGACAATCTCATTCTATACTTGAAATATTTAGTTTTTATTACTTTCTCTTACCTTTTCTGTATGAGCGATTATTTCAATCGTGTAACGTTTCCAAAATTGTGTTTTCCTTGGAAACTACAAGATTTGGCGATTCTTTAAAGCAGAAAAAAAATTCTGCGAGCAATCTTTAGTGAGTGATGTGTTTAGGAACCTCAATCTTGAAGCTTCTGTCTAGGAATGGCTCTGCTCCTGCTCAGGCTAAAGAGAGAAGAAGCAATTGAAAAAAGATTAACAGTTTCTCGGTACGGAAAAATGCTACAACTTTGGCATAAGGACAGTGACTTGGGAGTCTTAGACCTCGCCACCCGCTAGGCATCCGTGGTTATAAAATGCAAAAATTAAGCCCCGCTTTCTATCTACGCCAAGATGGCAAGTATGGGGCCCCGCCTCTATTCTTTCAGTTCTCCTTTAGTATTTAAAGAGACAGAACCCTGAAGAACTCATTGCAATATGGGCGAATCATCTGGTTATAGCAAAACACTGACGCGGTCTCCACCAGGAAAATTAAATGTTTTTCATTGTTGTTTTGTTTAATAAAAGTTTGTTTTATTTTGGAATCAATCTAAATTAAAATAATTAAATTTTCGAAGAGAAAGAATAATTCTATGACTCAATTTTCTACAATAGCGGACTCAAAACTCAGCGAAAGTTAAATGAAGTTTTTGAAGTTTAATCCAAAAATACAAGTCTGACCGGTAATGATTTCAAACTTAATTTATACTTAATCCATTCAATGTATAATTTATTCTTAATTTATGGAGAACTCGCAGGTTTTTTATGCTTCTATTAATAAAATAAAATATATCAGTAAGATTATTTGAATTAATCAATTTATCGAAAGATCAATAAAAAAAAAAATGCATTTACCAATTTCATTAAAGTCACTTAGAAGGGAGAAAATTATACTTTTTCCTAAATACAATTTTATTTATTTCATTAAATTCAGAGAATGCTTAATTATTGAGGAAGTTGATGTAGTATTGTATAGCAAACATTGTGAATTAATATCGAACTTTGTTTACTCGGAAAGTTCGTATTCTATGGAAAAACAATTTGCAAATATTTCTATTACTATTCTATACATAATATGGGATGTTATTTATAAATCACTAAAACTTCTGTCGATCCATTTTGGGATTTTTATACATCTTCACATTTTCTCAATATGAGGAATTAAAAAAAAATCGTTAAACTCTTCTAAAATGAAAATACTCACTTGATGAAAAACACAATGGAGCAATCCATTATCCTCCATTAACTGTTTAGTTTTCAAGATGAAACGACTCACTGCAATAGGGCGAAACATCGGTTTCTAGCAAACCATTGACACGGTCTCAACCCGCAATCTCAAATGTTTTTCATAAACAGCCGCGCAAACCTCTACTCACATCAACATGGCCGCGCAAACCTCTACTCACATCAACATGGCCGCGCAAACCTCCACTCACATCATTTTTCTCTTAATGCAAATTTTGACTATACATTGAGATGGCCTTGGTATTATTACACAACTGAATATTTATTGGCTGGGAACAATCGTATTTATGAATGCTGGTTTTAGAACATATGTAGCAACTTAAATTGGGCTACATCGTTTACAGCACCGTGTACCGCCTCTGTCAATCTTCCCAAATAAAATAAAAAATCTGGTATGAAACACTCACACGACTTTCTCTTACTTCTTGTTAATACAAATATATATATAACATAACAACTTTTCTTTCAACTTCAATTTTCACTTATTTGCCCCAATACAAATATAGAGAAGATGGGGCCAAGTACCAACCAACCAGCCAAGTAGAAGGGTTATATAACAGAACAGAAGATCGTGCCAATATACCAATAATGTTTCACATAAAAGTGATAGGAAAGAGATGTGTGCAGTTAGCCTTCTAAATATAAAGGAAATCGTCAAAGTCATTTTCGAGAAAATTCTTCCAAAAAACCTATTCTGTAAAGTCGCACATCTAATTAACAGATTTTCTTCAAATTTGGATTACCAGCAATGGTTCTATGGTTTATTAATAGTGTACCATGTTAGAACTAAACATCATATTGAACTGCTACTTTAGAGGAAAGCTTAACGATACTGTTCTCTCAGAACCACCAAAAAACAAATTTCTCAGAAAAATGTTTCGAATGAAAGTATTTTTGTGAGTGTAGTATACGAAGTTTAAAAAAAAATCGTTGCAACTATTTTCGAGAAAATCGAGAAAAGTGGATTCAGTGAAGTAGCGAACACACACACACACAAACCATTCGCTAAAAATATATTTTTTGTATTCGGGGGACCTCAAAACATGTATTTCCGGTGAAAACTCAATTTCGAAAATTTGATTCATATCGAACATTTGACACAATTGGAGCAATAAAATAAAATGAAATGAAAAATCCGAAATACCATATACTCGTATATCACCGTAAATATGCGGAATAGCTGGTTGCGTTCGCAACGTTGGAAAATGTCAGATATTTTTTCCGTGATAGTAACCGAGGGTTAGTGATGGGCATCTACCCATTTCAGGATTTCTTTGGTAAACAGAGTTGATCAGCAATATGCAAAATGAGATACAGTTTCTGTGCGGAATTGCCTAAATACCTGAAACTGACCGATAGACCATAAAATGAAGCATACTATCATAGAACAATCCTCTTCCCACTGCTGGGGCGATATGGAGGGACACAGGTTTCCCATGTTACTCTTCGAAGGACCGGCAGCTCACTTGCACTAAAACTTTTGCGGGGGGGGATAAAAGTTGAGGAGGATTTTTGCCTGCCTTTTAAGAGCTGTTAAAAGCCTGCAGCAGATCCATTTTGTGGATTCACATTTTTGTGATAAACGATTATTCAGACGCAGGATTTCTTGTAGCGAACTTGGACTCATAGAAATCTCTAATATTGAGTCAAATCTGATTTTACTTTATGTGATCTTGGCATTTCGTCCGCTTCTTTTGTATTCCAATGGTCCTTACCTCTGATGGTTCTATGACTACTCTCTTTCATACTGTTGTTCTTGGTTCTTTTTCAATTCTCTATTATTGCGGGAACATCACAACCATTCACCGGGAGAGAAAAACTATCAACCTTCACCCTGCCCTAAGGGTTGCGTTCCTGTTTCAATCCTCTACCCCGAAACAGTACTCATTATTGGATGTTTGTGACAGAATGGATACATACTGTACGCATTGTGACCTGTTTTATTGTGCAGAGATA
Organism: Triatoma infestans; assembly: GCA_011037195.1. Taxonomy (NCBI): domain Eukaryota; kingdom Metazoa; phylum Arthropoda; class Insecta; order Hemiptera; family Reduviidae; genus Triatoma; species Triatoma infestans. The sequence goes on along the minus strand of JAAEAF010000286.1, from coordinate 195,396 downwards.
AGGAATGTAGTCGCCTGTAAAGAGTACAATGTGAAACCGTCAGTGAGTATGAATAGTTCCAGCCTGCTCTGGAGTTTGCGTGTGGATTCGCTAAACCCAGATAGTTGCACACATCAACTGTAGGTCCTAATTGTTTGTGGGTAATGTTGGAGATGTCAGTGTACGTATTCATGTTGTCAGGCTGGGATATCCGCAGAGTCGTCAAGATCCCTCAGGAAGTGGCTGCTCCACTTCCTCCCTAAGGAGAACATAACTCCTAACATTATTTCATAATGTTTCTATATATGCTGATCTAGGCGAGGTGGAGAAAAAGCTCTGGTACTTGATTTATAATTGAGACAGGGCTGAAGTAAGAATGTAAAACCGAAAGCACATGGGGTCCTTGAATCTTGGTGGATCTTAAGTCCAAAACTGTCTGAATACGGAGACAGAATTCGTCCCATCCTCTTGGTTGGCTCCGAGTTATGGGAGAGAAATAGGAATTACAAAAACATTCTGAAATGTGTGAAATTACATATTCCAAGTGATGTTTTGAACATCCATTCTGTACTTACAATATTCTAGGAAAAACGGGATACGAGGAAAGTATAGAAGCTAGTTAATAAATATTTTCAAAACAGATCGACCATTTCACAAACAGAAACGACATATTGTTTATAACAAAAACACAAATGAACAAAGAATAAAAAGAAAGAAAAATAAACCATAGAAACAAAAAATAGAAAGATAAGCCTGTTATCACAGTTTTGTAAGTGAGTATCTTGTCAAGTGTTAACAGGGCCAAATGATTGGTGCCTTACTTCTTGACCGGAAGTTTGCCACGGCGCGCGCGTCAGTCAACTGAGGAAATAACCTCTACCGCCCTTCTCTACAACTGTCCTTAAACTCTCTAATCAATGTCCATCCATGTCACATACACACACACACATGTGAAAAGAAAGTACTATAGAGCTCATAACAAACAATATCATTGATTTTATTCCAATTAACAACAATAACCATCACCCAGACGTTTTTAATGGTTTCTATGGAAATTTAACTTCATTTGTAGGAAGTGTTATCAATGTCACAATTGGTCAATTTATACAGCAAACAACTCTCTCTCTCACTCTCTTTATATATATATATATATAAAATATTTTATATATATAAAATGGTTCCGAATATGCAATTAGCGTAGTTTTGAGATACAGTTCGGTCAAGCTTCCAGTCATGGTCAGTTTCACAGAATTCAAGTGCTTAGTGGATTGTCAGCAGTCTGATGCTGAATGGATGGCCAAACAGGGCTGATAATGAATGCTGCTGTGTCTTTCAATGTTAGTAACCTTTTTGGGATTTAAGGAGTCTGTACGCAACAGTACTTATGGCAGATCCTTTTTCTGAGTCAGAGAAATAAATACTCATTGATTTTATGACAAATGGGGGGATGGGTTGTGAGGACACCAGGTATTTGTTTTTATTTCTGAACAAAATCGGACTTCTGTATCTTAGGTAGATAATTCCGTGTCTAGATTTTTTCCTAAACCAGTCTTACTGTTGTTTTCCAGGGGTGATGCTTTATATATGTGTGTATGACTGATTCTAGTCGAATAACTCTAGTAGGAATTCTAGAATAAAACTCAAGTCCTTATTGAATTTGGCTGATTTCTCTCGATATCAAGCACATGCAAACACACCAGCTTTCACGATTTTCTCTCATTACATTGGTATAATTTATTTACTAACAAGTTTTCTTTAACCTTGGAATTAATTTTTACTATATTTCTTCTACTTTAATGTAAAAACGTGGTGAGAAATATTAATTATATTTGTTGTGGTTGGGTCGGCAGAGCTCGAAAGCATCAGAGATATTTTCCATGATAGCTTGCTTCTTTTTTGTGGTCATCGACTGGTTTTGGGCGTTCGCCCATCATCTGGGCCAAAACATGTGATAACATAGACTTGCACATCCCAGAAGGTTACTATTATTGCTCAATCGATAACACAGACTTGTGGTTGATGACCACAACAAGAAGCAGGCTATCACGGAAAATATCTCGGATTAATTATATTTGTTGTTTTAGGATATAGCAATACCCATTGTGGGAGCAGCACTCGTTTCAGTACCAACAAAAAAATGACTGCCGGTTTAGAGATAACCCAGAGACCCACTCATCGATCTCCCAGGAACCCTATAACATCAATTTTCCCGGAAAAATGTTTGCAGAATTTAAGTGAGTAAATAGTGAGCTATAAAGTTGCGAAAAACTGGAAGGATAAAATTTAGCACTTTCCATTAATAAAGAAAAGAAAAACTTCCTGCGACAAAATAAAAGGATTTTTGCGATACTTTCTGTTCATAGACAACACCTGCCGACCATTTTGTAAAAACTATTTTTTTCCAGGGAACCTCGCAAACGTTTATTCAATTAATCGGAAATATGACGCGATTCCATTTGGAATATTGGATACATTGCAATAATCTCTCTTTCTTTAGTAAGAGAAAGTAAAGCAGAGATAAGCTAACATTTAACTCTCCATTCTTCCTTAACCGTTCCTGAGGAAGGACACCAAAGGTGTCCGAAACGACGAATAAACTTTTTAAAAAATAAAAAGTTTCTTCTTTGGCCCCAGGCAACTAATTTTATAGCTTGTTTAATTAACAACGGCCAAACATAAATATTGTTTACATTAAAACAGAGATACTTAACCAAAAGTATTCCACCTAATTTACATATTCAGTACATTATCTATTTTAGTCTATTATCTATTTAGTCTACATTTATCTAGTCTGTACAGTTTTTTATAATCAGTAGATAACAATTAGAGCAAAGAGATATGTGCACTGGCATGTAAGATAACATTAAGATGAAACATTGGAAGTGAAACATTGGTAAGTTGATTGTCATCCAAGAGTCATTCACATATTGCTAATAAGGGCTCCATTTCTGTGGCCGGGAGCTTACATTAATTAACAAACGTCAAACTAGTTGCTTACGGCTGGTGAGCCTGGATATTTGGCGGCCTAAAAAGGCCAAACTGCTTGATAACGTACTGAGATATCCTGGCATTACATACTTACTAGACGACTGACTCTGTTAAGAATTTCCATATTACTTGCACGATTCCTGATCATGGTTTTGATTTTAAAATAGGTGTTCACGAATTCATTTTCATAGTTCCCCAACTTCCAAAAGAAAATACTTAAATTTATTTTTTTCGTAGAAATGTTTCGAAAACAAACCAAAAAAATTTGGTATGAAACACTCACACGACTTTCCCTTACTCCAAGTAATACAAGTTAATCAAGAATTTTCTTTAAAATTCCAGCGTTACTAAGTTTAGTTGGGTTGGTGGGAATTTCGCTTGTATACCTGAGAGGCGTTAAGTGGAGCGCTCTGTGTAAAAATCATCAAACCTTGTGCAAATTTAAATTTAAACTAACTGAACGATCCCTAATGCCCCTCCAAAATCAATTTTTTCAAAAAAATGTTTCAAATAAAAGTGATACGTTTCTATCTATGCAGCAAGCATTCCAAGTTAAAAGAAAATCGTTGCAACAGTTTTTGAGAAAATTCCAAAATACCCAAAACCTATTTTGTAAAATCGCACTTCCGGTTAATCGATTTTCTTCAAATATGGAATCCTATCCAGGCTTCTAATGTTTATTTAATATTATACAGCTGGTAAAACCATATTTTCTACTGAAGTGATACTTTAGGAGAAGCACAAACGTTACCTGTTCCCCCCCCCCACAGCCCACAAACATACATTTTCCCGGGAATCCTGTTACTGATATTTATGCGTGTAGATATATACGGAGTTGACGGATATTGCCCGAAATCTTCTTGTTTAATGCGGAGGTAGTGCCTAAACGGAATACCGAATTTGAGAGCCCTGCAATTTCTCCGTTGTTGAGTTATTCCGTTAACATACACACATACAGATCATTCCCTAAAAACGTTTTTCTTTTATTCAGGGGATCTCAAAATATGTATTTCCGGTGGACATTCAATTTCGAAAATCTGGCACTCTCGTTATACTTCTTCCTCTTACTATTAGTAGTAAGAGAAAGTAAAAATGAGAGATCCATATTGTAGTCATAACAAAGAGATTTAAAGTGAATTTTTAGAGCAATTATTGGAGGAAACGGTTGATAAACTGAAAAGAAATATTTACTCATATGATATATGCGACTGATTTTTAGACAAACTCTCCTGTTTTTTTTTGTAACAAGTGTGAATTTAACTTTGTTACTATGTTCACCGTCGTGAAGCTAGGAGGAAGTATATGTTCGTGTGATTTAAGCATATCTCATAATTTGAGTTTCTTTTCTTTCGAAACATGTAGATTGTTATCTACAGTCTGTTTGTCTGTCACATTAGATTCATAGTTATCTGTTTGGTCTAAATATTCTGCCTCAAAATACGTATTTCCCGGTTAAATTTCTATTTCCTAAAATGTGACGAGAACAGACGAAACGAGAATCGTATAAATATCCTTGAATTTTTTTTTTTAGAAAATAGGTTTATGTGAGAAGAAGTGAATATAGGAGGGGATTCGGCCTAGACTTAATCTAGTTTCCAAAGATCTCCTACACTAATTAAACAGTTCCTAATCTATCTTTTCTGTGTCTCCCCTACAGACATCTCCCCATTCTTTATCCCATCTCAGTCTTCCATTTCATTAACGTTCAATTTGTTACTTTGTTTATTTAGAGACAGTCTTCTTTCTAAGAAAGGATGAAATCCAAAACAATAATTGCAAGCAAGAAGTATATCTGTTTATTAACAGCATTCTCAGCTACCCACTTCTGACAGTAGCCTAAAGCGTGGTGCTACCAATTACCAAGAAGGGGTTCGTTATTTTTTTTATCCTTTTTTTTTTGTTGCTAGCAAACTCTCACTTCTGCAGGAAGAAATATTGTGATAGAGATGTCTCCTGTAAAGTCCGCCTAACCTACTTACATGAAAAACTAGACTGGTTAGCTATAGCCTCGTGTGTGTGCGTGTTTTGGAACAAAATATCTAAAAAACGAAGGAAACTGAATCTTAATATTACGTTTCGGTCCGTTACTTGAAGATTTAAGTCAAAGTGCGACTTTAGGTTTGTTTTTACACGATTTTCTTGAAAATAGCTTCAAAAATTTTCTTAAAACTTTGCTAAGTGCACACAATAGTTAGTGACTTGAAGAGCACAATTAGATAATAATCTCCCCTCCCGTTGGGAATCAATGGGCTAATTATTTATTTAGGATCATGACCGCACTGTGGTTAAGCCACCCCAATAACTTGAACAGAACTTACCTGTGATACCTTCCAACATTCATAAGTAGTTGATGTGTTCAACCATTCTTCACACTCACTATGAATTTCACAATGTCACATTATTGGCGACTACATACTCTGGAACTAACATATCACACCTAATGGAAACTCCATTGGTTCAACCTAAAATATAATATGAAGCGCAACACTCAGCTAAAAAAAAATTCTGGTGGAGAACACTCATACGACTTGGAGTTTAATTGACAAACTTTCTTCAAACTTATAAATAGTACTAATTGTTAAGTTGCCTTTAATATTTTTTGTAGGAATGTGACCTTCCAGCCTCTCAGAACTTTTCAAAAATGAATTTTTCTCAAGTTCAATGGAACATTGATGTATTTGTGGAGAACATCACAGAAAACTAATAATACTGTTCAGTAATGTCGTACTTCCGGTCAACCGATTTTCTTTAAATTTGGAATTTTGGCGAATTCATGTAAATCTAATTAACATTACATAATAAGATGACAGGACAATATTAACGTCCCTCCCCTCCAACCTTAAATAAATATACTCAGAAAATTAAATAACTGTCCACTTCCGGAGAACCGATTTTCTTAAATTTGGAATTTTGGGATCACATTTAATTGTAATTAATATTAATATTATACGAATGATGAGATTTCTTCCCATTCTCAGGCGGCATCAAAACATAAATTTCCGGTGAAATACGCGCAGTAAGAGAAAGTAAAAATAAAAATCTGTTTTGAAACACTCACACGATCTCTCTAAATTACAATTCTCATAGTTCTAAATGAGAAGTTTTCTACAAACATGGGATATTTACTAAATCTGTTGTTGTCTCTAAAGTTATACAGTGAACTAGTGGGAACATCCACTAAAATGAAGTAGAACAGGGTAGTGTCCCCTTCCACTCTCTGCAATAAACGGAACTCACCCGGAAGTCAGAATGGATTTATATGTTCATTAATCCTTTTAATGAATCTTCAAAAAATGGCGCCCCTTGGCTCTGTCTAATTCTGAAAATATTTATTAAGAATAGAAGTTTTGAGCGAAAATTCATATTATCAAATTTGTGCTCCCATCTTTGTTACAAATTAGAGACTTGTGATTAAAAAAAAATGCATATAATCAAAATTTTTAATGAATAAACTTTAACAAAAATTTGTATTATATGTAGGTGAAGAATTTTTCAAATACGAATGTTCAATTTCACTTTCGCAATTACATGTTAGATTTATGCATAATATTTAACGGGTTTCGTGCAAAAAGTTTTGAATGCGAATATATTTATAAAGTACAGAAAACACTCTTTTTTTTAATTTAGCAAAGTCTTGCTAAATTCTTTTAAAACAATTAACATAAGAGAGATATAATATATATGGGGGGGGGGTCTTGCATCTTGCTTCGAACTCTAAAAGAAATTCTAGGTATGCTGTGACATTAGACATGCTTTTTTAAATTCCCAATTTAGTATATAGATTGGTCCCAACACCAAGGTGATATTATTTTCTTAATACAAGGTAGTTTATTCCATGGTATAAGAAAACTATGAAAAAAATGAATTTGCCTGTTTATCAAACTGTAATCAAAATGTCCTGAAGAGGATATCGATCGAGCTGATAGCAAAACGTCAATCTGCATAAACTAAATCTTGATTCATTCCATTGGGTTAGTACAAATAGCACGTATTTGAGGCTACCTTCAGCACTCTATAGAACAGACTTGCCACAGACTTCCTTAACTGTAAACTGTAAAGCATTCATTGCTCCTTAAATTTATATGTACTTCCTACAGATTTACTGCTTCTAAAGACTGTTTTTATTTTGTCTACAATGAATATGACGAATAAATATTTAAGTTTTCAGTGATTCTGGCCAGGCATCATTCCAAAAACACTTTGAATTTCGGACGTTCCCCATCTTCAAGGTCGATCCTTTATAAACTGTATGAGATCGTCGACTGTGTTGTGTGCTAGAAACTGCTCGTGACAATAAAATCGAAGCGGAAAGAAATCAGTGACAATGAAATATATTCTAAAGTTTTGAGCTTGATATATTCTAAATTTAATGAAATACACTAAATAGAAAAAAAATCTGGTGTGAAACATTCACACAACTTTCTCTTGTTTATAGCTTAATAAAAATATTTTCTTTAAAATTGCTGAACGTTACATGTTTAGTTGGGCTGACCACAAAAATGGTGGTTGAGTTTTAATTGTATACCTGAGCGCCCTTATTTGGAGGGCTCTATATCAAAACACCGAAAGCTTGTGTAAATTTAAATTTAAACTAACTGCCAGGCCTCCAATACCCCTCTGAAAAGAAATTTTGTCAGAATAATTTTTAATTAAAAGTTTACGTTTCTATCTATGCAGCAAGCATTCCTAGTTTAAAGAAAATCTTTGTATCCGGTTTTCGAGAAAATTCCAAAAAACTCAAAAACCTGTTCTGAAAGATCGCGCTTCTGGTCAACCGATTCTCTTCAAATTTAGAATTCTATCGATGCTTCTAATGTGTATTATTATTATGTAGGTGGTAAAACCAAATAATTTACTGAAGTGGTACTTTACAGGAAACTGTAACGCTGCTCCCCCCCTCCCAGAACATCCAAAAAATCAATTTTCAAATAAAAATTATAGCATACGAGGAGCCAAGAAAATCTCCAAGAAAATCGTTGGAGCCATTTTCGACAAAATGACGATAAACTGAATAAACTATTCTGTAAGTCGCATTTAGGTTGATGGATTTTGCCAGAAATCTTCGTAACTGATGCGGTGCTATACTTGAACCGAGTTGCAGTCTGAGCTTATTGCAACTTTTCATTTTTGAGATATTTGTTAACATACACAATCAACTCACAGATCATTCGCTAAAAACATTATTTTCGTATTCAGGGGACCACAAAACATGTATTTCCGGTTAAAACTCAATTCGAATATCTATCACGATCGCAATACGTTCTTCTACTTCTAGTGCGCTTGTTTTTATATCAGATTTTTAATTAAATGTTTGCTAATTAAAAAAAAGAAAGCTATCTAATTTGACAAGAGAGTGAAGATTTTTTTTACAAACGCGAGTTCGGGTTTGTCCGCAAGACCGCAACAGTGAGTAACAGTGAGTGTGACAACTGAATGGACTTGAAGGATTTATTCTTGTGTTAAATATAATATTGTTTCTAAAACAGCTTACTCTATTCAAAAAAGGATATAAAAAGAAGTAAAACATAGAAGAGAACATTGTCCATTGAAAAAGGGGAGGTTACCTTCAGAAAGGTCTAGACCATTAAGTTAAAGTTAAGCAAAATTATATTATGTTTTCTGATATTGAATTTATTGTTAAATTGATTTTAAAATATTAATGAAATATTATGAAGATATTTAAGAAATTCTAATTTTCTTTAATATAATTAATATATTTTGATCTATATATATAAAAATTCGGCATCCGTATGTTTGTGGCCGCAGAACTCGAAAAGTAGTCGATGGATTGACTTGAAATTTTTAGACAAAGTTGCATTTCTATATAAGAGTGTTTGTATATACTTTTTACTCCGTAGTTCCCACGGAAACGGGAAATTCCGAGCGTTTCGCGAGTTTGGCAGAAATAGACAGACGCAGACGTGTTGCGATGGTAGCACGCTCTCTGAACCTCTTTCTCAACTACTTATAATTACCTCTATTCCGAATTTCCCACGGAAACGGGAAATTCCGAATAGACGTTGGCAGAAATAGACAGACGCAGACGCGTTGCGATCGTGGCGCGCTCTCTGAACCTCTTTTTCAACTACTTATAACTACCTCTCACCGCCAACAGTCTCGAAGTATCTCACACCAGTCTCGCGCAGTTTTAGTAGACAAGGTATTCCAAAGCATCGAAACAAATTATCAAATCACGCATGGTTAAGCGGAAGAGCCATTCTATCAGCTAAAAAAGTCGATTTACTCGATATGAACAACATCATTCTAAACAGAATCGCAAGTGAAACAGTGACCTACAAATCCATTGGCTCCGTGATGGACCACAATGAAGTTGTGAATTTTCCAACTCGGAATTTCTTAATTCACTCGATGTTCCCGGATTACCGCCACGCATTCTAAATTTTAAAATTGGAGTGCCAATTATATTACTCCGAAACAATTATTCTCAATCAGCTAAAGTTATGCAATGGTAGACGATTAGTAGTTAAATAATTGATGAATAATCTAATTGAAGCAACAATTCTCATTGGACCTCATAAAGGTGAAGACAAACTACTTCCACGAATACCACTCATACCGACATATGCGGCGTTCGAGTTCAAACGACTTCAATTTCCAATACGCCTGCGTTCGCTATGACTATCAATAAAGCACAAGGACAATCTTTGCAATGTGCGCTTTAAATTTAGAAAACTTGTTTACATATAAAGACATATAAAGTGCGCTTCTCTCGTGGGCAATTATATGTCGCATGCTCCAGAGTCGGTAAACCATCTGATCTTTATGTTTATGCAGAAAACGGGCAAACAAAAAATATAGTCCATTCAGTAGCATAAAAATAAAAAAAGGCTTTCAGTTAAAAACATGCTTTCTTTCTTGCCTTTCAGTTCACAGCAACGCAAAGTAGGGTATTAAATTGAATGATGTGTTTTCTTGCTGAATCTATGTTAACTATAATACTTCTATTTATTTCCATAATAATTAAAATCAGATTGAGCTACAGCAAAGCGTGGCCGGGTTTAGCTAGTATAACACAAAAATTGAAAGATGGTTATATTTAATTTTAATCTCTATTGAATTTTTTTTATATCTTTTTATTTAGAATTTTACAACTACATGCTCTGCATGTAACAAGTAAAAATGATCAATGTACACACCAATGCGTGATTGGTGAGAATGATAAGTTATCCACTGATAACTACCATCAGATGCCCAGGAGGCCGCGGGGCCAACGACGCTTCAGCCGTCTTGGAGGATTACCCGGAAGTGAATTTGAAGAGAGAGTGTGAACTAGAGGATTAGGATGGAGGGAGAGATTACTATGGAATTTGAGATATTTGGATTTTGCTAGGGTGTGTATAAATGGAATCTTCAAGTCAGTATGGATTGTTCGACGTAACAAGGAGCATCGACGATACGACGTAGGATCTTGGATTGGAGAGTTTGGAGTCTGTTGAGATTATTTCTGTTTGCAGTCCCATAAAGTTCTAGTCCGTAATTCCAAATTGGTGCGAGGAGAGCGGTATAAAGTCCTCTTCTATTTTGTAGAGTCAGTTAGAGCGTTTGTCAAGAAATCGGCAGAGAAGTCCGAAACGTTAACTAAAGGAAGTTCGTTTGAGTCTAGTATGGGGGTTCCAAGTCAGACGTTTGTCTAAGTAAAGTCCCAGATAACGAATATGATCTGCAAGTGGTATAACAGCATTGTAGAGATTGACTGGAGAGATTACTTTTTTATTTAGAGTGAATACTATAAATTTAGATTTGTTCGTGTTGATTTTTATTTACCATTTGGTTAGCCAGGTTTCTAATAATTGAAGATGACATTGAAGAATATGTTTGGAAATGACAGGATCTTTGTGAGGTGAAAGGATTGCTGTATCATCGTCATAAGTAAAGATGGTCGTATTGGGATGTGTGGGGATATCAGCAGTGTAAATTGAATAAAGTATAGGGGCCAGGATACTGCCTTGTGGCACGCCAGCAAGAATAGGATAAACCGATGGGGTAGATGATTCCTGAGTAACTTGGAAGAAGCGGTCTGTTAAATATGATTTGAGAATGAGATAGTAAGTATGGGGTAAAATGCCTTTGAGCTTCCACAACAAGCCATACACAATCAAACGGCCTTGACACGTCCAAGAATACACCAGCGCAGTATTGCTTCCACTCGAGGGAAGTAGCGATGACATCTACAACGTGATGTGCTTGTTGACTGGTGGAGTGTCCACTACGGAATCCAAACGGTGGTGAGGGATAATTTGGAGAGAGTCTAGTAATGGTTGAAGGCGTAAAAGAAGAATCTTTTCGAATATTTTTCCTAAAATAGGTAGCAGGCTTCTGGGTAAGAGCTTGGGAGTTGTGTAGGTTTGTTTGGTTTAGGAATCATGCGTACGGAAGCGAATTTCCAAAGGATAGGAAAATATGTAGTCCTAAATATTGCATTGTAGAGAGTAGTTAGATATACGATGGCCTTGCGGGGAAGTTGACGAATAATATTTGAAGTTATGAAATCGTAAACAGGGCTCTTCTTCCTAGGGAGGTTAGTGATGATTTGTGTTACTTCAAAAGGAGTAATGGGTTTAGGAGGAAGTGAAAGGGTAATGGGATGTCAAGTTCACTGGTGATATTAGAAATGTGTTCTGCTTCTTGAATGTCGAAGTTTGGAATAAATACAGTGCTGAGATACGAAGCTAGAAGATTAGCTTTTTCTGTGTCTGTTTTAGCCCAAGTACCGTTGTCATGGCGTAGAGGAGCTGAGACTATTCGAATTTGAGCAGTTATCTTGTAGCGTCCCACATGGAGTTATCGTCAGTTGTTAGAGATGCGTGTAATTGGCGTATTGGTTGTTGTAATATTTGTGAAGTTCATTGTTTAGTTGTCTGGTAAGTACGTTAAGTGAGTGTTTGTGTGACGGGTACCGAGTGCGCTGCCAGAGAGCTCTTGCCCAGCTTTCTCGTAATAAGCATCCTTAAATATAGAGGTAGGTTATAGGGGGTAGAATTTGTCTGGTTGGTCGAAAAGTTTGTTATGGCTTGCCATATGCTTTGCTGTATCACTTGAGTCAGATGTTGAACATTTAAGTCTATTTCATTAGGCATTTTAAGTGATGTTTTCAAGTTGAGTTTAAGTTCTAGTAGATTTTTGAAGAGATCCCTATCTATCGGTCCGTTAATCAAAGTTTGTTTCGGAGGAGTCGCTTTGGGGTAAATATCCATGGATAGTATTACTGGACTATGGTCGCATGAAAGATCAGGAAGTGTATATGATTCAATAAAGGTTGAGGATATATTTGAGCAAACAAAAAAGTCAAGGAGAGTTTATTTAAGGAAGTAGGCCAGTAGGTGGGGTGTGAGGGAGCAACACAGGAGAGGTTAATTTGGAATAAGGTATTGTAGAGGATGCGGCCTTTGGGTTAACCTCAGAGGGGCAGTACGCGACTGCCCCAGAGAGGATGTTTTGAACTAAAATCGCCACCGCAGATGAATCGGAATCCTAAGGATTGGAAGAAGGATAGAAACTGATCAGAGGTGATGACATGATTGGGTGGGCAATACACTGCAGCTATATTATAAGTAAATGGTTCCGACAGTAAGGAAATTACAGTCGGTTGGAGATAGTTTGTTGAGGTGTAAGGAATTAGAAAATGAGCTAGTTTTTTGCGAATTAATATTGCAGAGCCACCATGAACTGTTCCATCTGGATGATTAGTCCTGTAGAGCGTATATCCGTTAATAGAAAAATATGTTCTGTCAGTAAAGTGAGTCTCAGTGATAAGAGCTATGTCAATTCGTTTGTCATGAAGTAATATGTCTAGCTCTTGTTTATGTCTAGTAAGTCCATTGGCATTCCACAGGAGAATAGTGAGAGAGTGTTGGTTAAGCGGCATTTTGAAGTCTGAAAGAAAGGAGTTAAGGAGAGAAGACATATCAGGCGATGAGGCAGATGTGGACGGCTGTGCGGAAGACTGAGCAGATGCAAGCCTCGCGACCACCTGAGAATATGTAGATCTATTGTTATTATGTTTTATCTGGCTTGAATTCTTGAGTGGCGGGAAGTCAGTAGGTTGATTAGCTGCAGAGTATCCTGGGTTTGACAATGAGAAGCATACTGGTTTGATGGATGGCTCTATACTGGGGGTGTCCTCTTGGCTCGTTGGAGTTCTCTATATATTGCGTAGCCTTTGTAATTGGCGGGATGTTCGCCATTGCATAATACACATTTGGCGGGAGTGTTGCGTTGCTTGATACACTCTGGGGTGAAATGCTCTCCTGCGCACTTCACACATAGAGGTCGATGTTGGCAATAGGACTTGCTATGTCCATATTCTTGACAGCGTTTACACTGAATGATCAGACGCTGCTTGTGAGGCTCTTCTACTTTAATTTTGGTAAAGCATAATACTTCGATATCAAAGATATGTTTATTATTGGCATTAGGTTCTAGATCCACGATGAACAGGGGTAAAGACTGCTTGGTGATTGGATGGATTACTGGAGACACATTGCGTACAGTATGGCCCAGTTCTGCTAATTGTTGCTTTTTAAGTTCAGATGGTGTAGAATGGTGCAGATGTCTGATTACTACACGATAAGCTTTATCTTGCTGCAACTGATATCTATGGTATTCAGCTCGTTTGTCGTTTAGATAAACGCATGATACTCCTATAGCTATCTATGGTGTTGGCATTAACAATTAGGTCGGTGATCCGAGCTTTACAATAAAGCTGTCGGCTCCGACTAATTCTGAGAGAGCTTTGCAGAGGTCAGCATACCTAGTTACGTTTTTAATGTAAATAGGCGGAAGTTTATGGGCCCGTGGTGTTGCTGAAGCTGTAGCTGTCGTTTCCATTTCATCGGTTACGTCAATAGGTGAAAAAGGATTATACGTTAGGACTCCTGGTGGGGCTGTTATTGTTTCGTCTAAGGAGGGATCACTGTTGAGTTGATGGCTGGTTCCTGAAGGTTGATAATTGTTGATGGCAGTCTGGGGTAAGGTGTTTGTTTGTATGTTACTTGCTGATTTATTTTTCTTAGTAGCCACTGTGGTTTGTGAACCCTTCTTATTTTTTGGTGGAGAAATGTTGAATGTTTTTTGGAATGTTTCTTTTTAAGGAATTAATAGTGGTAGAAGCGGTTGACTCATCTGAGGAGCTGATGTATGGTTCAACATTAAGAGACGTAAATTAAATATAACAGGTTAAATAAATATAAATAAATAAATTAAACAATACAATATCACTTAAATAAAGAATAATGAATACATAACTAATAGAAATAAAAAGGAGAATTAATAAAATTATCTTACAAGAAATAATTTTTTTTTTTCCACTTATAGTTTGTAAAATGTCACAAAAGGTACTCACTTATAGGTTAGTTATTTATCAGTTCAATTTTAGTTCTTAATAAAATAAACTTCAAAAGTTGATTATTGTTCACTTATAAGTATGTAAATAACACATCAGTCTGTAATAAGAAGCACAAATTTACACTCTTTCAAGTACTAGAAATTACTCTCAAAATGTAGACAAACTTTAAGCAATTTGTTTACATTTGCTACCAGCTGATTTCTTAATTGATTCTCCTCTATTGAATTAAAATACAAATTTAGCTACTATTTTTAGTGGAATAATTGGCATATTAATCAGCTGTTATACATAAGTATTAAAAAGAAAAAGAAAATTGACTATCGTTAACCATTTAGTTCTGTAAACGGCAGGAATTCATTACGCAATATGATTTATTGTAACAATGAAGATTTTTCTTTTTAATTTGTTTACTAATAAATACAATTATTATTAACACACGTCACGTGCATTGTTGGTGCAATTGGGTTGCATGTTTGCAAACAATTTATAACAGAGCAACTATAATATTTTCTTTTTTATCTACTGGATAGTTCCATATTGCAAAACATTTTAAATTATCAAGGAATTGTAAGTTGTTGATATAGTAAATAAAGCAATTTATTTTTTTTATTTTCGTTTTAATTAAGTTTGATTAACTTTAGTTATAGCGTAGGGAAATTAATTAAAATTGTGATTTTCTGGCCTCGATTAGTAAAACTATAATAACTATAGTTGATACCAGATTTCAATGTAATAATTTTTTTTTTTTTTCAGATTGCAGCCCTTGTTGCAGTGCACAAACTTCAAATAAGGCAAATGCCCGAAAAATAGGAACGTTTCAAAATTTGGCATATAAAAAAAATGAAATAAAATAAAAACTAAAACATTTTGCTTGTTTGCTTATATATAGTTAGACTAAGTCCAAAACGTCGCACCTCCTTCAGAATTCTCAAAGATCAATTTTCCAAACAAAATGTTACAGGTACCACTGAAAACCCAATATGTAAATACTAAGCAGACAAAATGAGAAAAACAAAGATTCAATAAAGTCGCTTTTGATATTGGAAAATATCTAAGACTTGTATCAATTTGAGGAAAACATGAGGCTGAAGACATCTGAAGAAGCTAGGCATAAAATGAAAAGGTATTTAGATCTGGAGATGGAGGAAACTCGAGTTCATCTCCGGGGGGCTTGCAACCGATCATGTATCAGAGAAGGTTTAGTAGCTTCTGTATATAAAACTAGATATTTGAAGAGTATTGGGTCTTTCCTAAAGTCGTACAGCAGAGTTTTGGGGAAAATGCGAAATTAAGCTTGCTTCGGTAGTCCACAACAGTACCATGTACGGTTCTACCACCTACACCAAATTGAAGTTCATTAAATGTATTATTGCATGTTGAAAGTAAGTATTCCATGTTGGAAGTTCTGTTGACCGAAAAAACGATTTTACAAAGTAGTTTTTTGAGCTTCTTAGAATTTCCTCAAAACCGACTTGAACGATTTCCTTATATCTTGAAATACTAATAAACCTATCGTTTTTATTTGAAATATTTGTTATATAACAAATCCATTTTAGTGGGTATATCGTGAAGACTAACCTTACTGTCAGTAATGTAGGACTCCCCACCACTTACTTACACCCCCACCCCACTCCACTTACTCACCACCACTTAGTTATTAATTAACGGCATCCAAACGTTTAGTAAAATTTCCAAAGTGAAGAAACTGTGTCAATTAAGAGAAGAGAAAGTCGTGTAACAGTTTCACACATTGTATTAAAAAAAATTGATCTCATAGCATCATTTGAGAATTATAAAAAATTACTGCTGTTTTCAGTGGATATCGCAAACAAAAAAAAATTAATATTATTAAACAACAATGTATCTCTAAATAGTCAATGAATCGTTTAATTATGCTAGTAAAGAATATAAATTTCTCACATATCGTCTAAACACACAACAGAAAAGTGCAGTGGTGGGGATAGAGAACTATCGTAAATAGCAAATAATAATTTGATAAACTTTTATCAATGAACCCTTTCAAAAAAAACCTGATAGAATTAATGGCGCCTCATTAGAAAGCTTTATTTTTCAATTAAAATTTTATTAAATCAATAAAATTATAAAAAAAAATCCCCGATTAAAAGTGAAAGATTTATAATTTTAATAAAATTTATTTTGAATATTATTTTATTATTTAAAATTAGAACAGCCGAAAATTCTATTATTATGCAATGACCTGGCTGATGATGATTGACGTATGTTCAGCACATTTCATTGGTAAATCTCACCGTCCAATCACGTGTTTATGTTCTCTAAAATATCACATTGGCATTACCAGTAAACATTTATTTTAGTATTCCCAAAATCTGAAATTCTGTGCAAAAAGTGTCGCTTCAACGGGTGACTTGATTCGAAATAATGTAGATAATCTAAATCACTAGATATTATATTTAGTTGGTAATAGAAAATGCCGGTAATAATCTGTCAATCGGGGTTCCATAATATTGGCAGAGGTGTATTGTAAGGGTATCACCAGTCTAAAAAAATTAAGAATACCTTCAGACCACAGATTTGGACTAAAGAATTGGATTGATATGAGCTACAATTTTGGTTCAGCCATGCAGTTACAGACTAATTCAAACACACATACAAACTAACAAACTTCCATTTATATAAATCTGACATAATCCCGATGACCAAGTAATGCACAGAGAAACATGCAAGGAAGCCACAACAGTTCTTCTAGGAAGCAGTGGATTTGTTATTTGTAACCAGTTAGTTATTTGTCTCCTCTAATTGTCAGCAAGTAGATATCCATCAAGACGACGTATATGGATATAGCTATGTGTCTCTTAAGTTTCTCATAGATAAATTATAACATTGAAATATACGTCATATGGCGTTTGCAATTACGTCATATGAGAAGTGTGCAATTGCGAAATTCTCAACAGAATTTACCAATCAATTGGTCAAGATCATTTTAAAAGTATAATCAAGTGATGCGATAAAATAGAAAAACAAAAAATGCACAAATTCGTACTTTCATGACTAAACTCTAATAAGAAGTGGTTTTTAATAAAATAAAAAGTAAAAAGGAGAAAATTTAAGAAGCCATAGCTCCTGTACTTTCCTTTTCTCCTGATAATTATCTATATTCTTTTTTCCTATTTCTTCCTATCTATCTTATTTATTTATTATCTTAAAGCAGCAAGTTTTTTTCTGGAAGCATCATCATTTCTTTGATGAAATTAATAAATAATAATAAAACCAAATGAATAATTAATTAATCAAGTGGCACAGTAATAAGTGAACGAGATTACAACCAAGTCTAGCAATCCAGTGTCTTGTTTGAAATCTACAAATGTTCTAATCTCACAAATGCTCAGATGCCCTTCATAATCAGTTTTTAATAGTTTTTCCGTGAAAATGTTTCAAATAAAACTGTAGATTTAGTTACCATTGTAGTTACCATTCCAACTTCAAAAAAAAAAAAATATCGATCAACTTCTCAAAAATTCCTGAAAAACTCAGAAAACAACACCGTAAAGTCACACTTCTTGTTAATTGTTTTTTATCTTCAAATTTACCTTAACATTATATAAGATATAGTTTCATACCATACAAGACACAGAAATGGTAATTTAGAGAGAAGGTTAACTTTATAGCTCCCTAGAAGTGCATTCAATATAATATGATATATATATATATAAATATATATATAATATAATAGATATATGTAAAGCATAAAAATGTTTGAAATAAAATTATTATGCGAACTACTTGTAAGAAACAGTTGTGGTAATTTCTAAACGAAATAACCAGTTTGAGCTTCCTGCGATTGTTCCTTTTTTAAAGATATTTTGTTCACAAACATATGTATTGACCAGAAGATAAAACAAAATAAATAACGAGATTTTAAGAATTACTGTAATTTTTTTTTCGTTTGAATTTCCATTTTCTTTTCTTCGATATTCATTAATGTGTAGTAAGTTACACACTAATAGTCATAAATAAAATCTGTTTCTCTCAGTGCTAACAATAAAAAACTTCTGTTACAATATCTGCCTAACTGCTACAATTATCCAGCGTACGGTTTAAACGTTATAAAGTTAGTACAGGAGTTAATTTACTCCTTTAAAGATCATAAAATTGGCTTTCCGTTTCCGATTATATCCAAAGGCTTTAGAAAAAGAGAAATATAATTCATAAGCCATGCATAATTTCCTACTAGAATAATTTCAACTGCAAAACAGACTATTTACGGAACGTTCAACGTTTAAAGAAAGAATAAAATCTATGGATTAAGGCTGAAATGGAATGTTTTTTAAAAATAAAAATGTTTACAAAATTATCCCTGCGTCAAAAGTGGACTTCCATTCCCTCGGTCAAGTTGTGTTATTGTGTCTGTGTGGACAATTACTTGAAAAAAGAAAACTTAAGGAAGCTCAAACCTGATATATTGTAATGAGAGGTAGTATTGCAATCCTGTAAATTTCCGCAATTAAATTTTCCCTATAAATACATGGTATTGAGGTTTCCTAGGCAACACGATAAATTGATTAGGCAGAAAATAGTTTGTGTTTGTGTTGAAAATGGCTCCGTGACGATTTTCTGAAACTTTATATAGATGGATATTTATAGAAGAAGTGATAGTATGCCAAAATCCATACCGATCTTAGGAAAAGTGGTTTTGGCTTTGTAGCCACTTCCCCTTCAAACTTCCAAACATACAGTAATATAGATATGATAGAATTTCAAGTGTGCAGTGTGAACACAACGATCAAAGAAAATTGTTGAAAGCTGTTTTCGACAAAATTAATACCAAAAGAAAACAAAGGAAAGAAAGAAAAATCAAGAAATCCCTACAATGAAGCGATTAAACATCCGGTTAAGGATTTTCGAACAAAAAACTTCTGTCCGATCCTTTCCCAAAAACCACTCAAATGAATTTTTCCGGAAAAATGTTTCAAATAAAAGTTGTAGCTTCTTACAAGTGTGGACGATCTACTAACTAAGAGAAAATTGTTGACGTCGTTTTTGAGAAAATCTCAGAAAAATAAAAAACTGATTAGTAGAAAAGCACTTGCGGTTAAGATTTTCTTCAAATTTGAATATTTCTTCAAACTTGGAATATTGGTAACATATTCAATTTTATTTAATATTATTTAGATGATACAATTATATAATAAAATAAAATAACACAGAGGAAAACATATCCTACTTCTACCCCAAAAGCTCCCTTAAATGAATTTTCACAGAAAAATATTTCAAATTAAAGTTATACTCTTTGTATGTGTAGTTATATAAATGAGACTTAAAAAAAAATCGTTGCAGCCGTGCCTCTGTTGATACCCTCGGAATGTCAATGTTAAACTTTCTGCGATTTTTCGTTTAGCAGCTATGCAGTTCTCTCTCTCACACACACTCACACACACAGACTATTTTCTAAAAACCATTTTTTTGGATTCAGGGGACTTCAAAACGTGAATTTCCGCTGAAAATTCGATATCGAAAATTTGTCACGATTTCTAACAGCAGTTAAAGAAAGTAAAAATTGTGGAACTAAATGGACTGTAGGGCATCTATTTCTGGTGAAAAATCCTTTTTCAAAAAAGACCCAACACGAATGCCACACTTCCTCTTACGTTACATTAATAAGAGAAAATAAAATATAATTAATAGTCCAAGAATAAAATTCAAGCTTTTCGAACGACTTTCATACAATACAAAGAAGTCAGGAAGGTTTGCCTAAACACAAATTCATGGGTCTATAATGTTATACTTAACTACCTATTTACACTCTTATAACTTTTAGAATTTTAATCTCATTAATTAGTTTCAAGAGTGATATTCAGATAATGGGCAGTATACTCAGTGACTCATTAAACCCAGGAATAGCAGCTTTTACACTAAAATTAACTAGCAACTGTCATAACAGAAAAAATAAATAAATAAATAAAAAATAAAATTAATATAAAAGAGCTGTTTGACCTTTCAAATAAGAGCTGGAATTATATTTCTCACAGTTTTAGTTACGGCTAATTAAAAAACTTTATGAAAAGTAGTCCATACTTTTCAAAAACTTTTCACAATTTTATTAAACTTGAATGAAAAAAGAAAAGGATAAAAATATAATTTATCATCGTCCTTAATATTAAGGAGAAAGGAAACACTTTATTGGCTTAGTGAAAAATATTATTTTTATGTTTTATTTTAATAAATGAAATAAAATATTTTTAATTAAAATACATTTCAGAATGTATTTATGCAAATATGTTACTTTCCTTTGGTTTTCATTTTATCTCATCATCTTCGTAACAATTCACTACAATTCATCGAATAATTCGTTGATCCTAGGAATCTTTTATAGAAAAATTTTAAAGTTCTAATTTTTATGAATAATTTATTAATTTTCAAAGCTCTAAAACTTTTAAACTTTCTCAGCTCTTTTGCAGTAAATTGAGCCAGCTAAACTTTTATGTTCTCTTAATGGAATACTCACAATTCTTAGGGATAAATTGTCTTCAAATTTGGAATTTATATTAAACTTTTAATTTTTCAGTAGAGAATGGACTAACCGCGACTTCAATATATTTTTTTGACGTCCCCGTGGGTGTACCAGCTCGCAGAAGTAATTGAGTCATGTAGTATTTCAGGACTCAGAGACAGACGTCCTTCAGGTGTCATGAGCTCCAATCCCACGGCGGCTTTAGAGATGCTTCTTAGACTTCCACCTATGTATTTATTTTTTAAGATCGATATATGAGGGGACCGCCTATACCCATAATTTGCGAATCGCTTACAAATCCGAGCTGAAGGGCATGGAAAGCTAATCGAGAAATCAGAGGATATCCTTCAACTATGTACGCATGGATGTAAATCTGATGAAACCGATTTATCACATTGAATCTAAATTCAGGGTGACAACCTCAGATGGGGATCTTAAATACCTTGTTGATTCGAACATGAAAAAAATTGAAATCATAGTATACACAGATGACTTCAGGATCACCAGAACGGGGGCTGGCGGTTTTTGTTGAATACGCTGACTTCGGCATCGTCATATCTCGTGGTAGCAGTCAATCAGTCTTCCAGGCAGAAACTTTAGTCAATTTAAGTCGTGCTCAATATCTTAGAAGTAACGATAGAAGGACTGTAAGGTTTTATGATAATACGGCCGCACTGAAATCTTTAAAGGCGAACAGTTGCAGATGTAAGATTTTTGAATAATTTTATAAAGATTGGAATCCTTGGCGACCATAATAGCCTCTGAAACACTGGAGGCCGGACCACAAGGACATGCAAGGAAACGAAGAGCCAACAGGCTGACAAAGGAGAGGCCTTGCGGACGCCTATCCGCATTGAGCCTTTCATTTCGTACATTTCCGTGTCTATGGAGCCATGGGTGAAATACCGTTTAACTTCTTGAGAAAAGTGAGCATTATGCTCGCAAGAAATTCATTAAAATTTGGCGATTGCAATTTGATGCTGTATGATATCGAAGATTTCTCTCTGAGCCTTTGCGTTTTTTAATGGGACGAGATTGATGTGATTGCATATGTGGAGCACAATGAGTGGCGTAAGTGCAATTTCTTCTCTATGAGAGGCCCCATATCCCGAATAGAGTTCTGCGCATCTATACCCACAGGGACTTTAGCTCACCACCACATACATATACGTCATTTACACTTTACAGACCATCACATTCTATCTACAAACACAAACAAGGGCGCCAAAGTGATCTTCTAAGTCGCTGAGGATTCAGTTCTCATAATCACATCTAATTATCACATCTAATGTTTAAACGTTACCATAGGTGACCATAATGTAAATTAATGAAAGGAAAAGCCTATGCCTTATTATTTAAAGGGAAGCCTTACCTAAAATACCTTACGAAAACCCAAAATCAATTTCTCCTCTGATAAATATTTTCAAGTGAAAGTTGATTATAGAGCTTGTCATGTGTATTTAGAACCAAGTTTAAAAGAATAAAATGGAGTCTTTATTTCACACCTTCAATGTGTATGAAACACTTGTGTTTCCGAATCTCCAATACGTACTTAGGAGAAAACATAGTTTCGAAAATGTGAGGCAACTGCAATACTTCCTCTTACAAAAATCAGAGACAATAAAACGGAATAGTTGAACAGGTGGTTGGGTCCACGATGCTGGGTCCGCCATAGAATGCTTCTGTTTCGTCAATTCTGAACCGTTTTGGATTTTCTTCCATTGTCGGATCATCAATTTTATATATACTGGCGTTGCCTTCTAGCTTTTAATTTTTCTTTTACATACTACATTAAGTGTAGTATTAACTGAAGTGTAGGTCTACGAAAATCTACCAGACTCTGACAATGGAAAAAACCCGTAACCGTTCAGAATCCACGAAAACGAAGTATCCTATGTCAGGCAGAAACTCACATACAAATCAATAAACAGAGATGGTGAAAATAAAAAAATGGAAAACTTATACAGTGATAAACATCTTTAGGAAGTGCAGGGAAGCTGTGGAAAAACATAGAATTTTTCCAAAAATTTCCAATTCCTATTTTCACTTATGTTAAAAGTCTGGAAAGCTTGTAGCTAACTTTCAAAAATAATTTAAAAAAATCCATTTTGCAACCATTTGAGCCAAACAATTCTTATTTATTATAGTAAAAAAATCTGCTCTTAAGAGTCTATATTGAGTGAGAAACTCCAGTTAAACTAAACTACGCCAAAAATGCCATGTGATCTACTAGATGGCATTTATTGTTCGAGGTGTGTTTTATTGAAGGAAAATTGTAGGCCGTACCGCTCGTTGAAACTTGGTGAGCTAAATGGAAGTACCAATTTTGTGCTTCCTGTCATTTTTCTCGGTTTGAGTTATTCTATTGATACACTCACAAACACACATCCAGAGAAATCGCTAAAAAACTTATTGTTTTTTTATTCAGAGGAGTTTCGGTGAATAGAACATTTTCCCTTATAGTAAAAGAAATTAATAATGATAATAAAACGACTTATCAATCTGATGGATTATATGATAAATTGTATAATAAATATTAAAACCTAATAATTTTAAATTGTTTTTAATGTTTAGGTTTTTAAATTTTTATCACTTGAAATGTTTTAATCTGCAAATTTTCTTTTTATTTCTTCATTTTTGCAGATGATTACACAAATGCTGAGATTATTAATAAAAATTATGATTTGAAAATAACTTGGAATTCTATTGGCTTGTTCTTATCAAACAGTATCATAATTTTAGATTAAAGAAAAGATACGTTAACATAGTAATAGTACTATTTAAAAAAATCACGTTAAAATTACACGAGGTAATCTTTTTAATAAATAAAGATATGAACGCGCATTTCTATGGTGTTTTATTTTCGGAAATAAATAATAAATAAATACAATTTTGAGATATTAATAAAACATGACATATTACCTGCTTTACATGGATCAACATCGATATCCATTGACAGTTTTCTAGGAAATACGGTATTCTTCAGCTGATCAGCTGTAAATTTCAGCGACGTAACGATAGAACTAAGCAGAATAATATTTAAACAAATCTGCCAACACTGCATACTGTAAAAGTTATCAACTACTCTGTTTGGTTCCGTTAAAAAGTATTAAATAATTATTTTTAAAAAACACTGAAACTGGTCACTAAAAGTTTAAAAAAAAAAAATTAACATTTTTTATTATACACATCTATATGACACGCACGCACGCACACATAATATTTTTTTTAAATAGTTCATTACAAAAATTTTAAATTAAATTAAAAAAAAATTATAATTTATTATTTAAAAAACAAAACAAAAATTCTACTAAGATGTAAACGGTAAGGTAGATACTCGCCGACTGAATTCAACTTTGTATAGAAATCCCAAATGGGGTAAAAGAGGCTAGCCTGTCAAATCGGCGGGGACGTACCGAATTGTGGCGCTCACACAGAAAGGGTGCATTAGGAATCACCGCCAATTCTGCCCCCCAATGTAATTTAGTTACTAAACTAACCGCTACGTTGGGACACTTGTTCTCATTCTCTCAGAGATATTCATTTTGTTAAATAATAAAAAAATAAAAGGGTGGGGAGGATAAAACATCGCCTTTTGGTTTTAATAATCAGTTCAGTACCAACCATCTTAAGTGACGGGTAGTGCCACAAATTTAATCAAACAAGAAAAACTGAAAATTTACTGTTACTGTCGACTTTACTCCTGATGCCCGAATGGCATATCAAGTTTGCGTTTCCTACGATTTTTTGGTCACCTACACAAAAAAATCACAAATACTCACACATACACATTTTTGCAATACTTTAAGAAAAAAAAACCGTTTCCGGCTCAAGAACCTCTAAATTTTAAAAATATTATACAACCAAAAAATTTGCACTGAACAATCATGCGTTTTAAAAAAAGGAAAATTCTGAAATGATATATTCCATTGCTTCTTTTTCTTCTGTAGTTTTCATAGTTATAATTAACAATTATTTTTTCCTTTCACTTACAGCTGGCAGTAAATTGATAGGATTTACAAATAATATTCGGTAAAGACCTAATTGGAGACGAAGACGGATTATCTGATTGTTTACGCGTTGGATTCGTGCGCAGAGGTCCCAGAATCCAACAGTTCCTGCCCTTATATATACTCTTTCAAAATACCTATATCAAAATGCTTCCATCGATTCCACACAAAACTAAGATTGTGCGGTTTCTTAGAAGTAACTCCAAAAAATTTTACTATAAATTGAATTAGTGATCACCTCTGTGTATAACTAACTATTTAGGTATTCGTTTTTCTAGTTCTTGTCTTTTCTTCAAAGCGGTAAAATCTGTAGAATCTAAAGCTGGGTCTGCCGCAGGTTCTGTCCTGGTTATATGCAGAAGATCAATAACAAGATATTGGAAGAGCCAAATAAAATTTAATAATTCCATTATTCTGAGCGTCTGTTCTTTAGAGTTGAGATTTGGGGCTTAAGTACAGTACTATTTCCGTTCATTATTATTTTTCTCAATTTATATTCCCAATATGGTTCCTATATTTGAATAATTGTTTATTTTGATGATTTTACAATCTAATATCGATAATGTTACTACTTTTTATTTTTTCTGAATGCAAAAAAAATTTTTTTCTTTTCAAGTAAATTAAGTGAGAATGACCTTGATATTTATAATTCATATATAATGAAAATCTTTTCAAAAAAAAACTCAGTGATAAGTTTGTAAACATTAAATAATAAATAGTGGCTATATTGTTGGTGATGACTATGATAATCAATATTGTAATTGTAATAATGTCATTATTATTCTTATATTGTAAATGAAGATAATGTATTTGTATAAATAATAATAAAGTCTGACCGTTTTTAGTAAAAAAAACTAAACGATGATTGGCTGGGACCAAAGAAAACAATTTTTCAACATTACAAAGTAGTTTTTTTCGACGAAGTTTCGGGCACATTTATAGTCTTCATTATTAGTTTATTTTTATATAAATAGTTTATAGTAATGAATAGTTAATTTTTTACCTCAACCTCTTAAATGTTCTTTTCTCTGTCTTTCAATGATTCTTTTTGTAAACACACCTTACTCCATAACCACACAATAACCTCCTTCTAGTATTTAACACGTCTATCTTTCCTTGACAGGTATCGTCTCTTTTCAGTTTTCATTTTTTAATGTTTTAATTTCATTTTTTAGTGTTTTAATTTCATTTTACTATCAATTTTTGTAACTTTTTATTTCTATTTTTATATCAGTGTGGTAGTGATTTCTTGAAATTTTTTTATTCTTCACACATTTGTAAAAACACACTTTTTTTCTTATATATTCCTGACACAATAGGTGTTCAAAACGTCGAAAAAATAATTTTTTTTCGGTGGCTCTAGCCAACCAGCATTTTGCTTCTTTTTTTTACAATGTATTTATGTTTGTTTGTAATTTGTGTGTATATTTCTGTAGCTGGCTGAAGCCAACTCCTTTGCGGGGAAATGCTCCCCCATTTCCCCGAAAACAAATTAAAAAAAAAAGGTGTGAAACACTCACACGACTTTCTCTTACTTCTGTTAGTACAAATATATATAAAATGACAAATTTTCTTATAATCAAATTTTACATATTTGTCCTAAAATAAGTAGAGGAATGGAAGGGGGCTAAGTACCGCGGACCTACTAAGCTCGGCCGGTAGACAAGCAATCAACCAACTGCATATAACATTGGAAATTACGCCCTAAATTATGCGCAAAATCAATTTATTTGGAAAAATGTTTCAAATAAAAGTGATACGTTTATATCTGTTCAGTGTATATTACCATGTTTAAAGGAAATCGTTACAGTAGTTTTCGAGAAAATCGATTTCAAAAATTTGACACCGTCACAATACTTTGTCTTACAACACGGTAAAGGAAAAGTACTAGGTGCGATTTTGTTTTAATATTTTTATTATTACTAAACTTTTATAATTAATACAAGTTAGGGGCTCTACTCGACTGAAAAGAAAAGGCCTCAACACAAGATTCCGACTACTCGCTAAGCTACTTGACAAACGTTCAAAAAAAACTTTATACAATAAAATAAGACTATACACTTCTCTCCTTATGCCGATATGGACTTACGGACTAGAACTCTATGGCGCTGCCAAAAAATCAAATCTAAACCGCATACAAACCTTACAATCAAAATTCTTTAATGTTTCAAACCTCACTCTACATCCTGATCTCAAAGTTCCATTCGTAGTAGACCTCGCTAAATCTCGTTACATCAACTTCCATGAAAACTTCAGATCGCACCCGAACCCTCTCGTACAACACCTTTTTTTCCGATCTCTTCCCGGACATCCAGCCTGACGGCTCAGGCGCCGATGGCCACAAGATCACTTGAATTAATGTTGGCCACCACTGGGTGACCAATATTCACGTTAATATCACGCCAATTTGTATCTCTTCTCAACATATTTACTTGTTGTGCACTATGTAGTATAGTTGTAAATTACAAATAAAAAGATCAGAAAAAAAAAAAATCAGGGGCAATATAATTATTCATTTTTAATTAATATTATTTTAATTAATGGAAATATAATACAATAAATTATTTGTTTATACAAGAAATCAGGAAAACTTACGATAATAAAATTTGATTCGCGGAATTAGGGAGTTGTTACACAGATTGTGATCACGGTTTAGGTGCATTGCCGAAAGAGGAAAAGCGTCAGTCTTTTATATATATATATTTACTTTATTTATTTATTTTCAGTGGGTTGAATTTGGTATTTTTAATTCTCCAAATGGGAACGAGTTTTCACCAATTTACCATAAAACTGAACCAGGAGAGGAAAGGGAATAGTATTTTTTATTCTCTCTTCTCTGTCCCTCTCTCTCTCTAACACACCACACACACAGACACACTGACACACAGACACTTATGAAATGTTACTTTCGTATTACGCAGACAAAACACAAATTCTGTTTACAATCGAAGTGGCCAAATAAACATAAGCGGCTGATTGTATATGTATGTTTTGTACGAAAGCCCCTTATCATCGAGGCTGCTGTAAGCATGGGAAGCAGGACTGGAAGCATGGTAGGGCAACCCAGTCGTACAAAAACAGCTACACACACGTATAAAATATAATACCAGCTCGTACCACAAAAAAGTTTTACTAAAAGAGCGGGGTTAAAGTAGCAAAATAGGGGAAAACTGCATATAGACAAACTAGTGTACTTCATTCGGATATATAAATCAATTCATTGGTTTAGATAAACAAACCACTGGGTACTTCACAGATTATTCCGCATCTCTTATCACTAAAACACTGGTCAAACAAAATACCCGTAATGCAATAAATCGATATTCACTAACTAACCTCACTTTTTGCTTTTTCCCTGTTGCTTTTTTCAAAGCTTTTTCCAACTGGAGGGAATTAAAGAAAAAAAAGGAATCTGTTGGGAAACACTCACACAACTCTCATGTAGTGAAATTCTCAAAATCTAATTAGAAAAATACTTAGAAATGGAACGTTCAATTTAATTGCTCTCAATATTTTATAGGTGTGTAACCGTATATTACACTAAAATAATAGTTTATGAAAAATATTTTAAATGAAAATTGTAGATAACAATAAGTTTAGTACCAAGTTAAAGGGAAATCGCCGGAGCCATTTTCGAGAAAACTCTAAAAAATGGAAAAATCCATTAAGTAAAGTGGTAGTTCTCAATTGGCCGATTTTTAACCAAAAACTTTATTATCAGTCCCCCTGATACAATCAAAATGAAATTTCTATTTTCAACTTTCTAGAATCTTCTACATTTTCAGTTATGTATATAAACATATCTTATTACAATAATTTAAAAGAACAACTTTTCAAACTCAGCGGCGTCAAAATGCTTAAGTTTCTTAGAGAACTCAATTTTGAAAATCTGACACGACAGTAAGAGAAAGTAGAATAAACAAAAGGAAATGAAATAAGGAAAAACAAAGTTCCATCGAAAAATCATTTATGAAATTGGGTCGTAATTAAACCGGCATTGGCTCTAATTTTGATAGTATTTACATAATGGTAGAATTTCACTATGCAGGAAATCCTGCTCACATCGCCATGTGACCTGTAGCCAAACAAAATCATCTCTTTCATTTTGGTATGTTCGCAAGAACATTTGAGCTGCAGCCAAATGTTTTTGGTTTATATGATACGGTTAGCTTATTATTAGGGTATTGAACTGCAATCTGAAAGATTTATTGTTCCCTCACGTAGCAACGAGCTAGAGAGGCTTCTGGAAAGAGAAAATCTAAGGGCAGCATTGCTGAACCTCTGCTAGTCCAGCGTGCTACCACTAATCCCTTCTCTTAAGGTTAGAATTATTTAATTCTTTTATTGCATCCATATAGCACACAATTTCTAGTATTCCTGATTTTTTCCTCCAACAATTTCGTAAATTACTAACCGTGAAACTTCAGCAAATTCTTAAGATCATTCTGAAATCTTGAAAAACCATTGATCTTCACGAATTTCTATCTGCCATTACAATGGAGTGGACGCTACGTTTTTCGTCATTAATTTCCGACGACTTTTCTCTCTTTCTCGAAACAAACGTCATCATTAGTTTTTTTTTAAGGCACTCATTATGGCTACATTAAGGCTACAGTCATTATGCCTAAACGTCACCATTGGCTAACCAACATGGTCACTTATTGACCTATAAACTTCCCAACTTCTGTTGTGAATTTCAATTGCGCTATTGTAAAAAAAAGTAAAGTAATGCCTATTTTTTCAGGCGTCCACTACCAAATTAGGTGTCGTGGACGGGGACGGAAGCACCTACTTTACTATTAACATTTTTTAAACAAATATAAAATTTAACAGTTATACGCTGGACTCGAACTGGGGTCCTCCCACTTACAAGTCCATGCTCATAACCACTACACCAACACCCGCCCCAATTGATTCAAATTTGTTAAACAAGAGAATTGCGCTATTGTTTTTCGCTTTAAAACATATGTTAAAAAATAACAGCTTGCAGTACTAACTTCTCAGTTGAGATTGTTTATTGGCCCATACGTTTTCAATTACTCGCTCAAACACAAATCCGACCACAGATACTAAGGTTTTAAACTGAAGTTTGTAAAGCAATGAAATGGCGAATGACGTCATCTTCCATTGCATTTTATACACATATACAGTTATTGTTATATAAAATTCCCTCTTAGATCAAATTTCTATTTACAGAAGGAGATATATGTTGACTGAAGTAAGATTTAGGAGTAAGGAAATATTGAATAAGATGGAATGGACAGAATGGCAGAGACGGGTTACACAGGATGTATAGCGCTAGGAACACCTGAACCTGGATCGGTGAAAAATTGGTGGCCAATAAAGCGATGAATACATTTACGTCTCTAGGACTTGTTTGCTCTATAGTACTCGTCACTGATGGTTCTTTTATCGGATTGAAAAACTTTTACAGAGTAGGATCTTTTATCAGAGTTTGTTATTATTATTTACCTTTATTATTACCTATTATTATTTTAATACAGTTGGTGGAGGTAGGAATGCTGCAATCCAGAAAAAAAAATAAAAAAATTGAAGCAACCCTATCTACGCCAAACCAACTCAGCAGCTATATCTAATTTGTCAAACGGGGCTGCTATAGTTTTTGGGACAAGTCAATCTACTGGATTTATAACAGCCATTTGCAAATTATATATTTTTTTTGTTCGAAAGAAAGATGTTGATACTTCCTTCCTTTTTTTTCTCCTCTCCATTTCTGAACATTTCGTCACTAGGGAAAATGCATTATTATTATTAGAGTAGCTTGGCACCTTCAGGAGAAACAATAGCATAATCATTTCAATGAAAAATTGAATCAAATGTAAACACACGATTTTCTCTTATCCGCAGTCCACACATTCATCATAAACAACTTTTCTTCAAACTTGGAATTTTCAGTCAAAGTGTTCGTGCCCTCGTCAACCCCAAAATCATTTTCTTTGGAAAAATGTTTTAAAATAAAATTGACGACTTCTGCACGTTTATAAGTTTAAAGATATAAAAAAATCGTTGGCGTCTTTTTTCCAGAAAACTGTCAATAAAACTTAAAGAAAATTCTTATTCTATAAAATTCGTACTTTGGTTAAATCGATTTTCTTGAAATTTATAATTTTAGCAAAGCTTTTAATGCATCTTAATGTTATATAGGCAATGAAGTGATACTTTAGAAGGAAGGCTGCAGCTCTGCAAGAAACACATCAAATTTTCCAAGCAACTACTCAATAAACTTGCGCTTCCAGTTGAAATATTTTGACCGAAAATCTTCGTGTCGATAACGGTCCCTAAACGAATCTAAAATAAGCTATCTCTTAGCCTTAAAGCTAAGCTATCTTTGTTTTTGAGATAGCAGTTCACACTAGCAGTTTACTTGCCAATCGTTAAAAACTTTTTTTCACATTCAGGGAACGGAAATCAAAATATCATTTCCGGCGAGAATTCATATTCCAAAATCTGATATGATTGCAAATTTTCTTCTATATCCGGATGAGAAAATAAATAATAAATCTGATGTGAACAATTTATATGAGTTTCTCTTACTATAATTTACATGTAATTTTTGTTCAAACTTGGAATTTTTACTACAGTATTATTTATATAAAAGTAGGAGGAGAAAACTATAACAAATCAACACATCTGAGAGAAGTACCTCCCTTCAGCTCCCCCACAATCCCTCTAACATCAATTTTTACGCAGCAAATTTCAAAAGTTATAGATTTATGTCCGTCTAGTTCATCTATGTTCGTCTTCTGGTGGAGGAGTTGGGGATATGCTTTTCTCTAAATTGCTGTTTTAGTTTATTACACAATTCTATCATCTAAATAATATTAATTAGATTGTGATGGGGGATATTGCAATGCGACCCGAAAAATCTATTGCGTCCCCCTTCTCCCAAATGCACTGCCTATTACGGGACAGTGAGGTTAGAGGCTCCTAGCAAGAGAAGTCCAAGGGCAATACTGCTGGACTCGGACCCAGGACCTCCGCGTAGCTTCCTCTGAGCTAAACCCTTCCCTAATAATATTAATTAAAATTAAATACGGAGACGAAATTCCGAGTTTAAAGAAAATCGGTTGACCGGAAATGTGTTTTTACTAAAGAGTTGTTTTTTAGTTTTCTGCGATTTCTCCTTAAAAACACCAAGGGATTTCATAAATTTCTATTTCACTAACTCTGAGTACAGAGACATAATGTTTTACGAAGAAAGATCATTTAAAGAATTTTTGGGGGGAGGGGGGATGTCATTTTGTTAAGTTTAGATTTTCACATTGATTTAAAACTGCAATAAAAATAATAAGTTTGAAGATGTGGCTAAGAGAAAGTCGTGTGAGTGTTTCACATTTGATAGTTTTAGATTCAGGGGTCCTCAAAGTATTTATTTTTCTATTGAGAAAGCAAGTTCGCAAATTGGATAGGATCGCAGTTACTTTCTTTTCTAGCATTAAGAGAAATTAAAAAAAAATACAAATAACAAGTATATTATATCAAATTTAAGATATAGCTATTGAATTTCTAAATAACAAACATCATTCTTTGTTATATTGTGACAATATTTAACTCGTCTGTCTCATTCTGACAATAAGCTTTTCTTTTTAAAGAACAATTGATATTTAGCTAGATGAGTGCTACTGTCTAGACTTACAAGCCTGCTATTACCGTATAGTATATCATATACAATCGAATAACGTTCTTTAAAAGAAGAGATGACCTCAAAGAAAGAAGCCCTCTAGTTAAAGGACAAAATATTAAATCAAATTAGAAAAAATAATGGACAAATACATTTAGAAGACAGATTAAGATGGTACTCAGGTCAACTTTACTGTTTTACTGGCCGAAATTGGCGCCACTAGTCCTATTAGATGAACTACCTTTCACATAGATCTATCACCATACTCTTTTAAATAATTCCCTTACTTGTGGATACTACAATTTATTTTGAAAGAACGCAACCAGACAAGGCATTTTCTTTTAATTTTACAAAATGCAGATTCAAAATTGTTTACGAGTGCTGAAACCTTGCACAGATATGGTATTGTAGAAGGAAGCGTCATTTTTCAGCTTCCCAGAACTAGCGAACATCTGTCTTTTCAGCGCTTACATCCTGTAGGTTGTATTGTACTGAAAATTGAGAACACGATGTATATCCAATGACAATGATTTCTCATTCACAATACCAAGTCAGAAAGGCTAGACTGAACAGTACGCAAATCCTGGTCCAACCAAAAATTATCAGCCCAACCATTATAAATAACGACCTCAATTGTAAACCCCAGTTGAAATCAAATCCCTTCTGACCAAATTCAAAAAACAGATTGTAGGCAATTTAGCATCGGGCATTTGCAGTAATTTCATCCACAACTTAAGCATAGGTCTGAACAGCGTCTCTTTCAACCATTCAACTTTGTCTTACTCCTTAAGAGGAAGTATTCTAATCGTGCCAAATTTTCAATATCGAGTTTTCACCGGAAATATCCGTTTTGAGGTCCCCTGAGTCCAAAAAAGTGGCTTTTAGCAAATGGTCTCTCTCACTCTCTCTCTCTCTATGTGTATGTGTGTGTGTGTGTGTGTGTGTGTATGTGTGTGTATGTATGTATGTGAACACATAGCTCAAAAACAAAAAACCGTAGAAAGTTGAGACTTGATATTCCAATTAGGTATCAACATAGGACCTGACAGTACGTTATCTGTCAAAATTCCTCAACCGGAAGTACCACTTTACTAGTTTTTTTTACTTTTTTGCAATTTTCTCAAAAATGGATCCGACGATTTCCTTTAAACATAGTATATTAACTACACATACAAAGAGCTACAACTTTTATTTGAAACATTTCTCCGGAAAAATTCATTTAAGGGCACTTGTGGGGGAGGGGTGGGGTTAGGATTTCATCTAAAATGCTATTTCAGTTTATTAGTCAATTCCGTCATCTAAATAATGTTAATTAGAATTAAATATGTTGTTGAATTTCCGAGTTTGAAAAAATCGGATAACCGGAGATGCGTTTACTTCACTACTTTACTTAATAATTTTTTCACTTTTTTGCGATTTTCTCAAAAATGACTCCGCCGGTTTTCTTGAAACTTCGTGTATAAACTAAACCTGCAAAGATTTACAACTTTTATTTAAAACATTTCTCAGAGAGCTTTCATTTAAGGGTACTTTTGGGGGAGGGGATATGTTTTTCTCTATAGTGCTATCATAGTTGATTATACAATTCCATCATCCAAACGAAATTAATTAGAAATAAATAGATGGCCAGAATTCAGAGATTCAAGAAAATTAGTTCACTGGAAGTGCGCTTTTGCTGAACAGTTTTTCAGTTTTCGACGAATTTCATTAAATTTGGTACACAAACTATAAAATTTGTCCTTTATAATTTTGAGAACTGGAGTAAGAGAAAGTTGTGTGAGTGTTTCACACCATATTTTTTTTTACTTTCTCTTACTGCAGTTTTTAATAGATAGTATCTGTGAAGACGTCAGGTTCTCAAAATTTACATTTCACCAGCAATATAAGTTTCGAGGTGTTCTAGGCTGGATTAATATTGTAATCATAACTAATTGTCAGAGATATTTAGAGATATTAGAGATAGCCTGTTTCATTTTATAGTCGTCGACTGGTTTCGAGCGTTCGCATATCTTCAGCATGTCTTGATAAAACCGTGAGATAATAGACCTGCGAGAGCAAAATCAGTGAATGCACTCTTTTGCTCTGAGCAAGTTTGTATTATCGCACAGTTTGTATTATCAAGATATCCTGATGATGGGCGAACGCCCGAAACCGGTCGATGCCTAGAAAATGAAGCAGGCTATCACGGAAAATATCTCCGTGATATTTTCCAGCTCTGCGGACTCAACCACAATAACTAATAGTTATTAAGGGGGATTTGCTGCAGCTCCCAAAATTGAAAATAAATGATAAAGTTTTATTTTTAATTTAGTAATAATTCAATCCTGCAATATTTCATGTTTTGAAATCTTATTTGAAAAAAAAATTCATTCTTAACGTTTTGTCTTCAGAGACAGATTGTTAATCGTAGCAGATTTATCTAAAGTATTGTCAACCCCTTAGTGAAAACATTAGTATTTTTAATAATAAGTTTTAATGAAGCTGAATAGTAATTATAACTTTGTCATTTAAGAAATAAACAAGTTCTGTGATAATTATCAATTATTAAGGATATTATTTGAAATTGATTAGTGAAAAGTTTATTTTTAGATTTTTTTATTTATTTTCAAAGAAAACACAAGTTAAAGCTTAAATATAGATGAAGAAATAAAGTTTCAACTTGTGTTTAAGATCACATTCAATTTACGAAAAAAAGAAATAATTTATATGAGTATTCAACCAAGCCAGTAAAGTTTACTTTAAAAGTTTTTTAATTTAAAGATAATAATTACCAATAAAGTGGCTCCTATACTGCAGATATATAATGAACTGGTTCAATCCGCAGTACATAGAGCTATTTTTCAGTCATAAATTATGTTGTTCCAGTTTATCATTGGGATATGATCTCGAAGGGTGATGATGATTTGAGAGTGACTACAAAGCTAAATCCACCACCATCTACTGTGTGTCACTTCAGTGTTTCAATGTTTATCCATAGAATCTAGCAGTCTTCAAAGGACTGTTTTGGAATACAAAGTGCTCCAAATTTATTGAGTTCATTGGTTTTAAGCTAAAGTTTGCGTATGAGGTACGGGAAGCCGTAGCAAATACTGGCGCATCCAGCTCCAATGCGGATAGAACAGGAATTATCTGAAGTTAGTAGCAGGTTACGTTGCTGAAAAGAAGGTGTATGTAAAGTTGTTTATGTAAAGATTAGAGTTTTGTCAGTTGTTTAATTTAGTTACAGTTGTTTAATTAAAAGAATTAACGTTTATTTCAGTTTGATAAATGTTTGATTATATCAGTTGGATTAATCTAAGAAAGAGTAATATGTAAGTTGGCCAACTAGTAAAGTATTGTACCGTTGTTTTATTAAAATGAAAGGTGAAATAGTATGCATAAGTCTGTCTCTTTGTTTGGTATTTACTCATTATTAATTGAAACAAGTAAATAAACCACACGAACCAGGAAATTTATAGTGTCAGAGACATTTTCCATGATAGCCTGCTTCTTAGAAAATGTCATGGACAATATCAACTGATGGAAAATGTAACTGATGCTTTCTAGCTCTACGGAACCAACCACCACAACAAATTCATAGTGATTTGAATCGAGTAAAGAAATAAATTTGTTACTAATTTTTCAGAAGAGCTTTTTACCCCAGCTACCTACAAAACTCGGTAATTGTAAAGAAGCATAAACATACTTTATAAATATTTTCCGAATTTTCTGTAGAAAGGTTCGAAACTGTATCTGTCATCTAATGCTTCATTTTCTTGATTTTTAACTGTTTCAGATTTTCATTTACCAATCAGATTTTTCAAGTTATTATTTTTTCTTACTCCATGACTTCGGTTATTTAGCCATTCTACGTCGCGAGCCCAGTACAAGTGGGCTCCGCTGGCGACTGATGTTGTTTGTTTAGTTCAAGTTGTTATAGAGACTCTGAGTTCCCTTTTTTTTTAAAAATAAAGTTTCTGTCCTATACTAACTACATCGTTGATGTGTATGCAGTGGCGTCTGCTGATGTTCAAAGTTAGGCGTTCTCAAGTTATGAGACTCCTGTTAGCAAACTTTGCTAATTAATAGATATACAGAACGTCTAAATGTTACCCTTAACTATATATATTATAAACACTGAAATAAGTGCGAAAAGTTTAAATTTTGGGCGTTCTGTGAATGAATCGTTCACCCAGAGAAGACTTCCCTGGCATTTTACGTGGAAAGTTACATTATGTACATTTCTAAATAACAGGAAAAATATTCTTAAACCATCTTGGATGGATATTTGAGAGGAAGCAGCTGTACCCAATTCCTCTTCGGCCTAAAGAACTATGGTGATTCCCTTAGTCAGTCAGTATATACACAGAATATAAGTCGTCTGTGATGAGAAAAACGTATAAATTTAACGGTCAATTTAACATTGAGCTAAAGTTTATCTTTGGGTACACTGTACACAATTAATTGCACACATAAATTATCTCGGTAAGTGTTGTGAGGTGATCAAATACATAAGATCTATACATAGGAAAAAAATCGTAATGGTAACTCCCTTGTTCATATAGACAATCGATATAGGATATCGCAAAAACTTCACTAAGGAAAAGTCAACATCCTGATAAGAACAGATACTCCTCACTTAAGGACTACCGACCAACAACTTACGTCAAAACTTAAGACTTTTTTTAAGAGGAAATTGAGTAATCATAACAATCACGTATTTTGAAAAGCAATTAAATTATGCATCGTGTTATCTGACATTCAGATATGCACATATAAACATGCTCCTTTGATGTGTGTCTGTGTATTTTTACATGTTTGATTGCTGCTTGGTTATTCCGTTTCTAGTTACAGTAATTGCGGGATATACAGAGTTAAAATAGGAAAGCGAATTGTGTTTGTTCATTTATTAGGTTTTGTGTGGATGTCTTAGGATTTTTTTTTACATTTCGTATTGTTCAATTCGTAGTCCTTTTATAACCGAGCGTATTAACCGTTAATTTGTTTTTGATGTTCTTTACGTTTAGGCAGTTGTGTACAATAAAAATGACAAGGACGTATGAAAGGGGCCTTAGACAGGTATTTACAAAAAATGCTAAATAAAATATTTAACTCAATGTAATGCACTCTACAATCAACAACTATTTTTGACGTAACATTAATGACTTATTCCCCGTATTATTTGTTTTAGATGAATATTTTGATTCTGAATGCAATGTCTTCATGTGCTGCCATCTTCAGTTTCTATCTTACAGTAGTTGACTTTCAATAATAAAAAGAATAAAGCACAAGATGGCTTACTTAGCATTAAAACTTAAATGCAGTTACATATTGACAACTTATCTGGCATTTTCACTAAATTTAACTAACTTCTAAATTTAACTAACAATTCTTCTAAATTTAACTAACTTTTTGGAATATATTTAATTTCTATTAACATATATTATACATGATGGGATCATATGGTACATATAAACGACAGTTTATTGGAAAGCCTAACGTATTAGTCACCTAAAATCCCCCTAAATGAAATTCCTTAGAAAAACTTTCAAATAAAAGTTGTAGCTCTTTACATATGTAATCATACAACAAATTTAAAGGAAATCGGTACAGCCGTTTTCAAGAAAATCGCAAAAAATAAACAATCCATTATGTAAACTGCTACTTCCGGTTGAGCGATTTTGACTAAAACCTTATTGTCGGATTCCTGTTGGAATTTAAACGTAACATGAAGTTTGAATTATCTGCGAATTACCATTTTTTAGCTGTCCACACAGACATAAATCAATTTCTTTTATAACACATATTCTGCTTCAGGGGATTTCAAAACGGTATTTCCGATCAGCGCCCGCTCTAGCGGTTACATCGCTCCGGATAAAAAGACAAATTGCCGCCCCTTAAGAATATATATATATTTTCTTTTAAAGCAAGTCTATGCATGTTCAAACACAATTTGAAGCTGTTCGCGTGCTATGCTATTCTGTTCAGAGAAGTATATTCATGGTCAAACAGGTTCAAGCATCGTCCTCTGCAAATCCTGCGTTAATTTTTCAATAATATTGAAAATATTTTTAGTCTTAAGACATAAATAATATAAATACCCAAGCACTGCAAATTTTTGGCGAACGAAAAAAACGATATGTAAAATTTTCTATTAAGTAATTAAGAATTTAACACATCAATATTTTTCGCACATACAGCCAAAATGGCGCCCCGGTTTGCCCGCCCCTAGAGAGGGCGCTGTTCCGGTGAAAACTCAATAAGGAAAATTTGATACAATAGCAATATTTTGTCTTAGAGTGTAAGAAAATAAAAGTGAAAAAAAAAATTGACGCAATGGATTTGTGAAAAGTATCAGATTGAATGAATATTTCTTATATCTAGTAGTTATAGCAGAAGAGAGTATTCACTTGGTTTCCCCTTAGATGAAAATAACTTCTTCAGGAAACTTGATATCTATTGCGGCATCCAAGCCTATCACTTATAAATTTCACTGACATCGCCAACACTCACCTATCTCTTCTTTACATTGTACGATATAGTACTGGGTCCAGTTCTAGATATTTTCAGGTATTGCTTCAGTCTCATTCAGTAGAGGGTGTGCTTTCTTCTGTTAAGCCTCACTATATAGCCATGTATATGTGCCTAAATAGGTACAGGGATCAAGTGTGTCTATTAAATTAATGCACAATATATTGATGCACATAAATGATGTGTGAATTTTATCCAAGACACACTCTAAAATGTATAGGTTAGGGAAGAAACGAATCGTTACCATTGAATTCAAAAACTCACACGACTTTCTGTTCATGCAATTTTTACAATTCTGATCAATTTTCTTTAAACTTAAAACCTTGGTATCGTAGAAATTACGATAATAAATACCGGAGAAGTATTGAATTTTAAAGGCATATGGGGCTGTCAGGCCCAACAAAATTTGTAAAGGCAGCTTAAAATTAAGCCTATGTCAATAGATCTATGGAATCTCAAAAAAAAAAAAAAATCATTCGGAAAACCTCAGAAACTTATTCTTATCTCTTATCAGCTCTACAGTCCATCATAGACCTGGACATCCTCGATAAATTTGCCTCTGTACTCGATCTTGAGCCTTTAAGAGCCCATCTTCTGATCCCTATTTTTCGGAGGATATCCTCGACATCTGTCAGTTACTTCAGCCTTTTGGTATGAATTAGTGGATTTTCTTTGGCAGCCTTTCATTGGAAACATTCGCTCCACCTGATCCAGCCATCTCATTCTACCCTTCTTTATTATGGGCTACTATGTCCGATTCCACGAAAAGTTCCTTCAATGCCATGTCGCTTCGGGTTTACCATTCTCTGATTAAACATGATGGGCCTTTTCTTTCGCTTTCTTTTATTAGCACCCAGGTTTCACTAGCATATGTGAACCGTCGGTCTGATCACAGAAATGAAAGTCTGATTCAGTAAATTCAAACTTCCGGTTAACTGATTTTCTTGAAACTTGAAATTCTAGCAAGGCATTTCACATATTTAACCGAAAACTTGTACCTTCACATTATATAGATAGTAGAACATACTTTACTTGAAAATTGGCCATTTTAGAGGAAAACCTAACGGTTCAATGACAACCAGTCATTAACAGAAAACAATTTTTCATGGAAAAGTGTCTCTTCAAATAGATGTGTTAGACTTGTGACAATATTAGATATAAACAGAGGCGAGATAGTTCCGTCCAGCAATGCTACCCTTTCTCGTTCTAGCGAGCTTTACAGCTCTCTGCTGTCCGGTGATGGGCATTGGTGCATATAAAGAAAGAAGAACACTCTTTTCTGAGGCCGGCAGTGCATTGAGAATGATCCGAAATTTGAGGCTGCTAGAGGGACCCAGAGGGCTTTTGAATAGTACAGGGCTTCGCACTCCCTACAGACGATAAATATATGTTTTATATATATAAAAAAAAAGATTATCTAATACATTTGTATCAAATTTTCAAAATTGATGTTTTCATCGAGAATACTTTGTTTTCAGGTCATTATTTATTTATATATAAAGACAAACAAATCAATCAGATAATACTGATCTGAAAGCAAAGTATTTTCGGTGAAAATATCAATTTTGAAAATATGAATGATCGCAATACTTCATTTTAAAGCCGGGGGGCCAAAAAGTATATAGGTAGTAAAAAATCAGAATTAATACTGAACAAAAATTATAAATATATTTTTCTTTGTATTTGATAACATCGCTTGTTTGTTGACCAATAAATTCAGATTGAATTTGATAAAATTTTCCTTTTATTTATTTATTTTTAATGTAATGATCTATGTAGATATTTTCTTTTTTCTTTTGTTGTAAGAGCGTACAGTTCAGTGATAAACATATATTATGTATTTTATTTGTTATTATCTTTAAGTTTAATTATTTAAATTCTGAGTTCATATCAAATTGTACTAAGGAAAATACAACTCTATTTATACTATACATATACATATATATTATATATTACAAATTGTACATTTTCTTTTCTTTTTTTTGAAACTTATTTATACAATGAAAATGAAGTTTGTTTTTCTTTTCATTTTCATAAATAGTGCATTTATTTTTTTGCAACAAAAAAATAGCGACACAAATTTATGCCAGACATTTAGAGATTAGCATAAAAAATACTTTTTTTGCTTTCGTGTATATAAAATAAATTTTGGCAAAAAGTGTATTCAATTTTTTTTTTTTTTTTAAATTCCGCAAAGTGCTCTTTTTTTGCTTCCATAAATATGGACAATTTCATTTGATGAGGAAGTAAAATGTTAATTAAATTTAAAATGAAAACTTTTTTCTTTCATTCTTTACTTTAAGTAGCTAAACATTTCAAATAGGCTTAAAGATAAAGGCCTCAATTTATTATTAGTTTTTTTTTTTTGACAATTTTTTTTATTTTTTATAGAAAATATCCACTGACTTAATAAAAAATAAATTACAATAATATACAATTTTTATGGTCATTCAATTAATTATAAGTTCTGTTAATTTTTTTTAATACTTAATCACAACTATACATTGAAAATTTCTAATATATTACAATTTTTTTTACTTAAATGAAAATATGAGGTTAAAAACAAAACATGAAAAATGAGTGATCTGTATTTTTGAAGATAACAAAATAAATAATATATGCATAGAATGGTTGATCAAAATAATGACCGATGGTTGATCAATAATAAAGTTTCTGGAGAGCCAGCATCATTAGCTGTTTACTGCTAAGAAGTTTAGTCAATTAAACGAGAAACAAAACATGCTTAATAAGGGGAAATTGTACTGTACTCTCTCCATTCTTAACAAATCAAACGAAAGGGTACATTTGCCTTAGGGGTGCAATCCGGGCAAAAATATATATAATGAAGTGACAGTAAAAAGTTACTCTCTCCAGCTCAAGAGAAAACAATGGTCAATTTTAAGAACAGTTAAAAATGTGAATTTTTTTGTACTCTGTTCCAACAAGTGAAACAGTTTGCTTCTTTTATGCATGGCTCATTACTGGGCAATCAGTGCACTGCAGGAGCATCTTCTAGCCCCGGGCGTGCGTGCCATGCAGAGAACAAGAAAATATGCATGGAGCATAACTGAGGTGAACGGTGATGAAGCGGTGGAAAAATATCCCATAACTGCCATCCTATCCCATACCGGCAGGGCAGTAAAGTTTATTCACTTTTAAAATGTAATTTGAATCTAGCTGACACCCAATGCCCAAGGAGTTTGATGAAAATAAATTTAAACAAGACAAAACTTTACTAAATGATTTTTTTCTTTTTCGCAATTTTCTCAAAAATGGCTTCGACAATTTTCTTGAAACTTGGTATATAAACTAAACATGCAAAGATCTACAATTTTTATTTGAAACATTTCTCTGGGAAAATTTATTTAAGGGTACTTTTAGGGGAGGGGTGGGGTTATATTTTTCTCTAAAGTGGTGTCACAGTTGATTATACAATTCTATCATCCAAACAAAATTAATTAGAAATAAATACATGGCCAAAATTCCGAGTTTCAAGAAAATTAGTAAACCGGAAGCGCGCTTTTACTGAACAGTTTTTTCAGTTTTCGACGAATCTCATTAAATTTGGTAAACAAACTATAAAAGCTGTCAATTATAATTTGGGGAACTGGAGTAAGAGAAAGTTGTGTGAGTGTTTCACACCAGATTTTTCTTGGTTTGTTGAGGATTTTCTTTTAGTTGCTTAAGAAGTAGTTAATTATAAAAAGAAGGAACGAATCTTATACTATTTATTAAAATCAAATGTTGTAAAAGAACTTAATGATTGCTTACAATGTTAGTTTTATATAGTCTTAGAAAAGATCATATTCAATAAGAATAGAGAGTAACGATTTTGTTAAGTGAAAAATTAATAAAATACATTATAAAAATACCGCATATTTTTCTAAACTTAGATCAGTTAATTTTTTTTTTCGAAAATCTCCTGTAATAATGTTGGAAACCTCCAGAATGACCAAGACATTTAGTAAAAAATTATGACATTATTTCGATCGATCAGTGAAAATACAGTCATGTCAAAAATCATCAAAACTGAAAAAGACTCTCCAGATAATGAAATGATAACAAAGAAAGTTGAGATTAAAGTGAGAAATGCAAAAACAAAAAGGGTAAACAAAGCAGCTCCCTATTCCTGATACCAAGACAAAATGGCTGGATTGCTAAGGTAATCATTTAAATTCTGATTCTTTCAAAAGAATCTATTGATTCAAAATTCTTATCTAACTCCATCACTAATAAGACTCCAATAAAAAAATTAAAAAAATAAATCAATCGGATTTATGAATGAGAGATTAGGACGATGACCAACTGGATGTTGCTGCAACTTAGGTTTAATGTTCTACTGATAGTATCGCTGCAAGAATAATCTTTCCAAATTAAATTAAAACTGTTAATAGCCTAGTTCGACAACTGTATAGCTAAAGCATATTTTCACAGAAGGCTTAATAAAATCAACAGTGGGATGTTTCAATTTCCACAGAAAAAAATAAAACAGTTTGAGAGTACAAAAATATGAATATGGGAAACAAAATCGCATAGTTTGTACCATGAAATAAGGTCCAACTACGAAACATGTAAACAGCTAAGCTCCAGTAAAGGACAGTCAAAACTTTGATAATTAAGGAAAGAAAAGAAAAAAAAAAAGGATCACATTAATGATGTACTGTGGCATTAGAAAACTTTTTAAA
Source organism: Triatoma infestans (assembly GCA_011037195.1). Lineage (NCBI taxonomy): Eukaryota > Metazoa > Arthropoda > Insecta > Hemiptera > Reduviidae > Triatoma > Triatoma infestans. The sequence continues at coordinate 151,727 of JAAEAF010000286.1, read as the reverse complement.
AATAAATAAATAAATACATTAATTGAAATTAGTAGTGATTACAATGTAATCTTCCTTTTGCAATTTGTACTCAATTTTACCATTTTTAATACCAAAATATAGATAAAAAAAGGCTAAAAAAATAATGAAACAAAAAAAAAGGAAACTGAAAATGAAGAGACAATAAGTAACTGTTTTTTAAAAAAAAAAAAAATTTTTTAGAAAATCAACAAATAATCTTAAAATTTAAAAAACCAAAAATCGTCACATAATTTAGAGTTTCATTCAAGAAAATAATTTATCAACTAAATGACTTTGTTTGTTTTTTTTTATGGTATAATTATCCTTAATATATTTATTCTGTTAAAGCACAAAAACTATCCCACTAAAAAACTTATTTTCAGAAAAATAATATATCTATACTATATTTTACATTATTTACAGTTTTATTTGTTTTATATATTTATATATATTTACAATATTTAATATATTCTACAAATCATTTCTTCAATTTATTTTCACTTCCATTTTTTTGGCGCTCCTAAAAATCATAAAGAATTCAAACAATTTTTGTTGAAAATAAATAATTTATTTACAGGTATTTAATTCTGGTTCCATTTTTATATTTGCAATATTTTTAATATATACACGTTCAATATTTAATTTTTATTTTCAATTTTGCTTTGTTTTTCTCAGTGACCTAGGTAGTACACTTTTTTTAGAAATCTATTTAATTGAAAGAACCTTTTGAAGGTTTTTTTTAAAAAAAATTATAGATTTTTTTTTCCAAAATATACACATGATTTTTCCGTCTTGCTTTCTTAATATTTTTTACAATATTTATATAAATATTCGTATTTAAAAACGAATAAGAAAAAACTGAAAATGAAGTTACACTTTCACTAATTTATCTTTTATTTAAACAAATATTTACAAAAAAAATCTTAAATTGTGGCAAAATAATTATTTAGAGCACACTTTTTTTTTTCTTTAATTCTTGTTATGTTAACCTTCATTTATTTCACTATGTTATAAAACTAAAGAAAAATGAATGAAAAAAAAAAAAAAATTTAAACATAACTAAACAGGTAACTTGAATTAGTTCTTCTGACTGGCATTTTTCTTTCTTAAAACATTTTGTATAAAGGGTGTTTAATGCACGCAACTAAATTTTAATACTAATTATTTCATTTTAAATATAATATAAACGGTTTTTCTTTTATTTTCCCATCAAACAACTGGCAATCAGTTATATAAACCTCTAAATATATTTGTTTTTAAATTAGATTTTTGAAAGTTATCTTCTTCTATTTTTTTAAACTTTAAAATATTTTATATATACAAGAAATGTAATTTATGAAACAATAAAAATAATTATTTACATTCCTTTTTAAACATTTCTTTGTTATTAATCCATTTTTACAGAAGAATTATTGCTGCCATCCTTCCAAAAATAGAATCCAACAGAAAAAAAAATATTAAATTAAAAAAAATAATGAAAAAACAAAATTTATACCGGAAATTATATTTTGGAATTTTTTTGAAGTTTTAACACTTCAACATGTATTTTTTATGAATAAAAATTGATAATTTTATTTGGTAATACAGAGGTAATTTAAAAGTATTTTTAATCTGGTATATTAAATAATTAACAATAATTTATAATAATATTAAATGAAACAAAAACAAAATTGAGTGCAGCACAATCTACTAAAAAAAACACCCTGTATACTCTCTGGCTAATAGGTACCTGGACTATATATATATATATATATAATATATATATATATAATAAACCTTATATATAGTTTTATATATATATATAACTATATTTTGCTCATCCTAGTAGATGATGAAAAAACGAAATCCAACATTTAACACTTTAGATGTGCAATAATAAGTTAAGAGACCACAAAATGACAAGGTGCAATGAGATCTAATTTAGTCATCGCCTGGCCCCTATAAACTTTCATCAGTTAATGTTGGATCGATCCTTCTTTTTTTATCGATTAACCTATCTGAATTGTCCGATTCAGTTGAATCACGTCTTTTTACACTACAACCCATCGTCTCGCCGTTCAGTGAACCTGACGATGATCTAGTCCTTCTGGCAATTTGATTTGGATGAGAATGATGGTGATGTTGATGATGATGTTGTTGTTGATGATGTGGCTGGTGATGATGATGATGGTGGTGGTGGTGGTGGCTGTTCTGTAACAGTTGGGTAGTTGTTATATTATTATCCAAGTCTTCTACCATATCGTTTGGTGTGGCGGTTGCTGCTGATGTTATTGGACATAATGCATCCGTAGCGTTTTGTAAATCTTCATCACAACAATCGCCGACAACTTCTTTTACATTGGTAACATCATGCACCACTTCACTTTCTGGATATATTACAAATGATTCATCATCATGCGTTTCCCTCACTACCACTTCTTCTTCTTCCTGGCCATGTGCCACCATCTGTCCATGATCTTCATCTTCTTCTTCCACTTCACCAGTCAATCCTTGTATACTTGCCACAACCTCTTCATTGTCTTCTTTATCAACTTCCTCATCACTCTGTGGAGGATTATATGTTTCAACGATGTACCTATAGGAACAAATAATTAATTATATTAAAATTTAGTTAATTTTTTTGACTAGTCTAGACTAAGTTTTGCCTTTTGTGATCGGAGATTATAAAAACACTTTGATCGAGCATCGCGCCTGAAAAGATTCTGGTTTCTATAAAAACAGAGAAGGTTACTTTCATAAGGTTTCAGGTAACAATATCAGGTTTCATCTTTAACAATATTATATTAGTTTAATCTTAATCCTCCTATATTGATTTCAAAATATAGAAAAGTGTATTATTAAGTGCAATTTTATCTTAACCTTTTAACACACATTTTGAATAACAAAGTCAATATTGCAAATTACGGTTAATCCCTGGAAAGTAAAAACTAGCGCGAAACACCAACACAACTTTCTCTTATGTAATTCTCATTGATAAATTTTCTTCAGAGATGTTGTTTTATTGAACGTTTATTAGTTTCCCTTTACAAAGTGTTATTTGCGTACTTTGGACAGAAAACAGTTTAGAGGGTCCTAACCTCGCAGTTTCCCCAAAACTTCCCGAAATCAATTTTCCAGTAGACCCATTTATTGCAATTAATATACTAAGTTCAAAGCAAAATCACTAGAGCGAATTTCTAGATAATATTAACAGATTATTACACTTTCTGGTAATAGAGTTATTACCAACTGGTTATTTTTACAACATATTTATTTCTCCGTAGCTATTAGACTCGTTTAAGCGATAGGACCTTACATTAAACTAAAATGAGAGAACAAAACGCTTCCCTCTCTAAAGGAATCCTGTCACCGCTACTCCTGAAAAAATTTTCTTAATCGGAACTATTAAAGAATGTTTAGCTGCCTTTACTACCACCATATAGAAGAACAGTTTCTGCAATGGTGGGAGAGAACACTAGGAAAGAGGCAGGCGAATTTTTTTATTAAGAATCACTCGCTTAAATTCACCAGGGATCTATTGAACCATAGCCGAAGGGTAGTAATGGGACTTCTAACGGGGCATTGTAGGCTGTGTAGAGGCACATGCATCATTACTACTTATTGACGACGGAATGTACCGATTCTGTAAGGCGGAGAAAGAAACGGTGCACATTGCGAGTATGTCGGCCTGCTAAGACAAGGTTTCTTTAGTCGGGGATGGGCAATTCCGAAGCCATAAGCTTCATGACAGAACCGCTTTCAGCTTTGTTAAGCTTGCTTAGAAAGGCAAAGCTCGGGGACGTGCTCAACCATTGAGGATCCACAATAGACCTCCTGAGCAGGACGCGGGGGAATGAGGCTTGGCCATCTCTTGTGCAATCTAATCTAACTCACACCAGGTGGTGGAAATGAAGTTGTTCTGACTGGTATTATAGAGGGAAGACTAACATCTCATTCCCCAATACTCCTGAAAAGATTTTTTCTGCGAAATAGGTTTATCAATCCATATAAATAATAGGTCAAGTTGACCATTCTTTATAATACAAATACAAAAATTGTGGCAAACACCAATTTGATGTTTACTCCATTCCTCGACCTCCTGAGTCAGAAAGGCAAATCAAAATAAACTTTTCTGAAGTTAAAGTTTAAAAGTTTTCTTTTATGGCATCCGTCAATCATCATAGTATTTGAGAAGATTTAGTTGTGTACTATGTACAACATCAAGTTTAAGGAAAATCTTTGAAGGAAAATAATTTTCAAAAAAATCGCGAAAAAAATGAAAACTTTCTGAAAATTTTCACTTCCGTTAACCAATTTTTCTTCCAACTTTGAATGTTGTAAACATTTTTATTTTTATGAAGTTAGTACAACCGTACAGAATTTGAAATAGTATAAAATAGTATTTTAGAGAGGAGTTCAGGGTCATTGCTTCCCCCAGAAATCAATATTCCTGCTAAACGTTGCTAAAAATGAAAGTTATAAGCCTCTATAAATAAATAATGGATAACCGCCTAAAACTGAAAAAAGTAATTTTTGTGGTATATAACATAACGTTTGTCACACAGTGTGATAACGCAGACTTGCACAGAGCAAATTCAGTGTGACAAACGCATCCTGAAGAAACCGGTCGATGACCACAAAAAGAAGCAGGCTATCACGGAAAATGTCTCTGATGAAAAAAGTAATTTAGTAATTTTAAATTTCCGTTGAAAGTGATTGATTTTTTGAAAGTCGGATCCCAAGATAAACCAAGTTTGAGCTTCCTGCGATTATGCCTACACACAGCACACAAAAGAAATCGTACACCGATATATGTACACACCAAAGAGCGTGGGAGCGCAACCATTATAAATCATACAAATTTTGTTTCTTAATTAGACAATCTCAAAACTTACGTTTTCTGTTAAAACAAAATTTCAAATTTGACCCGATCGAAATACTTTTCAATGCAGCAAGAGAAAGTAAAATGAATATCAACTTTATTAAACTTCCTTCCATTTTTACGTTTCCTTAATGAAGACTGTTTTCGTATTTTCCTTCACAGTCGAAATTTAGATCATCAAGTTTGTTTAGAGACGTTTAGACCTTTACCATTCCCATCTACATTTAAGCTATGACTACATTTATAAAGTATCTGTTACATACTACATCGCCTGAATTGTATTTAATCGGCTGATTTGTACAGCGGAAGTCGACATCTCTTGACAACTTGATGAACCAGCCTCTGACGATGGAGAAAAATCCGAAACCGACCAGAATTAAAGAAAAGAAGCATATAACAGATACAAAACTAACAGATTTTGTCCACCACTGCAGATCCTACTACCTATTCATCAATATTATATGATTATAATTTAAGGTCATCCAAATAATAACTTACCTGGCGCCATCCACGCCCATAGACTTCATGCTGTCATCCGTCAATTCGTGACCTTTATCATCATAGACGATGTACTCAGTTTGCGGTTCACTCACTACAAAATCTGCGCCGGCTTCATCTCCTATACTGGGCAGAACAGATTCTTCAGTTCCATCATCATACATAACTCCTTCACTTTCTTCGTAGACAACATAATTATTTTCCTCTTGATTCATTACATTACCATCATTGTCTATAATATATTTGTATTCCTGATTCTTATCTTCAATCACTATATTATTTGAGTTGTCATCATTAATCATTGCTTCAATTTCATATGGTATTCTTCCTTCTTCAGGTTGGTCTTCCTCTTCCTTGGCACCTTCTGTCAACAGAGGTCCTTCATTATTACCTTCGCATACCATATCAAAAAGACCTAAAAATTCATCCTTGCCTCCATCTTTCTTATCAACTAAAGTTCCAGTAACTTGATAGCCTTCAATTTTCTCACCATTCCCATCTATAAATTCTAATTGAACCATCTGTGATTTATTATCTTGTGATGTTTCTATACTCTTTAACTTTTCCCTAAGGCCTTGTGCGTATCCTACAACTTCCGAAAGTATTGATTTTGTTTTGCCTATTTTCAATTTAAGCTCTGCAACTTTAGTATTTGTGCCAGCAACATCAATAGTTGAAAGATTATTACGCGTTATATCGGCTAATTCTTTTTTCTGTTTAGTCAACTGTTCATTAAGAGCTTTAAGTAGACTTACTTCTTTAGCAGAGACAACATACTTTTCCACTTTTTTGTTGTCCGTAACTTCAAAGAGAACAACAGCCTCTGGTTCGTTTTCAGCTTCTGAAACTGCCCCTTTCTTTAAACTTTGCAGCATCTCTTCATTAATAGTATCTTCATGATCCGTTTTAATATCTATGGATGATCCAATACCTGTAACGATTTCTTCTTCTGATTGGTTCCTTGGTGTTTTTGGAGTGGGGCCTAAATGAAGTTGTACACTACCATCACCATTATCTATGACTGTTTTCAGGACATCCTCAGACAAGGTGACAAGTTTGCCTTGACCGTTATCAACAAGAATAGGCACATTAGTGGGAAGCCCGATGTTTTTAATTGCATTCATATATGTTTTATCATCGTTCTCTTGTTTTGATAACAGTGAAGATAGGAGTGGAGACCCTACCAGATCACCGTCATCTGACAGATCCCTTTTTAGGTTTTCTATTGCCATTTGGGTATCAGCGTCTCTCATTAGGCGGTCACGGAAAGCTGTATTTAGAGCACCTCTTTTTCTTCCTCTTCTTCGTGGTTCAAATCCCAGCTTTGGAGAGATTTTATTTTCAACTCCTCCCTGTACAACTGACGGGTCTATTTTAACGTTTTTACTAGTTGTAAACAATTGTGGTGAATTCGTGTTACCGGATAATGAAAGAAGAATTTGTGCTGATTCGGTTGGACTTCCTATCTTGGTTGTTGTATTTAGTGGAGGCCTTCCCCTACCCCTACCCCGACCACGGTTACCACAACCTCCTCGACCATATCCAGCTGAAACATGAAAGTAATATCAGAAACGAATATATTAAATTTTCAATTTCTATTTTAAAAATATAAACAAAACAAAAGATAGTTTAACTTTATCAATCCTCTTTAGAAGGAACTTGAACTTTTATTGTTATGTATTTGTGATAGTGTTTTGTATTTATTATTCTTGATATTTTTTTTTATTTTTCCTTGCCTGAATTAATTTAATTTTTTCGGTAGACGTATCAACATTGGCCTGAAGCCATTTCCAATCAGTTTTCTTCTGATATAAAAAAAATCAAGGTGGAGAATTTTATTATCTGGGCATATGGTCAGCATTTCCAATGACCTTATTTCAAACTATCGCTATAAGGTCAGCTACTAGCAGCAGCTTCTCATTTTACATATGACTCAAAACGGCCAACATATTTAACGTTTGAGCCCTAAAGAGAGCTAATCAATATGATTTATTAAAACATTAATTAATAAATAATTAATACCTTCCACCCACGAATCTGCTATTCTTGTGCCACAATCACGAAATGGATTTGTTGGCCCCAACGAAGAGGATTACCATCCTTGAACAGTCTGATTGCTAGTAACCTACTCCTCTTTCTATCTCTCCTGCAGACTTTTCCCCAAACTTCAAAAAGTATCACAAGTTTGCCTCGGATTTAGCGCCAGCACGTCGCATTCGCGCCTGCCACCCACTCAGTACCACGTAAGTCTTGAAGCTATATTTGGCTTCGATCTTTCCGAGTCCAGTAACAAGCAATAACGAAGAACATCCCTCATTCCGAATCACACTCAGTATAAGGTGACGACTTCAGAACCAGGTTAAATAGCCGGGAATTGAAGTTTCCTTCTTATAGTGTGTTCCCCATTAGCTTTCTATCTATTTTGCTTTTCGCCTTTGCCAAATATTTGGGACAAATTTTTAAATTATCTTTCCACGATTAGACTTAATCCACTGTCTTTGACGATTTCCCAATGTACACTCCCAGATTTTTTCGAAAAGCTCGAATCGCTTGTTTATATACCATTAAAGAAGACCTCCTTAGTTTATACTTCAGAGATTTATAAGGAGCATCTTACGTGTAAGAAATTACGCAATTGAAAATACGCCTGGGGAAATATAGTGCATAAACCTGGGATCCCTTGCCGCCATAAAAGATGACATTTTCCCAGGAAACTAAAATGCTGATGATGTCAATAGGGCAAAACCAAAGAAACATCACCATGATCGAATTAAGCATTTTAAAAGCGAAATAAACTGAGGGGTTGATAAGGTGCACCAAAATGTTTCGGCTAATCTGGTGTGTGCTTTGGATCATTTCCAAGAGAAAGACATATTGTTTGTGGGTCTTCAAAGAAAGCTTTCCGCAAAATCTTTGCCTCTGTACGTTAAGGTACGACTGATGACGCACATACAATTGAGAAAATTCGCATCGACAAAGGAAGATTGAGAAAAGCTACTTAACAAGGCTGATTGCTGCAAAATTATCTCCCGCTGGAAGCCCAAATTGCGGTGGTAGGGAAGAACTGCATAAAACACGAGGAGTATCGGGAAAAACTCATGAGGAGGCTAAGAGCTAAATCGTTTGACTGCAATGTCAGGTAAGAAGAGAAATGAAGTCTAATAATCCTCTTACAACTGATTTCGATTAGGAAATTTTAATTTCTCTTTAACCATAATTGTGGTATATTTAATTCTAAAATCTCCAAAGAACATTAAAAATACAAGAAAAAAACTCGAGTTTTTCGAGGAAAATTAATCTGCTCCCATCACAATGAGTTATTAATTAAAAAGAAAATTCATGATTATAAATAATGATCATATTCATGCATAATGATTTGCTTAATGCAATAATGGAAAAAAAGTGCTACTTACATGTCGTAGGCGTAGCAACGGTGCCATTAAATGTCTTTGTTGGATTAGTAGAGTTTGGTGAGCAAACTGTTTCTTTGGTCATTGAAGAGAGGCCTTTTACCTATGAAAATATTATTGTAATTATCATCATATCCTCAATAATAGAAATGTTAATTTTGAAAATAAAATTACATTTTATTGATGCATAAAAACTGTCAAAGTACATAAAAATTCCTATCTAGGTTAACTACCTTTGCATAAAGTTTTTCACTTCATTTAACACTTTGATTAAGGTGCGTTTCCAAATAAAAGCGCGCTTGGTATTACGTTACATGCATAGCACATGAAAGCGCGGCTTTCATAAAGCAATGGGAAGCAGTTTATTTTATAAAATGTGATTTTAGTTCATAGTAAAATGTGACTTTAGCTCATAATAAATTGCGATTGATTTATGAATATATTAATATTTTTTATTTAGAAATTACATTTATATTTAACGATACACATTTGAATCCAGTTTTTATTTAAACATAATTCAAATTTATTTTTTATAAATATAGTATAAGTTCCAACATTATTTTATAAATTTCATCATTTTAAGCACTTTTCTTTTTACTAGGTTGAATTTATTGTTGAAGCGTTGGACCGCAAACCAGGAAAGAAGAGAAATGAATAAGTCTAGTAATATTTCTTCACAACTTGTTTCGAATTAGGAAATTTTAATTTCTCTAACCATGAATGAATATAGGGTATATGTATATCAAATTCTATAATTTCCAACGAAAATTAGAAATCCCAGAAAAGATATCGAATTCGAAAAAGTGTAAAAATTAGGACCATGCTATGAAAACTTAGCTTGATTAGAATTCATTTTCAGCTATGAAATGCATTCCAATTTGCAAAAGATTTATGTAGCTTGATTTATAAAACCAACAATTTTCACCGGCAGTTTTCTAAAGAATTTTATGCCACGGAAGATTTCTGGGGCTCGGAATGAAAGAAGCTGAGAAACGCTGATCCAGTTATAGTTAACTTTTTTTGTTTAGTCAATCTACGAAAAAATACGCATCAGTAACTCAAAATATCGTCCATCTATTTTCTATTATTTTTTAATTTAAAAAATTAGCAATTAAAAAAAATTATTAATGCAAATTATAAATTAATTTACATACATACCTCGAAGAATTTTGCAGCCTCTAAAAGTGGAGTAAGATTTTCTTCTGATACACTTGTTTCTCCACAGTACATGAATTCTACTAAGGATTTGAGCACGGAAAATTTCATATCTTTCAGGACTATTAATGGATGGCTGCCTAACTGTCTCTGAAATGTAACACACAAAAAAACTGTAATATTTATTACTAATATAATATTCATACTTGCAGGATTTTATTTAATTTTTTAAAAATGAATAATTACAATGAATTGAATCAATTCTCCCGAAATGAAAAAAACTATCTGTACTGGTTACTAAATATATAAAATATAAATTGTATTTAGTAACATGGAAAATTTAAGAAACATATAAGATCATCAAAACACTGAGTTAATTTAACCATGCCATCAAGTTTTTAAATTTTGATCTGAATTATGGAAATTACGTTTTCATTATACTAAAGATTGCACTGAATTCTCTAAATCACATATAAAGCAAAACACATATCAAAAACCTATCTAGAAATTTTACATTTTAAAAAGAAATTAATCGAAATGGGGGCTACTTTGGGTTGTAATAATTTGTTTGGCAGAGGTCTAGTCTTATATTTTGTGGACGTGAATGAAAAAACATCCGGATATACAAATACCAAAATTATAGAATTCAAAAACATCTTGATAAATCTTCAATGAGATCAATAAATACAACTAAAAATAAAACAAATGTATGCCTTTTGACATATGGTATATTTTGTTTGGCTGATTTCTCTTTTGTTGCAAGAATTTTTATTAGCCTTAAGAAGGTGTTAAGAATTTTACTGAGATTTTTTTAGTAGCGCCTCATACAGAACACTTTTTTTAAGAAAGCCCGAATGCTAAGACTGCTCTCCCTTTATCTTTATCATCTTAGTATATGTAGATTTTCTCTTCCTAGAAGCTTATACAGTGCACTACCCGTTGATGGGCAGTGTTGCCTGTAGCAAGATAACACTGTTCAGTGGCCGGCACTAAGACGGCTCCGGGAGGTGCAATATATCTTTCAGGTCGCAGTGTCGCCTGAAAGAATCTATCTACGTTAAGTATTTATGATTAAATATAAATCTCAGTTTTCTATAAAAAAGAGAGAGTCATAACACTAGAAACAAGAATTCAATACTCTATACGCCATACCAATACATCATATACGATTATGGGGCTCAAAATATTCAATCAGTTCACCAAACATTAAATGGCCATCACTATATGGAAGTGGATTTCACTTGAAATCTTCAAAAAGAAGATAAACGTCTATTTAGTGTATAAAGGCCAAACATTAGATGAAATTGTGTATTACTTTTCTTCAATCTAGTTACGAAACTATTTTTTATTTATTTATTTTGATTTTAACTTACCATAAATCACTGAATGTTACGTTGTAACAAAGAGAAATATATTACCAGGGGCGGACGCAGAAATTGTTTTCGGGAAGGGATTATTTTTCGGAGGAACATTTGTTTACTAGAACTATTATGTGAAACAGCTGTGTATGTATATCATACGACTGCATTCTAAATGGTAGTCCTCTCAAAACAGGCAATATTTGCAAATCAGTGAACATATTGCTGAAAAAATGTTTTCATATCTGATTTTATCATCTCATTCACTCCTTTGCCTCCGCCACTGGTTCTTAATATTACCTCAAAATAAGGGCTACAAGCAGCCAGGACAGCCCGATGAACTTTAAGTGTATGCGTATTACACATGAGTGTAACATCTACCAGTGACTGATGTTCAAGTAAATAGCCAAGCCTTGTGGCCAAATGTGAAGGGTGTTCATCCCACTGCACTAAAAACTGCGTTCCGTCCATTCCTCCTCCTGTAATTAAATAAAAGAAATTAATAAATAATCAAATCAATATAAAACTTAATTGGGACTAATAATAAGGTAGTATTTTCTAATAAGGCATTATTTTTACTTTCTCTTTTTTTTTAAAGTATTGTTTCTCTAAAATAAACATACCTTACATGCAACGATTTACAGATCTTTCTTTTACTTTCTCTTACTGCTGTAAGAAAAAGTATCGCATCGTCTATATGATGACATAGTACAATTGGAGTACTAATCTAAATTTAAAACTATTAGCAACTCCAAATTTTTGAAAATATTCTTAAATTCACTCACAACTCTTCATGAAGGAAAACAGTTTAAACTAATCGAAATGAATTAACACTTTCCCTGTAATTTTCATACTGTGTACATAACAATTTCAAAGCCCGAAGATTGATTTCATTAGAAATTCAACCGAAAACCTAGCATTCAGAGAGTGTTTATATTACTCTACTATCATAGTTTCAAGAGTTTCTCTAAAATCCTTCAGGTAATTTAAAATTTCCTAGGAAATTTTATGCTTCTAAAGAAATCATTTTATAAAAATAAAAGTAAAAAAAAAAATCAACATTCAGATAAACCTCACTAAAGTGCGTCTCTTAGTACAGAGTAGGTGGACAACAATGAATACACATGTAAAAAAGTAATAGCTGCGAAAATATATGTAAGATTAAAAATAAAGATTCAAAGCTAGATTTTACAGATCTAATTAATAATTTTAATATTTTATGGCATTGTGCTTAAGTACCATATATGAAAATAGACAAAAATTATTACTATATCACAATCCTATTTGCCAGCTTCTTAAGAAAGCACCTCTATTTTTTTTAAACCAATTTTTATTGAACCCATATTTTTAAATAGTGCTTAATAATGTCTTTACTAATATTGCCCTGACCACCATTTCAAGCTTCGGAGTCTTATCACGTGACAGTGAGATAAAATTGATAAAGTAAAAATTTTTGCTTGGCAATAAATAAGTAACGTGCTGGTGGGGTATTTTTATTTTATTTTATGTGGTTTTCTTTGTTTAACAATCAATAGCGTGGTATACAGGGGACATAAATAATTATAGTTTAGAATAACCTGATACTCAAAGAATTAGGTCTAATTAAAAGGTAAATAAACAAGTATTATCCAAGAAAGCTTGCACTTACACCAATAAAAAGCGCATTTCAAATAACAGTTGTGCAACAATAAAGAAAGCAAAGAAACCTCAGTTGATATATTTTTGTTTTACTTTTGGATTAATGAAAAGATGAATATAAAATTAATGGTTTATGCTGTTTGTTAAAATAAAAAATAAACCCAGGTAATCACTTATTAAAGTAAACAATCAGATCAGAAAATAAACAATTAGGAGAAAAATTCTAATTTCAGGACTAATAACCACAACAGCTATCATCACTAAGAGGTAAGAAAATGCATTAAAACAAACATTATTGGGTATATTTTTAGTTTTCTAAAGGTTAAATATATTTTTTTAATAAAAACATAAGTTAACACTTTTTCGTATTGATTAAGAAAGGAGTAAATCCTGTCAGTCAGTATACGGTTATCCGAGTTTCCTTTTAGCTGTACGCTAATGGTGGAAGATTTGAAAGTAATTTCAATGCAGGTTAAATTGACTTCAATGTTTAAATTATTTGATACAAAATATGAAACTAATTTACTCTTCTTTCACTTCGATACTAGTCAAATTATACTCACAAAATTTTAGCACACTTTCTATAATGAGAAAAAGTAGGATTTATGTTTCAATACATGGAACTTTTTCATATAACTTAATTCCTATCACGTTTCTAATTAATATACAAAGTGGTACTCACAATTATTTTCGCAATACAACGATAATTATCATTTGAAAAGGTAATGAAGAGAGTGGTAATCAATAATTCTTTAATAGCAATAAATAAAATAGTATGATTTGTATATACCATATACTAGTTCAATTACTGACAGTTGACAATTTTTTGTCACAATGATAACTTGATATCTGACATAATTATTTATATTTCCGTCTGATACATTCACTAAGCTATTTTATTTTTTCGGAATAATACAACAGTCACCATATAAGCCCTTATTAAGAGTTTTTATGTGAAATATTAAACAATTTCGTTACCATTTTAGCTAATGTATTAACTTCTGTAGAGAACTTTGCTAAGTAAACAAATGATGGTTATTTGTCGTAAATAGAAAGCCTATTTCGTTTTTGTAGCTAATTGTATCTTTACTATAACTCACATAAAAATGTTTTTCTAATCTACTATTTAATATATTTTGCCATTTAATGAAATAATATTGTAATTAAGCGTAATGATATCCAAATTCTAATTAATAAAGTATCAGTTAATATTTGAGCCTGCGAAGGTTAAAATGTTTATGGAACTAAAGATATGGTAAAGGTATTTATAAATTAAGTACATTTATAAAAACGAATATATCGCGCTACAAATAAGCACATATGATTTAACTGATCAGCCGATCTTATTCCCTATTTACCCAGATGATACGTTTTCAAGGCTACCCTAGAACTGGAAAACTAAAGAAAAGTGCAAAGGAAATAGCAGTACCAATTCATATAAGTATAAATAATTAAACAAACTTACCTGAAATGCAGAATTTACCCAAAGGCAAATATATATTATTTGCCCCCAGCTATTAGAGAAGCACACAAAATGTCCACCATTTTAGAAGGTAATTGCCATTGCCAACCAATGTTGCAGTCGTGAGCCTGGGGGAGGGGAAATAAGCAGCTAAATAATACTCTGTCAGGCCGCAGCACAGCGCTGAGTTCGTTCCATACTCTACTGTAACTCCTATCAGACAAGCAAACCAAATTCAAATTCTTTACCATTGAATAGCTTTTATGAAATAACTGACCTCATTCACAAATTATTGGTTACTTTTAAATAATAAATATTATGGCGTCTTGCATTAGTGAAGAGAATAATAATTTTAAGAACAAGTTTTTTAAGAATAAAAACTTGTGTTTTAGTACTGCCCAAAATGGCCTCAATAGTCGGAAACGTCCAGTTTTTAAAGTTAAATACTAGGAGAAATAGCCTCTAATAACATTATGTTTTGCTATTGTTGTAAATTGTATATCAAAAAAAGGTTCTTTCAATTGAATATCAAAACATGGTTTCTTTATTCTACCCCCACCCTCTGCAGATTTGTATAAATTGAAAACGTTGAAGTTTATATCTTTTAATAAGAAAAGTTTATTTAATAATCATTTAAATTCATAATTATCAAGGGAAAATTTCTTTTTGCTTTGTAGATAGCTAATTTGCTATTCAGTGTGAGCAAGAATAAAGTGAAGTGAAAAAATATCTATTACTGCTATTTATAACATAATGAGTTCTATTATGTTTTAGGAATGCCACACGTGATTCGAATTCGCACACCTATGTCAAGCAGTTATTTATACAACTGGCAGGCAAAAATTGAGTATGGCGAGAGTAACATTGTCGAACCTTTGACTCCTGTTTGAAATGTTACACAGTATTTATTATGGTTGGGACTCCAGAGCTGGAAAGCATCAGATATATTTTCCGTGATAGCCTGCTTCATTTTGTGTTCATCCACCGGTTTCGGGTGTTCGCCATCATTAGGATGTTTTGATAAAACAGTGCGATAGCACAGAGCAAAATCAGTTTATACACTCATAATTATATGTAGAATAAATAAACTCATTTTCTCTGTGCAAGTCTGTGTTATCTCACCGTTTTATAAAAACATCCTGATGATGGACGAACACCCTAAAGCATTCGATGACCACAAAATGAAACAGGTTATCACGGAAAATATCTCTTAAGCAATATTAATAAAGAAATTGGACAACCCCTGGGCAAGCAAGCAAATCTATGTCAGCAGCAGATGACTAAGTAGAATTACCAATAATATCATTCAACAGTTCCCTTATCTGGACATTTTTCATTCTTCCTCTCATAGCATTAAGTCTGCTCTTCTTAGCATTTCTCCTCCACAGCCATGGTCGCATAATAAGAAGTGAATGTTCACATAAATAATACTTATAGTTCCTTCTATGTATTTGAAATAAATATTTTTGGCAGTTTTATGTATTCTACTATATTCTTGTACATATGTAGTTTTATCAAGTTTCTATTATCTTGTATAGTGTTTTGAACATTTTGCATATATGTTTTATTATCATTATTATTACTGTAGTGAGTATAAGTTGGACAATAACTGTGTAATTAATATTTTGTACTCAAATTTGTAATTTTTTAGTTATTGGGCTCCGCCCGTATATATGAATATAAATAAATACTACGTCCTAGGTATCATTTTTGTATTTACACAATTAAAAATATCATTATACAAATAGGAGAACCCCCTGAGGCAAACTATCCTCAATTCCTTATTCAAAGAGGAATCATTTATAGAAACATGTCCCATTAGAAAAAAATCTAATACGAAAATCTATCATGATCGGATAGCAATATTTTTCTTATAGCAGTAAAAGACCGTAAAAACGTACTAATTTTATTTACACCCATTTTTAAAGTTCTAAGTTACAAATTTACTTCAAACACACAATTTTTATTAAATCTTTAATTACCCTTAAATTAATAAATGTTGGTGGAACCGTTCAGTAAACTACACAGCACTTAAGAGGTTATCACATGACTATAACCCATAATCCATCTTAAAAATGTTCTCAGAATAATCTTGAAAAAATAATATCTAGTATTTCTGCAGGATCTTTTCCATCCAAAAACCTTCGTGTCAGATTCTCGAAGAGTCTAAATGAATTTGACTATTTCTGCGAATTTTCTTGTTTGAGTACAATACATATAAATTAAAAAACTTTTCGTAGTATGCTCCATTTTGTCTTTTTTAACGTTTTCGGGCGTTTACCCATCTTCAGCATGTATTGATAAATACTGTGATATCAGTGACATCGCACACTGCATAAAGAAAATCAATTTAAACACTCTGCATTAGTAGGAGTAAAGCATAGATAGATCTGTCGATGGAGTGGCTACTGCCATTATTATGGCTATCTTATGTGTCCTTGTTTATACACAGAATGTAATCATCTAAACGTAAAGTGAACAGTGGTATATGTGAGTGTGTGTTGTGAGTTAGAGTGTGCATGTAGGTTCGCTGAACCCAAGTAATTACACACATCAATTTTACATCTGCAAGTCCTGTGTTTATTGTGTGAGTGATAGGAGGTGTCAATAATGTAAGCGTTGCTCAGTTGGGGGGCCCGCAGGTACGCCAAGTTCCCGGAAGAAATGGGGAACAGCAAAACTAGTAAGAATAAACTCATAGTTTCCACCATTTTACATAAATTAAAAGACTGCCTAGTCATTAATAAATAAATACGAAAAAACTAAGCTTGACTAGACGGATCTTACATTATTGGACTGCACATATTCATTTCCTCACAATTAATCCACCAGTGGGTGACATAGCTCAATCATTCAACTTTATGAAGGCTTCAGACCATGCTGAATTCACTTCAAAATAACCAGCTCATTTTAAAAATATTCATTCTAGTAGCCACCATTTCTTGCCTAATCATCTCTTATCTTAAAATTACCTCCAGCCAAATAAAGAAAAACGGATAACAAAAGCTAATGGAGAAATTTTCTTTTCTCTTTTCCAATATTTTTTATCAAAATAGACAAATTTAGTCTCAGTCAAAACATTTAAGGTCAATAGTTGTTATGGTTGGATCCGCAGAGCTAGAAAGCATCAGAGATATTTTTCGTGATAGCCTGCTTCTTTTTGTGGTCATCGACCGGTTTCGTGCGTACGCCCATCATCAGGATGCTTTTTATTAAACAGTGTATCAACTAAATTTGCTCTGTGCAAGTCTATGTTATCACACTGACAAAAAGCATCCTGATTATTGATGAACATACGAAACTGGTCGATAACCACAAAAAGAAGCAGGCTATCATGGAAAATATCTCTGATGGAAAAAATAATATTGAGAAGTTTCTGATAATTTATGGTTTGTGTAAATATTTCAAATGTAGCTCTTATTAAGTAAACATTTATTATTATAATTACTAGTTTACTATAATAAATGGCACCCATAAAGTGCATTCTACACAATATCATTTCTGATAATAAATTAATAAAATCAAATCATGATTGGCGCATATGCTATTCTTACCATATATATTCTCTAAGTAACTGATGGAAGTACTTTTTTTTGTAAAAAGTTTATTTTATAAAAAAATTACATAAATACATCTTATGTAAATTAGAACAATTGTTCACAGAACCTCCACAAAGGTTTTATGTGGATATTTAAAGGTTACATATATGTAGGTGTACAAAGCCTGCTCATCTTCCAGATAAACTTCAAACAAATTTCAATCTTATACATCTTATCAAAAAATTGTTAATTTCTTATGGCATTTCATGTTATAGTTTGTTTTTAACAATTAGCAATGCTTTTAATAATGTGATATTAATGAAGTTTTCTTCATCAACATTTGTATTTTTTGCAACGGGGAATGGGTGCAGCAGAATAGTAGTGTAGAGGAGATCTCTAATGTGCCTGAGGATACTCTCCTCCCGATTTTAAATCCCATTCTTGTTTATTGTTTCAGATAATGCATATCTAAATACCGTTTATTAGGAGATATATAGGAGTCTCCTCCATTCCTCTTAGAATCTGTACGCACCATCGCACAGATTTACTAATAGCAATGTATCAGACGCACTGCGACCAAGAGTTTGTAAATAGAAAACATTTTGTAGTTAACTGATAGTTGAAATGGTTTTTGTACCACTTGAAAGAAGAAGATGAAATGTAAATGAAATGGTGACGAATCACAGTAAATTCGAGAATGCATCAATGAAAACCTTAAAAGTGCAATAAAATTCCGAAAAGTTGTATGATTGATTTGGAATGTGGCAGTATTGTTTCTAGAGTCCCAAAAAACCGATACGTGGCAGAGTGATGCTACAACACAGAAGAAGGCAGCACCATCAGTAACAAGATGGCTGTCCCACTATCAACATGCACCGCGTTAGAGCAGCGATCTGTGAAGCGTTTTTTGAATAGTGAAAGTGTCAAACCAATTGAAATTCATCGCAGGATGACTGCGCTGTAGGCGATTCGTGTTTGTTACGTTAATGGAAGAGCTTGTACATGAAAACAGCTTATTAGCTCTGGTCGAAGTAGAGCCACAATTTTGGAAATTAATTATGGTTCAGCGCAGTATATTGCCCATAATGTGCTGCAATTGAATAATGCGTCTGCAAGATAGGTAGTTGACTACTGAATTGAAAGAACGTCGCGTCGATGCCCCTGAAGAACTGTGGCGTCCACGTCGAAGGTGAGCATTCTTGGAAAAATTGTTACACGACCTGGGTTCACTATCACCAATCAGAAACGAAAAGATTAAGCAAGGAATGGCACCATAGCCAAAAAACCAAAAATGAAACCAAAACTGTTGAAACCAAAAATTTCTGCACTCAACCATCCGCTCACTCTCTTCTAGAATGCAGAGGGGGTCTTTTTGGAGCATTGGAAAGAGGAGTGACAATAATCAATACTTCTTATTCAAATTTGCTTAAAAATTTACTTCGTTCTACAATCAGGAGTAAACGACGAGGACTTCTGACTTCAGGTGTACCGTTACAGCATGATAACGCCCGACCGCTTGCAGCCCGTTTGACAGTTCAGACTACAGGAATCAAATTTGAATGTCCTTATTGACCAGACCTCGCACCCAGTGACTTTCATGTGTTCGGACTGTTCAAAGAAGCGATGGGAGGCAAGCACTTTATTAGTGAAGAAGAGTGAAAACCGCGCTGCCCAGCGGCTACACAACCAATAGAATTCTTTAAACATTGTATCCATCCACTTCCGAACGGTGGAATACTGCGTTCAAAGTCATGGAGGCAACGTCGAAAAATGATATGTATGATTTTTCTTGTTACAATACAAAATCTACAGCACTTTTAAGGTTTTGATTTGATCCATCCTCTTCTCATCTGATGATAAGAAAACAAATTTCCAAAATGATTAAAAATAATATCAGTTTCAATATTCCTAATGTAAAGTGGATCATATAATTTTTTGGAGCGCATGTGCTCAAAGCCGTAAATGAATAAAACTTCAATGTAAGGTCAAATATTTTAGCGATTTTAAATAACAAAAACTATATTTTGCACCAGGGGAAAAAATTGGGTTCTGAGGAGAGATAATACAAAAAGATAATGACTAATGAATATTTGAATTATAATGACCAAAAATAAAGAATAATTGAAAATTGATTTCTCCTAAAGATAGTCCTATATTTTAGATCTATGAAGGGTGCTGTTATCTTCCGGCCAATTTCTGTACTAACAGTAGTAAACAAGTTGGATTAAATCGAAAGTTAAGCCTATTATTCTTGGTCTTACTATTGTATAATTTTTTTATTTTATTTTCAGCTATTTGAATATTAAAAATTTTAGACATATATAATTGACTATAAAATAAACTTATAGCCTTAAGTATGGGCAAATTTATCTTAGAAATTAGTTACTGTAATTTTGTTAGGATTAATCAATTAGCTTATTACATTGACATTGTTAATATGTCATTTACTGTTTCTTAAATCATCCTTATAAAGAACCCTTTCTGCTTGTTATAGAAAATCGATGTTAATTTATTTGATTGAGAATTTATCCCTTAATACTAAAGAACAATAAATTAAACCGAATATATATTATAATTTTTTTCTTTTCTATTTCATACATTATCAATAAAAAATCACAAGATTTAGGAGCACATGGCCAAACTGCTGTTTCCTATTTGAAGGTGTGCCCTATTTGTAACAGTATGTATTATTACTTTCTCTTATTACTGTAAGAGGAAGTATTGCGATCGTGACATAGTTTCAAAATTGAATTTTATCAGCAATCCATAGTTTGAGATCAAAAGCGCATGAAATTCAAACTTTTTATTCCGATTAGTATCATCAAGTGATCCGACAAGAAGTTATCGGTCAAAATCTCTCAAACGGACACAAATAGCTACATATTACACACATACATGTCTTTTATTGAAACATTTTTTGGGGAAACTTGATTTTAGAGGGATCTGGTGGAAGACCAGTGGAGCCACTTCCGTTTGGTTTTCCTTTAATGTTCCATTGTAATAATGCCGGATTAAACCAGTGGAGGTCCTTGGGCCAGCGATTTTCAACCGATGTGCCGTGGCACACTGGCGTGCCTTGAGAATAACTTATATATATATAAACAAAAATGAAATATAGAATACTAGGCAAACTAGTAGTGTTCACCAGAATACTAGGTGAAAAAGATTTTCCTTTTGTTCTATGTTCTATGCGAATCAAGTTGTTCCGCTATGAATAATATTACAAACAAGAATAGATGGCGAATAAAAACAGTAAAAGAACTAAGGGTTAGCGTTTCCAAAATTAGACCTCATTTAAAGGAAATTTTCAAGTAAAATATCCTATTAAATATCTAAATATTCGGTCTTTTATAACTAGTGTGATTATTCTGCAAATGTTTAACAAATGTAAATAAACTGCTGTTTCTAATTGTTTTAAATAAATTACTGTTAATATTGTTTTTAAATATTACATTTTAATTTATAGGTATCTTTATTTTCGAACATAAGTTAATAAAGTAAATTATCAAATCATTATATTTTAAGTTTAAGTAGGTATATCACCAGCATATAAATATTGTTGATGGGTCGCATAATATTAATTAGAATTGGATATGCTGCCAAAATTCCGAGTTTGAAGAAAATCGATTAACCGGAAGTAGGTTTTTACTAAACTTTTTCCAGTTTTCTGCTTTTTTCTCACTAAAAACATCGACGGATTTCTTTAATTTGATATTTAACTATGAATACGGTGGCCTATAAGTTTTGTTTCTTTTTTCCGAAGAAGTTCATTTAAAGAAGTTTATGAGGAGAGGGTGAAGCTAGGCTTTACTCAAACAAGCCATTTTATTAAATATAGATTCTCCTGTTGATATAAAATTGAAGAAACTAAATATTTAGTATTTGAAGAAAATTTGCCACATAAATGTATTTGACAGCAGTAAGAGAAAGCCGTGGGATTGTTCACACCAGATATTTGTCTTTTTAGAATGTGGTCGGATTTGCAGTGCTAGAACATCTAGAAAATATCCGTCGTATTTGACGTAGCAGTTCCTTATTTATTATTGCTGAACGGTTTCTGATTTTCATCGACCATTAGTGTATAATTACTTCAACTTTAAGTTTCTGTTAACATAGCACACTGATTGATTGTAAGGGAGGTTGTATTTGTATGTACGCACGTGAAGAGAATAACTTTTATCGTAAAGTTATTGAAATAAGTATTTTAAATTAAGTTGGAATACACGTGGTACATTGCTGATGGGGGCGGTAGGAAACTTAAACTGAATTTGATACGATATTAATTTTCACAACATTAAAGAAAAGTAGAATTTTAGGTTAATTAGTGGCGTTCGTGACAGAAACAAAGTGGAAGTAAACTCTGCACTTGCTTGCTGAACCATACCTGACGATAGATGAAAATGATAGAAACTAATAAAGAGAAGCTGCTACGATGGATAAAATCCCAGATCTACTTGTTTTAATTGAATACTTTACTATCATATAGAATAGTCTGCTTCAACGTGGTAATATTATTCAAATTTAAGAAAATAAGGTCAGCTGTTACCTTAAAAGCTTTGAAGTGTATATTTTCTCTGGAATATCAATATTACTTTTAGATGATCGATTGCAATAAAGTCGTTGGAGGTAAGATGTTGAAGTAATAGTGTAACGAGATATGAAAGCAGGTATCGATGGGCTCTTCTTTTGATGGATTGGATGAAAATATATTTATATCGATCCAATTATTATCAACTTGATAGATAAAAATTATATAAAATAAGTAGATTTTTATTTAGAGAAAATATAATTAATATAAACATTAGAAATAATTATAAATAAAACGGCAAATTTCGATCTTCTGATTTTTATTTCTAATATTATTTTTATCGTAAAACAATACTACTTACCGTGAGCTTCTATTTAAGGGTAACTTTACTGAATCTTTTCTTTTCACTTGTTTCCCAATTTTCGATTATCTTCAATATGGCTTCCAATCACGCACATTATGTAGTTCATATTTTTATTTGAAACATTTGGGACAGAGGGGAATTGATTTTCGGAGGGAAATCGATAACCTAAGCTTTCTTCAGTTTAATGAACCACTTCAATTTATTCAACATTCCCACTATGTAACGCCTAGCATATATTTGCAAAGATATCAAGTTTGCAGAAAATCGTTAACCGGAACTCCGACTTTAGCGAACGTTTTCAACTATTCAAATTTTACAAGCTTTTCTCAAAAACAGCTGCTGAGATTTTCTTTAAACTTGAGGAATGTTGTTGATTGTACATTTATAAACCTAACTCTTTAATTTGAAACATCTTTTTGGAGGATTACTGATTTTAGAGGGTGCTGGAGGAACTACAATTTTTATCTTTCTTATTGTGCAATTGCATGACTAAGTTTTATAGTTCCTTCGTCTATATAGTATTTATTGGTCACTAAACATTTAGTAAAAGTTCATTCTTGCAGGAAGTTCAGCAGTTACAATTATGAGCATTGCAGGGCTTTGAAAAGTTTTGTGTGAGTGTTTCATACCAGATTTTTATTGTTTACCACTGTTTAAGAGCTTCGTTACCTCGGGATTTCTAGTTAATGAAAATAATAAGTTATTGTTGTGGTTGGGTGCGCAGAGCTAGAAAGCATCAGAGATA
The DNA here is from genome assembly GCA_011037195.1 of Triatoma infestans. Taxonomy (NCBI): domain Eukaryota; kingdom Metazoa; phylum Arthropoda; class Insecta; order Hemiptera; family Reduviidae; genus Triatoma; species Triatoma infestans. Next base: position 128,169 of record JAAEAF010000286.1, on the reverse strand, counting down.
TTTCCCGTGTTAGCCAGTTTCTTTTTGTAGTCATCGATCGGTTTCGGGCGTTTACCCTCCATCAGGATCTTTTGTCAAAAAAGGGTGATAATATAGACTTGCATAGAGCAAATTTAGTTCACACAGTGCTATGCATAAACTGTAAGTGGATAAACTGAATCTGCACTGTGCAACTCTATGTTATCACACGGTTTTGACAAAACATCCTGATGAAGGGCGAACAGCCGAAACCGGTCGATGGCAATAAAAAGAAGGCTATCTCAGGCCATAAAAAGAAGGCTATGTCAGAGGCTATCTCGGAATCTCTGACAATAGATATCTCTTGAAATAAAAAGACGGATCCTTCTTGTCCTTGACATTAAGTATTATTTCACCATTCAGCGACATCTGAGAAGCTGTTTTATTATCAGAAAATGAAAAACATTCTTTATAAAACGTTAATCCGTCTGGTCGGAAACCTAGGATCTTTCAATATAATCAATGACGAAGGCTTACAAATCTTCGAGCGAAAAGTCTTCAAAGGATCTATAGAATGATCCGAGAGATAAACACCTGAAGAAGGAGATCGAACCAACAAACAAAGAGTCTTAAGGAACCAGATCTGGTAAAGGTAATAAAACTCGGAAGGTTACGCTGCGTAGAACATGTTGCGAGAATGGACGCGGCTGAATAAGAAAAAAGTGAGAGCGTTGGGAATTTTGGAAATCTATTCATTTCTAATTAATATTGTTTACAAGTTTAGATGATAGAATTGTATAATAAAATAAATAACACTTAAGAGGAAAATATAACCTGACTCTCATGAAAAAAGTCAATTTAAATGAATTTTCCCGGAGAAATGTCGCAAATAAAAGTTGCAGCTCTTTGTATGTGTAGTTCACATACATAGTTTAAAGAAAACCGTTGGAGCCGTTTTCGAGAAAATACCAGAAAAGTGAAAATTTACATTTCAATAAGAACGCACTTCCGGTCATCCGATTTTTTCCAAACTCGGGATTTCAACAACACATTTAATTCTAATTAATATTATTTAGATGACTGAATTGTATAGTAAACTGAGATAGCACTTTAGAGGAATTCTTAACCCCATCCCTCCTCCAATGAATTTTCCCAGAGAAATGTTTCAAATAAAAGTTGCAGCTCTTTGTATGCGTAGTTGACACACTAAGTTTGAAGAAAATCGTCGGACCCATTTTTGAGAAAATCGCAAAAAAGTGAAAAACCGGTAAAGTGGAACTTCCGGTTGAGGAATTTAGACAGATCACTTACTGTCGGATCCCATGGTGATACCTAAACGGAATATCAAGTTTGAACTTTCTACGAATTTTCGTTTTTGAGCTATGCTCACATTGATACACACACACACACACACATCATTTCCTAAAAACCACTTTTTTGGACTAAGGGGAAAATGAATATTTCCGGTGAAAACTCAATATCGCAAATTTTACACGATTACAATACTTCCTCTTATTAGGGTAAGAGAAAGTAAAAATATAGATAGTTTTAGTAAACAGACTTTTCCATTACTTTCTATTGCGACTGTTGGAGTAAGAGGAAATATAGCGATCGTGTCAAATTTTGGAAACAGAGTTTTCACGGGAAATGCATGTTTGCGGTCCCCTGAGTCCAAAAAAGTGGTTTTCACAAATCTGTATGTAGGTATGTGAACAGCTTAGCTCAAAAATGAAAAATCGCAGACAATTCATACTTGATATTCCGTTTAGGTATTACCATGGGATCCGACAGGAACTTACCAGTCACAATTTCTCAGTAATTATATTAGTTCACTAAATATTTAGTAAAACTAAACGTTGAAGAAAACATAATAGAGAGTATTGTGAGAATTGCAGCAGTCTTATGCAACGTCTTATGGAGTGCCCTTATCCGATTTTTTCCTTCTTTTTTTTTCCAGTTTTAAATTAAGAATATCATTATCATTATTATTTTAAACACAAACCGTTCATAATTTTATTGAATACTGACCATTTCAAGAGAGATGGAGAGATGAATATGCGGATTAAAAATAAACAATTCAACTCTGGAAAGTTACCAGGTTTTGATTAGCCTAGGAATGTGTGTTGGTTTAGGCTAAAGTGGCTGTCCACTACAGCCTTCCCACGGCTGGAAGGAGATCAACAGTGGCAAACATTCACATTCTTACATCCCCTAAAAAGTCATTCTTATTCCACTATTCTTTTCCTTTTGACTTTTATTAAATTCCTCTTTTTCCAGTTCTTTTCAAGAACAAGTAGAATACTAGACAACTGTTAACGGCATAAAATGCTTATATTAACTTACTAAACGTTCAAAAGCGGTTCTTAGAATTCTATTGTTACCATGGTTTAGCCTTTCATTTTCTTTAAGATTGTATTTATTCTTATTTCACACTGTATAAGATTGTTTAGTTCGTTTCACTATAAAATATCTAATATGCACTTAATAGAATTATTGCAGAGCTAAACATTGGAGCAGTAATGCACATGGTTTGTCTGTCTACCCGCATGTCTATTTGCATGTGAATCTGACTCTGTCTTGTGTATTTTGACGTAAGTGCGCCTAGTAATCTGTCAGATATGTAGATGTAAACAAAAATATACACAGACATTCAAACAAATATACAGTCAGATCTGAATACAAGTAAACAAACAGGAGAGGGAGAGTATATACATTTCTACAACACATATCTGGACAAAAATTATTGTGCCACTGTTGTAAGATACTGTTCATTGTAGAGAACAGATGAAAGTGATTGGCTTTGCTAGTGACCTAGAGTTTGTCTGAGTGATTACACTAAGCCCAAACATACTGGAAGTGAACAGAGGAATGCTTTAGAGGCAGGCTGGGGCGCTTCTGGACAGGTCGCTATGATCTATAATAGGTTTTCTCATGGGCTTTGTAGAACTCTGGGTGCACCTGATGACGTCGCGTTCCGAATGCGATGTCTACAGATTCTATGCATAGACTCCAAATACTTTCTGATTTCGACACTAACAGCCAGGAATATTTAGAAGCCCAGCTGCATACAGAGTATCGGCAGACGTCGTATTCGGGACGCCTTAGACTTGTTCCAGGTCATGCAAGTTCTGGAGAGAATAGAGCCAGAAGGGGTGCCTTATTTCCAGAGCAAAAGCAGAGCACATAGAGATCTTCAAGATCACAGTGCGCTACATCCTCTCTCAAATTCTGCTGGTCCTTTTTATAGTGTGCGAACAGTTGGGATAGTTGCCCAAGTTTCCGAAAGTTGGCGAAATCCTCAATCCCTCGGATAATTGTAACAATAAGGTGCGGTGATGAAGAAAGCCATAATAATTCATTTGTTAACAAAAACTAATAAAATTAAGGCCAACGGGAGAAATAGATTCAGTATCTCCTCAGTAATCTCATATAATATATGAGAGATATCTATATATATATGAGATTTATTTTTATATATATATTAATTTTGAGATTATATTAAAAATGAAATCCGTATGACAGAGACCTCAAGTGTGAAAATTAGAAAAAAAAAAACTATTGCGCAACAGCCCATGAAGGACCAAGGCTTGCCAGACGGCAATTTGATAGAGGGCATGTGGTAAGCACGCCGCAGTTCCCATGCCGTTTAGTTCCGGCCTTCGCTACCTAGGCCGCTACTAAATGTAGCTTCCCACTTTTTAGCACGATGCTGGGTCAACACCGACTTTTCCTCACGGGAATCGAACCCTGAATTCCCGCACGAAAGGCGAGTGCGCTAGCCACTAGACCAACGCGTGAGGACGAAAATTGTAAAATAAATACTAAAATGTTAACTTACCGTATAAGAAAAGTATATTTACTTGTATTATTCTTGGTAAGAGTAAGTATTGGACCGTACCTAGTTTTCGAAATTGGGTTTTGACCGGAAATACATAATGTGGGGTCCCCTGAATACGAAAAAGTATGTTTTTATCGAATGCTACTTGCAGATATATATTGATGACTATGTGTGAGTGAGCAGTGTGTGTGAGTGAGCAGTAGATAGAACATCTCAATGACCATGTGTGTGAGTGAGCAGTAGATAGAACATCTCAATGACTAGGTGTGTGAGTGAGCAGTGTGTATGAGTGAGCAGTGAGTGTGAGTGAGCAGTGTGTGTGAGTGAGCAGTGTGTGTGAAGCAGTGTGACCGTGTGGTGAGGTGAGCAGTAGATAGAACATATCAATGGACTAGGTGTGTGAGTGAGCAGTAGATAGAACTCTCGATGACTAGGGTGTTGTGGAGCAGTGTGTGTGAGTGAGCAGTAGAACATCTCAATGACTAGGTGTGTGAGTGAGCAGTAGATAGAACATCTCGATGACTAGGTGTGCGAGTGAGCAGTGTGTGTGAGTGAGCAGTGTGTGTGAGTGAGCAGTAGATAGAACATCTCAAAATAGAAAATCGCAGCAAGCTGCAGGAAAATTGATTTCCTGCAGGATTGTTACTGCTTCCTCTAACGTGCCACTCCAATGGAATATCTTCTTTTTTCTTTTATATAGACTTTATTTAATTGTAGTTTATAGTCTTTTGTTTTCTTTTCAATTCAAAACTTAATGTGTTTGAATGATGTTCATCAAAAATTTTTTCAGCCTCTATATAAATTTTTTATTTTTTCAGCTTTTTATTGTCTTACATCTTTTTTGTGTCTCTACGTTTCGACATCTTTATCTGTCATTTTCAGGGGATTTTTTCTTTTTCATCTGCATGAAAAAGTATACATAAACATTGTATTAATTATAATAAAATTAACAAGAATTTTTTTTAACAAAATAGAACGCATTTTTTAAAGAATTTTTATATGATAAAGAAAAGTTTTTTTATATTAAAATTTAATATTAAGCCACAATTGAGTTTTGTTTTTTTATTATCCATATATGCTTTTGTTAAAAAATAACTTAATGGTTATTTCTAGTCAGTTTTTTGAACTTTCATACACAGACTTCTAGTCAGTTTTGTACTTTTCATTACTGTCGATTAAAATGATTTTATTTGTTATACTTTTTTATTTTCTGTTTTTTTTTTTCTGCACAATTGTTTTATATTTCATTAAAACATCATCATCATTAGTTATGTTTAGGTTAATGGGCCATGTGCTTTGGTGGTTTTAGAAAAATTCCTATTTCTAATACTTTCTCTTTTTTTATTTATAAAGGCGGGGGAGAGAATTTTTTTTTTTTAATATTTATTTTAAAATTTCTTTATGTTATTTTTGATTGTTTTAATTTTTAATTAATATTAATCTTACCGAAAATGTTTGCCCTACCCTGCTTGATTTGTGTGCTGCTGGTGAAGGTGAACCAGTATGAATTATGAAAATTTTATTATTGTCGGATGGTTTAGTTGTTATTATTAGGGGTAAGGATTGTATTACCTTACAATCTACCTCTCCATTTAAGACATTTAATAACCCGCAACGTCGAGCGAGAGCCCTTTCGCATTGCACCAGATACCCTTCCCGTAAAAATTATTTAACCAACTGACAAGAGAACTGACGAAAGATCTACATAAACATTACAATGACCAATACTCAGCTTACACACAATCCCTAACAACAGACGACAACTCACTTTGGATAGCTACTAAGAAAATTCTCAAATATAGATCAACCTCTCACGCACTTAGGCGTACAGACGGTTCTTGGGCCAAATCAGACAAAGAGAAAACTCAATGTCTAGCTGAACATCTTTCCACAGTCTTCATTCCTCACCCCGATGTACAAGACTTACAACATACGGAAAATATCCGCAACGAACTGGACATCCTTCTTCCACTCTCGCTTCCCCCTAAACCATTCACTCCAAAAGACTTAATGAATATAATTAACAATCTCCCCCCCCCCCAGCTACGATTTGATCACCGTTAACATCCTATTACAGCTCTCCAGAAAAGCAATACTTTTTATCACTTCTCTTTACAAATCAGTCCTAGGAACCACTTACTTCCCTATCCTCTGGAATTCTCTATAATAAGAATGATAGCTAAACCAAATAAACCTACACATCTCCGTGGCTCATACCGACCAATCAGCCTCCTACTCATCCTATGAAAAATTCTTGAAAAACGTTTACTACTCCGCCTCCAAACTGAAATAGCACCACTAAACATCATTCCTGAACACCAATTCGGTTTTCGGAGTTGCCACTCGCCTGTTCATCAAATGCATCGCGTTGTGGATACAATCGTGGAACTGAAGCAGTATTGTCCAGGAGTCTTCTTGGACATATCTCAAGCTTTTGACCGATATGGCATGTGGGATTACTTTACAAACTCAAGGGCATCCTATCTCTTACTTATTATCTGATACTAAAATCTTATCTCACCGATCGTTTTTTCCAAGTCATCCAAAGTTCATCTGTTATCTGTCATCTGTTCATCTGTTATTTATCCAGTTCTAGCAGGAATTTCTCAAGGGAGCATTCTTTCACCTCTACTATACACTATCTTACAGTGACTTACCAACTCATCCAGACACAATTACTTTTACATCTGCCGACGATACTGCAATTCTTTCTCTTCATGTGGATCCCCTCATGGCAACTCATGCTCTATAATCTCATCTATATATTCTTGAACCTTGGCTCCGGCAGTAGAGGATCAAAGCAATCGAATTCAAATCCAAACTCATAGTATTCACCTTAATTAAAAAGACTCTTCCTCCTCTTTACTTTAACAATATTATCCTTCCCATTGCGACCAAGTACGATATCTCGACAAAAGACTAACATGGAACCCCCATACCAGACTGAAACGAATTAACTGGAACTTAAGGTATAAAATGCTAAAATGACTACTTGACCTGTAACCTGACTCAAACCTGACCTGTAACCTGACCTCCAACCTGACTGTAACGAACAATAAAATGCTATACACTGCTCTTTTAGCCCCCATTTGGACATACGGCATAGAACTCTACGGCACTGCAAAACAATTCAACCTTAACCGACTTCAAACTCTACAATCTAAGATCCTAAGAACAGTAGTTGATGCTCCCTTCTATGTCTCTAACCACACAGTCCACTCCACTCCGTTCTTAACATTCCATTCATCTCAGAGCTAGCTCAACTTCGTTACACAAAATTTCACTCCAAACTAAATTGTCACCATAATCCTCTGATCCAGAATATGTGCACGAGAACACTTCCCAAAAATCCTACTCGGAGGCTAGAGAGGCGGTGGCCACGCGACCATCTTAACGTATCACCCGACCTCCTAGGGTAGCTGCTGTGTAAGCTTGCCATAGTGGCAAACTAACAGCTTCCATCACTGGATGGTCGTCGTTCATACCTCTCAAGTAACATGTATATATAATATATATATATATATGTACACAAATTACGCATTCATCACTTTTGCTTGTTGTACATTGTATACAGTTGCAAAATAAATTAATAAATTAAATAAAAAAAAAAAAAAAAGCATGTAAAAATAGTATAATTTCTTCAAAAGTGCAATATATTTATAAAAAAAAATATGTAATGCAGATAAAAAAAAAAAAAAATCTCTTGAAAATGACACATAAGGATGTCGAAACGTAGGGACACTAAAAAGATGTAAGACAATAAAAATAACAAAATTATAAAAAGGCTGGAAAAAATTTGGATGAAAATCATTCAAACACATCAAGTTTTGAATTGAAAAGAAAAGAAAAATCTATAAACTACAATGGAATATATAATTCTATCGCTTATGTAATTTTAGGGTACATTAAAAGCATAGCTAGAATTGCACACGAAGAAAATTGATTAATGGAAATCTACTGATAGTTCCCTGAGTTATTTGAAGTTTTCACGGACAGGACTTCAACATTTCCCTTCAACTTGGATCGAATGCCAACTGCACATTTTAGATTTCTCCTTTTTATTTCAGACTTTTTTTCCGAAAAAAAAATTATTTTATGGGTTCTGGTAAATCTGGACATTGGCCATATTCAGGTAATCCTTATACCCAAAAAATAACAAGTATGATCCCCACCACCTACATTTAAATGTAAAGCTAATGGCCAATTACAGGTCTAGTAAAGATTCCATGTTAGAAATAATTTATCAATTAGAATTAAAAAAATTGCAGTGAGTGAAAGTCGTATGAGTGTTTCACATCCGATTTTCAAAAAAATAAATAAATATAATCATGTTTATCATATTTATTGGAAATGTCAACATTTTCCTTTTTTTACTTTCTTTTTTCATTTCATTTCCTGTTAGATTTCATTTGGTTAGCAGCTACAATATACACATGTCACCGTCAGCTGACATATCGCCACATTTCACATGTAAAACTTGTTGACTAGATTGACAAAGTGTATCGCAACGTGTGTGTGTGTGTGTGTGTGTGTGTGTGCGCGCTGGATTGGAATATCTTCTTGAGCGTGCAAACAGAAATTGGTTGCAGGAAAGAAATTGGCTATTTCCTAGTTACTATTGGCGATAGAAGGGGTCGGTAATGTAATATAACAAAATTGAATTTAGAATCAGTGTGATGGCGTCTGTGTATGTGTGTGTAACTGCTTTGCAAGCACAGCTTGAGAAATCAAAATATAAAAAAACAGTTTCAGAATGGGGAAAGTCTCGGCTAAGTTTATCTTCATTTAGTCTTTTTATTTTCGCGTTGAATAACAAACTTCAGATAGTAAAAAATTAATAAATAAATAAATCTAATGTGAATCATTCATGCCACTTTCTGTTATTGCAATTATTATAAAATATTGATTGACAAATTGTCTTCTCAAACTTGGAATTTAACTGAATGCTTCTTTATAAGTCATTAACAAAGCAGCTACCTGGGTGCTTGAGACTGAGGGCGCATGATGACTACCCACACTGCAGCCTTGGAGGTCCTTGTAAACCTCCCGCCTTTCCACATGCACGTCCAAGGCGTGGCCAAAGCAATAGCTAGCAGATTAGTTAAGGGACAGGCCCCCTTTGTTCTAAGCATAGCGGAACTTATCAAATAAGATGAAGCGGACACAATTTTGGGCCTGCCTTCCGACACAATGGTTCCTAAATATACTTTTACAAGCCTTTCAAAATTTTAATATTCAAAGCATCGACCGCCAATTTTAAGCGACTTAATATGGTACAAGGATGGCTCCAGGTTGGAAGGAGTGTATGCCGGTGTGTATGGGACCAATCCGAGGTGTGACATCTCGGTAAGCAGTTACAAAACTCTAGAATCTCATTTACTCCGATAGCCAGGCGGTTTTTGCGAGCAATTAGCTCCTATTAGGGCAGCAGCTCGCGGGTGCCGTGGGATTACTTGGGTGGGATTGCTTGGGTGTACTGGAAATTAGCAGCCTAAATTATGTTTTTCTAGCTTGTGTACCCAGGCATTCAGGTTGTAAGGCCGATCGCCTCGCCCGCGAAGGCTTTATTGGAACCCTCATTGGATCTCAACCTTTCTGCGAATTACCTCAGGGGTGCAGCCATCAAAGCATGAATGCAGATCGATCACAACAATGATAGGTTAAAACCCCAGGCAAAAGGCAGGCGAAAAACTTTATTAATAACTACTTGCCCCCCAGACGTACTGCAGAATTATTACAACAGGCCATGCGGCCATAAGGATTTAGGTCTCCTTACTGGCCAATAATATGTATACTTAACAAGTACATGCATTGCATGGGCCTGACAACGGATAGCCTATGTAGTTTTGTCAGGAAGAAAAAGAAATAGCACTGCACGTACTGTGCGGAGCTTTTATGGCTGAGGTTTTGCCTCTTAGGAGAGGAGAAGATGACACGTGTAAGCTTCACCCAAGTCTCTCTCAGGACTCCTACGTCTAATAAACAGACAAGGCCTGAAAGACTGCTCTGACTGGTGGGTGCTCTCAAGGAACACCCCGCACTCTCACTCCAGACTCCAAAGTCTAATTAAACAAACAGACAGGACTGGAGAGGGAACTCTAATTTGTTAGTGCCACAATAGATTCATAGGGAGTGCGGGGCATAGGCACCCCTCAGATCTAATCTACGTGGGTGTGATAAGTCCCCTAGAATTCCTTTTCTAAATCAAATTTTCCTAAAAAAAATGCTGCAAATAAAACTAAATAGATCCGTGTAGAAAGTAATATAGTGTTTAAAGAAAATCATTCGGAGTGTTTTCAAGATAATTAGTAAAAAAAACTATACGAAACCTGGTGGAAGTTAAGAGTACTATTAGAACATTTGTAAAAATTCTGAGTTTTATGAAATTGTGTCAAACAAACCTGTGATAATTTTAGTAAGAAAAATTTATCTGAGTGTTTCACATTCATTTTTTTATTTAGAGATTAAAAAACAATAAAATTTTGGAGTCTAATACTTTTATTATTACAGTAGATTTACGCACACATATATTTATATAATATAAGTGTATATATAACTAAAGTATACATTAGTGAGATAATTGAATTGGCCAGAATGAGAGTAGATTAGAAGTTATACAATTAAGTAGATCCTGACGTGGTTGACAAATGTGCATAGTGATTACGTGGAAACGGCGCAACACTGGTGTGTGTGCGTTCACAATAATTAGTGGGGCGGCAAGGCGAGACTGTTTCACGATATATATACACTTATATATATATATATATACAGTACATATATCTCTAACATATATATAACAACAGCTACAACGCTGAACTGGTTTAAATTAAAGGACCAACTGAAAACCATTTACCACATTGCTATAACTGTTAGGATGTCATTTACTGAAAATTCCAGATAAACTATTTTGGCCAAAGTTGAATACAATCTAGATGACGATATTATATAATGTATTATTGCATCGTGTTAATATTTTCATGCTTTTCTTGGGCGAGAAGGAGGAGGTAAATAGCTCTGATGTTCGAGAACTATTTGTCCTTAAAATCTCATAAATGTTGTAAGGGTGTTGTGAGGAGATGTAGGTTGTTGCTTGATGAGTGATAAATAACACCTTAAGATTTGGTTTAAGATATATAATTGATATATATGTATATGACTGACTGCCAAGGACTTTACACTAACTGAACTGAACTGAACTGACAGACTGACGTGGCTAAGAAGATATGAACGGAGCGATGTTAAACTGATGTGTAAATCAACAGAATTCTATCTGAATGATGTCTCATTGCCTATCTCTCATACTGGCCGAGCCTCTCCTCTCTTTGCGAGAGGGGCTGTTTCTCTCCGCTAGAGTGGATGAGTGGTGGGGGTTCACTACCCCTACATCATCCCCCTCCTGAAATAATTTTTCGTTTGCGAAAAATTAGCGTTGGTAGCTTGGCTGGAATGATGATTATGATGCTGTTGAATTTGTAGCATATGTGGCTAGTGATATGCGACTAGCATGCTGTTTTTATGAGAGCCAGTGCTGTCATGTCTGTCATAGAGAATTTTAAGATTTGGATCAGTCTTTGGCAGTAATTTAAATGTGTACATTGAAACAACAATATTTACATAATGTGAAAAAAAAATTAATGATTTAAATACATGATATTGGATCTGCATTTTTGGTTTTAGAATTATTACCAGATCCATTAATTATTTACATTTGTAATCCAGCCATTGAAAATTTAAAATTATTTACATTTGTGAAAATTGGCTCATGAAAATTATATACATTTATACAATTAATTATTTACATTATTTATTAATTAATTGCCAATTGTTTCTGTTATTGAGTTACATGCTATGTTACTTGGTAATTCCATTACTAAGTATCATTTAAGAGTAAGAATTATATTTACAAGGAGTTTTGCTGAAAATGATATTATAAATTTTTCTGTCAAGTTGATTATGTGCATCATGGATTCATTTGGATTTAGATGACAATTCAATTCATGCTGTTTGAAGCTTATTGTTTAACATATTATGAAGAGATAAAATGAACATTGTTATACAGCATGTGTTTAGTTTTGCATGATAAGCATCTTTATCATATAATTGACAGATTGCTGGGATTGATTTCATTTTGTAAATATAGATAAAAATTGATTAATAATTATTCATTTACATATATTGAAAAATTCAAACGTATGTTTAATTTTTACTGAATTAAGAATTGTTAATTAATATATGGATACAATATTAACATTTCAAGTGAAATTATGTATATATAGATACAATGTTTTCAAAATTCCAATAATTTTCTAATGAGATTATTGATGAATGGATACAATATTTCAAGATTGAGTAAAAATTCTAATGATATGCTTTATATAAATACAATATTTTAAACTTGAATAAAAATTATGAATAAAAATCCTAATAATATTATTGATAAATAGATACAAAATTGAATAAAAATACAATATTTCAAAATTGAATATAATTCTAATGATCTTCTTGGTGAATATAGATGAATATTATTGAGAAAAAAAAAATAATTTTTTTGTTTAAATGTATGGATAGCATACATAAGTTTATAAATTGACAAGGAAAATACATGAATTTGTATCCTGGTCATAAGATAGAAAAAATATTTTGTATATAGATACAATATTTATAAGACTTGCATAAATATAAATAGTTAATAATTAAAGAAATTAGTATCCTGGTGACAAATACAATTAGTATATAGATACCATGTTGAGATTATTTAAATATATATGAATAAGTATGATGATTAATTCAATAGAAAAAAAAATAGTGTCCTGGTAATAAGATAGAAGAATTAAAATTGAATGCATAAAAATTTTAAATATATCCACTTTTATTTATATTTGTTTCATTCAGTGCATCTATTTAAGATGCAAGGAGGAAGGAATTTGTGATGTATTATTTAGTGTGTATGTTCGTTTTGTTTATATGTTTGTTTTGTGTTTGTAGACGAATTAAATTACTTTCTTTTTTTGTTTTGCTTCCAACAAGGGTTGGAGTTGTCATACGCTGTCTTATAAATCAAGGTGCAATGATTTAATGTATTTGTTTTAGTTGATTTCTGAATCAACGGTGCAATGATTTTATATTCTAAATCTGTTTTATGCATTATGTTGTACGAAGAAGTTTGTCTTATGCATTATGTTGTACGAAGAAGTTTGTTTTATCCCTTATGTTTTACGAAGAAGTTTTGATAGAAACATTTGCTTAATTTATGTAAACTTAATATTAATTTATAAATAATGGACGAAATCGATTTCTTGCGAGCAGGAATGCAGGAATGCGCAGCTGGGATACGGCCGGGATGTGGGTAAGAGCTCATAAATATTTAATTAATATTTCGAAGGTCGATGAATGTCTGCAGATTATGTCGACAGAATTCGAAGTGCTAAAGCTAGATAGATTAAGCGAATATTTTGTTAGTGGTAAACAAGTATTATAATAGCATCATGAAATATATATATATATGTATATGGCCATATGAAAGAAAATACATGGGGTGTTGATTTTAATCACCCTTCAAGGTACATATGACAAAGAACAATTAAAAGTGAAAGTAGTAAGTATAATAAACTGGGTTTTTTACCAGGTGCAGAAAGATATCTCCTTTTATTTGTTACTTTTATTGTTCGGCAATTCCTTGAAAATTAAAATTTGCTGGGAAAATCCTTTCCTATTGAAGTAAGGTGCCTGGAATTCCTTCTAATTTTTGTAAGGGGCTATGCTTATTGTTATTTCACCCTTTTGTCGAGGTTTTTATTCTATTAAACAAGAAGCAAATCAATGAAATATATCTAAGAAATAAGGGTTTTTACCTGTTTTGTCGGCGTTGAGACAATGCTGTGGAAGTTGTATTCAATTTTTATAATTTTTCCAGTATTTTAATCCTGCAATAAATTTTAGCATTGTACAGTTTGTTAAATTCCCGTATTGTTTGTTTCTCTAAAATAAGAAAAGTATTAGTAATTGCTCTTTATGACTCCTTTTGTCGGTATCTAAAATAAGAAATGTTTTAGTAATTGCTTTGTATGATTTCCTTTATGACCTAAAATTCAATGTTTAAATAAATAGGATGTTTAACCTAAAATTGTTAAGAATGAGAATGTATATTATTTAAAATTAACAATAATTAAATGTATGATGATTGGGGTGTATGGCCTAAAATTGACCATAATCAATGTCCAATTCACACTAACGAAATTGTTTAAATGTATAGGGTGTATGATCTAAAATTAAATGTTGAATTTGAAACGTGCATTGAAATGTTGAAATACAATTTTCAAAATGCCTGTGTGTATTATGTTGAATTTATTTAAAATTTTTAATTAAAATGTTTATGTTAGAATTTAAATTTTGAAATTAATTTTGAAATTTTTCCTTGGACTAGAGTATTGTCTCCTCCCAAACCAGGAAAATTTGTCTAAATTTTACGAAAATGTTTTTAAATGTTTGCCTTTCTTGGCCGTAGATTCATTTTGTGTTTGTTGGTTTTGTCGTAAGTTATAAAAACAGAAACTGCGGGGGAGTTTTTAAAAAAAACTTTTATTGACATACAAGCGGACACACATGTACACAGTAGCAACGAGCAAAGTACCAATGAATTGAATTATTAAATTATTATCTTATATATATAAATGGTTATCTCTATCTTAAAGAGAACAGTAGTATCTATCTGTGTGGGCGTTGTTTCCTTATTGCTGATGTAGGTGCCTGTAACTCCTCCCTCCTCAAGATTGAGCCGCCCTCGGCGAGGGGTTAAGTGAAGGGTAGCAGGGTTCTTCCTGTTTTGGGGTTAAATTTCTATTTTCTATTAATTTTGGTTGTTTACAATAGTTATGGATTTTCCTATAGATATATAATATAACAAGACTTAATACTATGATTACAATAAAATATAAGATTAAAATATGGGTATTATTATTAGCTACTTCTGTAATTATCTCTAAAGGTTTATTGTGGATATTTAAATGATTAAGTTTGTCAAAGGATATGTTAATATTACTAGGTTTGTTAATAAGAATGTTTTCCATATCAATAGGATTAGTTTCCCAGTAGACATATGGCTTGGGAAAATTATGTACATATTCATTTGGTTCTAGATATAATAAGTAACAATTTTTCGAATACAAGGTTACATTAATGGAATTATTAATATTTATAATTAAATCGTTATGTTTGTAAAGTAAGTATTTGTTAAGTGGGGAAATGTATTTTACAAAGGGTTTGGGTTCGTGAAGTATTATTGTTTTACAGTCATGTGGTTCCTTTTTTAACAGATTTTCAATACATTTATTATTTTCGATTCTTTTGGCTTGTCTACAATAATACTTTCCTTTAATTAATGTACAATTGTTGCTAGTATATAATTGTTTATAATTTCTTAATACTAAATGGGGATATGTATAAATTGTTATAATTTTTCCTTGGTATTCTGCGGGGTGTGAAAGATAGAAAAGGGTTTCGTATAAAGTGGATTTTAGGGGAATTTCTAGGATGTAGGATATGTGGTCTTCGTACAGAGCGCATTTAATGGAGCCTAGTTGCCATAGGATTTCAGGATCCTCGCTAATAGGTTGGATTTTGGTTTGGTTAACAACTTGTAGTATTTCTTGGGTAGTTATAATACTGGAGTGTATTACTCCCAGTTTACAAAATTCTATACTATTACTTATGTCATTTAATTTGTTTATTAATAATTGTAAGTTACTTAAGAGGAAATTATATTGATGCGCGAGCTCCAAAGCGAACGTTTCGTTGGTCAGTATAGTCAAATAGCTTTTTAGTTTGTTGTTGTTGTTTTGAATTATGCCTATGTCTTTGTTATATTTGTTAATTAATTCCGTATTGACGGTAAGTTGGTTTTCTACGTTGTGTTCGATAGTGTATTCGTTCTTTTGAACTTGCTGTATTATTTTGTCATACCGGTCCTTGTCGTTTGCGTCCATATTTCCTGTTAGCCATGATATAGCTGTCCCTAATCCGTTAATTAATCCTCTTTTTTGCCTGTTTATTTTGTTTGAGTAGATATGGTCTAGTTTGTCTTGTGCGTATTTTAAAAAAGCGTTTATAGTTCTGATATAATGAGGATCTCTTTTCTTTGGGTCTATTCTCCTTAAATTCTGTTCTGTTCGTGTTATTTCTTCTTGTAATTTGCTTAGGTTTATGTTATGAATGTAAGAATAAGTTTGATTCAGTATGAAGGATGGTTGTATTAGGAAAGGTATTATGCCAGGTGATTTGGTTAAGTCCGTTACTTTATAGGCCTGTGCTGGTGCTAGGTTTGTTGGTATCAGTTGGATTAGTAGGTTCAGTATCAGCGTTTGCGTTAACATTTTGTCCTGAAACAGAAATTCGTTTATTCACTTTTCTGGGTCTTTTCATTCGATTAGGGTGTACTTTGAATTGTTTGTTTGCTTGAAATTTAAGATTAGTTGCTAATTTAGTTTTAGGATTATATGATACTGGAAAGTACTTGGGTTTGTGTTTTCTGTGTGTGGTTGATTTTAAGTAAACTGTGTCAGGTAGTTCTACTTCCGGTTCCCTATGTTGGTTTAGTTTTTGTGTCCTTTTTTCTTTTTCTTTGTTTAGTCTATCCTTAATTACGTTGTGTACTATGTCTAGATCTTGGTGATAGCGTTTAGTTCTTTCTTCTGTCAAGGTGGGTTGTAGATTGTCAGGGGTTATGTTATTAGTTCCGAACGTTATTTCCATGGGGGTTAATTTTAGGCTTGTTATTATGCTGTTGTTGTATGCTAATGCCGCTAGCTGTATGTTTCTTTCTAGGTTGTTAGTTTTATTTTGGAGTTGGATTGAATTTAATAGCTCTACCAAGGTAGAGTGGGCTCTTTCTATGATGCCTTGTGATTGTGAATGTGAGGGTGTCGTGTAGTGAGGTTCTATGTTGTAAAGGGTGAGTAAATTTTTGATACCGTTGTTGTCGAATTCTTTTCCATTATCCATTTGGATTATTTTCGGTAATGGGAAAAGGGAGAAGTAGTTTTGTAATCTGTCTTGTACCTCCAATTGATTGTGTGTTTGTATGGGGTAGATCGTTAGTTTTTTGCTGAAAGCAGTCGATCATGGTTAAAAATTTCTTTGAGTTATAGGTGAATACATCTATGGCCAATTTCTCGAAGGGTTTATCTGGTGTAGGGGTGAGATTATAAGTCAGTTTGATGGGTTGTCTCTCATATTTGGTTTTCAGGCAGATTGGACATTGATTAATGTAGTCAGAGATGTCTTTGTACATTCCTGGCCAGTAGTACCTTCGTCTTATGTGTTCATATGTTTCGGAGGTTCCCCTATGATAAGTTTTTCCTCCGTGATAATTACTAATTGTTTCAGTCTGTTCTTCTTTATCTTCTAAGTCGAGTAGTATTTTGTAATATCTACGAAGTTTGATAGTTCGAAAGTTTGTAAGTATTAAATTCTGGAGAGTTAAGAATATGTCGTCATATGTTGATTGTAGTGTTTCAGTGTTTTGACAGTAAACTCCATATGTGGTGTTAGGTTTTAAGTAGTCGATTATAAATTGGTTTAATTGTGTTTTTACATCTAAATTGCTAAGGGTGATTTTTATTCGTTTCTTTCCAAATACTTTGAGAAGTTTCACATCTGGTGAACCTCGTTCTATCAATATTTGATTCTGTTCCACGTTTAGAATTTTAGTTTTGCCCATTAGTGTAATTTGGTCGGCTGAGCTGTCTTGGGAATGTATTGTGGCTAGGCTACTGTTATCGTGTTCGTTCTCGTTTTCATTTTCTGGGGGATACTCGCGTAAGAATTGGTCTAGTATTTCTTGGGGATTTAGTTCGCTTTCTGGGTTGTCTATTGCATTAATTTCTTGAGGAATTCTCGAGAGGGTGTCTGCCACTATATTTGTTTTTCCGGGTAGATATTTAATTTCAAATTCAAAGTCTGCTAATAGGCATTTCCAACGTAATAATTTGGAATTCGGTTCTTTTAAATTATGCAGCCACTGAAGGGGCTTGTGGTCGGTTTGAATGATGAATTTTCTGCCATATAAGTAAGGCCTGAAATGTTTGCATGCCCAGACAATTGAGAGTAACTCCTTCTCAATAGTACTAAGGTTTTCTTCTGCTTGATTAAGGGTGCGTGAGGCAAATGCGATGGGTAAATCTTTTCCATCATGGATTTGGGATAATACTGAGCCTATAGCTTTATTGGAAGCGTCTGTGGTTAAATAAAAGGTCTTATTAAAGTCTGGTAGTTGAAGTATCGGGTTATTCTGTAAGAGTTCTTTTAATTTTTCGAAGGAATTTTTGTAGTCAGAGTTATTAATGTCTATTTTGGAGTCTTTTCTCAGGGCTTGTGTCAGTGGTTTGGCAATTCTCGCATAATTCTTTACCATTTTTCTGTAATACCCGGTGAGGCCTAGGAATTGTTTTATTTCTTTTTGCGTTTTTGGTATGGGAAATTTTTTTATTACTTCTAACTTTTGGGGGTTTGGTTGTATACCTTTTTCTGATATTATATGACCTAGATAGAGAAGTTCTCTCTTGAAAAATTCCGTTTTATCTAGCTGCAGTTTTAAATTATACTTCTTTAATTTCTTAAAAACTGTTTGTAAGTGTTTTAAATGTTCAGTTAGGCTGTCCGAAAAAACAATAATGTCATCCATATAAACAAGGGCATTGGGAATGTCAGCAAAGATGGCATTCATTGCTCTTTGAAAGGTTGGAGGTGCATTTTTGAGTCCGAAGGGCATCCTTAAGAACTCGTAATGCCCAGTCTCTGTGCTGAAGGCTGTTTTCGGGATTGATTCGGGGTCCATCTCGATCTGATGGAATCCCGAAGCCAAATCTATGGCAGAGAAATAAGTGGCCCTTCCGATCTTGCCGAAAAGGTCCTCTATATTGGGCAGGGGGAACTTATCTTCTATCGTTTTCTCGTTTAGCTTACGATAGTCGATCACCATTCTTATTTTGCGCTTACCTGAAGCGTCGGGTTTCTTTGTAATTACCCAAATGGGGGAATTATAAGGGGAATGGCTAGGTTGTATTATTTTATTTTCTAGTAATTTATCTATTTCTAATTTAACATCATTTCTAAAAGCTTCTGGGTATCGGTAGCTTTTGGTGTAAACCGGATTTTCGTCTTTTGTCCTAATTTTATGTTTAAGTAAGTTCGTGCTACTTAGTCTGTCATTTTCTCGTTTTATCGTTTCTGGGTATTGTCTAATTAGTTCTATAATTTTATACTTCTCTTCATCATTCATGTGGCTAGTTCGTAAAAGGTGTGGGATTTCTTTTTTTATTTCCTCTAACTCCTTTGGACTTATGGTCGAAGAGCTAGAATCATGTATAGAGTCGACCTCGTCTATTTCCATGGGTTCCAACGATATTGTTGTTACCTCTTGGGCGTAAACGAGACACTTAGCCCGCCCTTTTTCGTTTTTTACTAAACCGCCTTGAATTGTGATTTCCTTATTTAATTCTTTTGTTTTAATTATTCCTTCCTTGCAATTTACGTTTTTTAAGGGGATATTAACTATATTATAACCTTTTTTTAAGTTTACTTTATCATCCATTTTAAATAATAGTCTCTTATTACTATATTTATATCTTAATAATTTTTTCTTAAAGTCTACCGTAGCGTTTAATTTACTTAAAGTTTCATGTCCTATCAGTATGTCGTAACGGGGAGAAAAATTGTATATGTATAGTTTAATAGGTTCCGCTTTCGGAAATATCTGGTCAATATTCATTAAAATGTACTCATGTCCTTTTTCTTCGCCTGTTGGTGTTCGTACTAAAAATTCTTCAGAATATTTTTTCATATTGGATTTTACTATTTCGGGATTTATGTAATTTTTTTGGGATCCTGTGTCGATTAACCATTTGTTATTTGTCTTGTCTAGGAAATACGGTAAGGATTGTGATAGTGCTTTTAACTCAAATATTGTTGTTCCCCGGGGGGTTCTGTTACTGTCGGTCCTGGTTCTAAAAAATGGTTTGTAAGTTTCGAGACTGTTTCGGTTAGGGTTCTAACCTGTTCTCTTAGTTCGTTTATTTCGCTGTTCTGAGTGGATTCGGTTATGTTTAATTCATGTGGGGCTCCCATGTTTCTTCCGTCTGTTAGTTTGTTAACCGTTCTCATTGATACGGTATTTTGTGAATCCCATTTTGGTGTGTTCTGGTATTTAAATCTGGACTGTGATGATTGGGGGAAGTTCAAGTTAGGTCTAAATTGAAAGTGTTGGGGGGAATTATAGTCGGGTCTAAATTGAGAGTATTGAGGGAAATTAAAGTGTGGTACATAGTTTTGATGTTGGATAAAGTTGGATCGAGGGTTTTGATAGGTTTGGTATTGTGGATAAGTAAAATTGTTTTTATAGGGTCTTTGAGTGTTTGGGGGGTTCTTGTTTGTTAATGGGGTGTTGTACGTAATGCTTTCGGGTGTGTTTGCTAGTCTTAGTTGGCTCATTATTATTCCGCAGTCATTTATAATTTTTGTTCGAGCGTCGTCTAGGTTTTGACATTGTAGTGATTGTAAATAAGCGCCTAGTGAAGGGTGTATCCCGTAAAGGAATATTCTTACTAAATGAGCGTCTAATTGGTTAGTTAATTCTGTTAATACTACTCCAGTCGTCCCGTCTATTTTATATTTTGTTACTATGGTAGTCCGTTTTTCGTCTAGTCGATTTAAGAATTCTATAGGGTGTTCTTTTGGTTTTGACCTCATGCAATTTATCTCTGAAAATAGGTCGGGTACCGTTCGATTATCCGCAAAATTTTTTCGTAGTGCTTTTATAATTTCCTCTACTGTTTTACAATTATTATTATATATTACAATTTTAGCGGGGCCTTTTATGTGGGTTAGTATGGCTTTTATTAATAACCAGTGGTTATGCTCTTTTTCTTCAACGTTTGCCGCACAGTAACTCCCGAAAATTTCTTGGCAAGTGTCTATAAAATGGGGAAGTTCGTGGCTGTTGCCTTCATAATCGGGGATGTATCGCAAGATGTCGTGTGAAAGGGGCCTTGAAATTTTGCTCATTCTGGATGGTACGAGAGTGAAATTTAAATTACCTCTGAAAGGATTTGGTGGTTGTTGCTCTAGCTCCGAAGTTCCGCCTGAGGCTCCCTCGGTTGCGATGATGTCCTCGTGGTGTGTCGCCAGGTTTCCTGGTTTGTGTGCCCTGTAGCCTGTTGTGTGCAGTTGATGGGTGTCTGGAACCCTGGTTGAGATAAGTAGTCTCGTCTGGATTCCTTTCCGTTGGGCCGGCAATTAACGGTAAAAACCGAAGTATTTTAGGGGATTACAGATCGCTTTAAATACTTTCGCCGGTCCCTGCAATCGGGCGCCAGTTATAAAACAGAAACTGCGGGGGAGTTTTTTAAAAAACTTTTATTGACATACAAGCGGACACACATGTACACAGTAGCAACGAGCAAAGTACTAATGAATTAACAATTAAATTATTATCTTATATATATAAATGGTTATCTCTATCTTAAAGAGAACAGTAGTATCTATCTGTGTGGGCGTTGTTTCCTTATTGCTGATGTAGGTGCCTGTAACTGTAGATGTGCTTTTTTAATTTTGCTTAGATGCACTAATTTTCTTTCATTATTATTTAAGGTAATTAGTGCAGTCTGGTTGGAAAATATTTTGTAAATTTGGTACGGGCCATGATATTTTTTTGTGAATTTCCCTGTTGATGTAAAATGTTTTAAATAAACATGGTCGCCTATGCTGAATTTTTGTGGTGAAATGTTTATATTATAGTATTTTTGTCTGATTTGTTTCGCTTTTTCATTGTTGAGTTTGGCTTGTTTGTGTACTGTTTGAATTTTGTCGTGTAGGCATTTAGTGTGTGTGTTGAAGTTTTGTGTGATGTGTGATGGATAATTCAGCACCCATGGAAATTTAAATTTTGTACCAAAAACAAGTTCATGGGGAGTAAAGTTTGTGGATACATTTTTTGTAGAGTTGTGTGCTGCTTTAATTAATGGCAGGTAATTATGCCAATTTTTGTCACTTTGGACATAGTGGGATAAATTGTTGGCGATGTCCCTATGTACGTACACGTTCTAAGCGACCATTTGACGCAGGATGGTATGGCGTTGTGCAAACCTTTTTTATCATCATTAAAAGTGTTCCTTGAGGAAAAATAGGTTCAGAAACACTGTTCTACATAGTAAACAGTTCCATGACAATGACACACTACAAATTTTATAACAAAGATATTTTATAGTAAGGTTGTTCGGAGTGTCAAAGAATGTGTCGAACTATGCATTGTGTTTAGAGACAGGATTATCCCCGCTGTATGTGTTTACCTTAAAGCTTCACAGTAATTATATTATTAGAGTGCTTGATTTCCACCGGATAGGCAACCCTTTTTGTTGGCAAAAGAAACAATAAAAATAAAAATCTATTGGTTCGAAGAGTGGCTGCATCTAAAAAATAAATACAATTGGACAGTTGTTAACTCAGGTAATGTAACTAGCAATAATGCTCGGGAAAATACAAATTTAATTCTTAATCAGTTTGTAAAGGAATTTAAACAACAATTTAAAAGTAAAACCCATCTGCTATCTACCATACTTCATATTCCCAACTCTGTTACAGTTTAAACAATAGATATAAATCTAAGTAGCTTTGAATATATTAAATATTGTATTAAAATCAGAATTAAATCATTATCATTAAATTATAAGCCATGGTCTGAAGTTAGAAATTTCTGTTGTTCTTTATGTAATTTAAATTGTTTTACTTAAATGGTGGAGACTGGATAAGTTTAGTTAAAGTTTCAGCAAATCACAATATTATTACACAAATTTTTTAATCACGTAATTCAATTTTTAGCTGAAATCAGAAGTTAATTAGTTGTTTCAAGATGAATGTTTTTTCCAGGATGAATATCTCCTGTTATTTCAGTTTGGTTTTATTTTTATGTTAAATTGGAGTACAGTATTTCACTTTATCTATTTATTGTTACTTTATTGAACCATGTATGGTTTTTTTGCTTATTATTTTTGTCACTATTATTCTTAATGATAACAACTTGACAGAAGTCGTAAGATCATTGCTTTTGTGATATTTTATGAATGTTTTTTGTGTTTATGTAATATGAATAAGAAAAAAGTAAAAATAGTAAACATCTTATCTATCTATCAATCTGTCGACTACTTTGGTTATAGATTATACCTCTTTTTATTGTTCACCTGTTTGCGCTTTTTTCCAATCAACATATATCAGCTGAACAGAAGTCGTTCAAGAAGTGTTTTTGCATTTGATATATTTCAGAAAGACTAGGCATTACAAATATATACATATACTAACAACTAACTACAGAAACTTAAGTTTTTTTAAAGTTTGCTGTGACTTCCGCGTGATAAGCCCAATTTTGTGATCCGCTTAGAAGTAGGAGCTGTTAAGTTCAAACTATTCTCCCTTTCATTGGTCCCGCACCTGCTGTTGGCGTGTCATCTGGCACATGTCTGTCAGGCTTCCAGTCATGGACAGCTTCACAGCATTCATTCTGAAGCACAGTTGGTTGTCGGCAGTCCAAAATGCTCATTGGGAGTCCGGAGGGCTATTAGTGAGACGTTGCTGTGTCTTTCACGGATCTCTGTCAGGTATCTGGCTGGATCCCTTACTGGACATTGTGGTTTAAGGAGACATCTCTACGTAATGGGGATTATGCTGGATTCATTTTGTAGAAACTGTGAGACAGAGGAGGAAACACCCATCCATCTTATGACAGATTGCCTGGGTTGTGAGGAAATTAGGTTCAGGACCTTTGGTCGGAACAGGATGTCTGTAGAAGAGCTTAGGCTACTTCCCCTTAAGGTTACTGTCCGATTTGTTTGGACTGCGGTGAATCTTAGATGGATTAGATCCGGTCTGGATATTTGTTCTAGACCGGTTTGTTGTTTTTCTTGGGGTAGCTATATGGGCCCAGTGGGACATTGGGTAGCTATATGGCCCAGTGGGGCATTGGATAGTAGGTTTGGTCCCTCCACACAGACAAATAATAATTTTTTTTTTTAATTCAAGGCGCTCAACATCTATGGTCATTGGCGCCCGGAGCCTTCTCAGTGCACTGCCGGCCTGCAGTGTTCTCTCGTTACAGACAGCACTGTCCATCACTGGACAGTGAGCTGTAGAGGCTCCTAGGAAGAAAAAATCTAAGGGTAGCACAGCTGGACTCGAACCGGCTCCTCCAGTACGCTAACCACTTAGCTGATCCCTTCCCTAAACAAATAATAAATAATAAAGTTCAAACTGTTAAAGTTAGCCCTTAATTGGTTCTATAACTTAAAAACTATACTATCCACTAGATACCTTTTTGTTGCTTCAACAACCTTGTCCACCAGAATAGTTCCAAACATTAATCCTTGTAAAATATTTATTATTCTTTTTTTGGTAAGGATATTTTATAGCTGCTTTATGTAGTAGCTAGATAGATAAATTTATTAGAATAAATATTAAAATATTTAAATGTATAAATATTATAGATAATGGACAAGACCGATTTTCATATTTCTATAACTTTGAAATAGAAAATTTGAACAGATAATTATAAATTTTTATTCTATAATTTTATTTTAATGAAACAGAATAACTATTTGTGAGAGTTTGATACAATTTACATTCAACTGGTAGAAATAATTCAGTTATGCAATTGCTTACTTCGTTTCATATTAAACTGGGTTTTTTACCTCTAAATATTTTCCATTCCAGATACACTTAAGCACCAACCACAATCTAGAAGATACACTGGGTCTTCGAGTTCATTCAATTCAATTTAAACAAAGAATTTATACTTCAATATTCAAGTGAATTTTGTAGAGCTTATTTTTTCCCTGCAGAACAACTTTCTTCTTGTAAACGCTTTAGCGTGCCTATTTCTTGTTTTCCCTTAATGGTGGCTTAGTTCTTTTGTGTAGTATGTGGCCAAACCGAGTCTTCTCTGCTCTGTTACTTCTATTGTGGGCAATACTTCATGATAGATGTGATTGTCATCTTTTGTCTCTTTTATGTTTTCTTTCTACATTCCTGAGAAACCTCATCTTTGTTGCCCTGGATCTGATTTATCTTTTTCTGGTCAATGTTCAGGACTTAGAAGGGTACTGAATTCCGGTTTAGAAACCCTCTTTTTAACGTCGTTAAAAATTTTGTTAGCTGCTCCTATACTTTTCACGCCCTCGTATTCACTCCCTCGTTCTGGGCATCGACTTAGGGTAAAACCTTCGATTGGAGTTAGTATAGAAAGGAAAGAGACTCCTCCAAGAAGTTAAAAAATAAGTAGAGGTGGAAAGAGGAGGCCGAAGTCGCTAGTGGGAAAGCTTGGACTTCAGCTGTTGTCTGCTTGTCTGCTGTCCTTTGTGACCTTTTCTCTCAGTCTCTCACTCTCTCTCTATTTTCTTTTTTTAAGCCCTCTTGTTATTTCTCTCTTGTTTTCCGTCCATAGACTCCATGAGTGTATACATAAAAAAAATCTGTTAAATAACATCCACTCAACATTTCTCTGACAAGTAATTATTACAATTATGAAAGACATATTTATTTCGAACTAGAAATGTTAACTTAACGTTTAGTTGGCTTTAGCATTACAAAGCCACGGTTGGTGGGAGGGGGTTATAGTTTTGGTGTTTAATGAAAAAGTTTTATCTGAAGGCAACCAGGTTTTTAAAAGTTTAGCAGAAAACTTAACGACGTTTAAACGTTAAGCCTAACCAGGTATATAAGTCTGTACAGTTAGTATTCAAATTTTAAAGAAAATCATTGGAGCAATTTCCGAAAAAGCACACTTCCGGTTAACTATTTTTCTTGGTCTAGTGCACTTAATTTTTTAAATTCCACAAAATTGAATTGAATATAAAACATAAATTGTTGCACTGTAAGTACCAAATAATTATAATAATAAACATTCGAAACAGAATATAACATAACAAAAATTAATTTTAAAACAAATACAAATAAATATCTTTTCTTTACTTTATTTTTTTAATAGAAATGATCTGAGCTTCAATGTTTCTGTAAACAAGAAGAATCAGTGTAAGATTTGGGGTAACTGAGGATATATATATTAAAGAGAAAATTGCTATTGACACTTTATAACACAAGACAAGAACTTTATTATAAAAATATAATAACAATCGTACACACAAACCACACCCTAGTACTATATATATCATAAAACAGAACCTTCCTCAAAAAAAGGCTCGAATATTCCAAAATCGATAATCATCGATCTTGCGACACAAACAATTCAAAGTATAAGAAGAAAAAACTAAAAATTCATATTTATTTCAACAACAAAATACGGAGCCGTGACACACTCCCACCTTGGGTTGTGAAGCAACCCAACTGTTTGAAAACAAATTAAAAGATCTAGAAAAAATATATTTCAACATCCCATCATTCCACATATTTTCTCGGGATTTGGGTTCTTCGACCACTCCTCAGCATTTGGCTTCTCAAAAAACCGCTTTCATCTCCACAACCAAAGTCTTCATCTCGCTTCTCGCCGCTAGTTTCACCTCCTGGAGTGGAGACCACTTCAAGGGGATAGATCCTCTGAATAGGTCGTAATAATAAACCGGAGGCCGTCTTCAGACGTACTAATCGTACCTTTCCATCCTTCCCGGGTAAAAATTCTATAATTTTGGCCAAAGGCCAGTCCAATCTCTTACCGTCTCCCTCAATAAGAACAACGTCACCTATAGCAAAAGGTTGTTCACTTCTGCGTCGGCTGTCACCTTTTAGGAAACCAAGATACTCCACTCGGAAGCGTCGTCTTAAATCTTCTCTCAGTCTCTGTCTATATGCCCACCTCCTTTTGAGGCGACAAGAGTCTATCTTATCACAATCGGGTACTCCATTATCTCTTAAATCTTGTATGAACATTGCAGGCGTCAGCGGTAACAAATCTTCAGGTCTAAAAGAAATATATGTTAATGGTCTGCTGTTTACTAATGCCCCGCAATCACACAGTACAGTTGCCATCTCTTCATACCCCAAGATCGCTTTGCCCAAAACTTTGCGTAGTAACCGTTTTAGGAGCCCAACCATGCGCTCCCACCAACCGCCCCCACCAAGCGGCTGTAGGAGGGTTGAAGATCCATTTGATTTTACTTGAGGAACTATATTGCTCGATATGAGACCAATTCAATTTATCGAACGCATTCCTTGCGCCTCTAAAATTCAATCCATTATCACTGTAAACTACAGTAGGTCTACCTCGCCGAGCAATGAATCGTCGAAAAGCCTGTAAAAAAGACTCTGTGGACAAGGACGTTAACAGTTCAAAATGCACTGCCCGGTAAACCGCACAAGTGAATACCCCAATCCAAGCTTTCTCCTCATCCTTTAGAAACAGGGGTCCGGCCAAGTCTATTCCTACTATTTCAAAGGACGCTGCGTCTGTCACACGATCAGCGGGTAGTGCAGCTGGTGCACACTCTAATCTTTTGGATTCCTGCCGACGACAACGTATACACTTATTTATTACAGCCCTCACTGTCTTTCGAACCTTTAAAATCCAATAATGCTCTCTTATCAAGCAAACTAAGGTCTATCCTCCCACATGGCAGTTCTTTCGGTGGAATTCTTCAATCAATCTTGACACAACCGTATGCTTAGCAGGCAGCAATACGGGATATCTGAAATGTTCGGCATCCTTCCTCTGCACTATCTGAGTTCTAACTCTTAATATGCCATTACTATCCTGGACCACAGGCAACCCTACTCCACTTCCGTCTGGTGGAAAACAGTCCCCCTGAACAATAACATTAAGCGAGATTCTGCCTCCTTTACTTCGTCTGATGTCAATTCTCCAGTTAGTCGATTCGTTGCATGTCGCATATTATAAAGAAATCTAAGAATCCAAGCAATCATTCGTACTATCTTAGTGAAAGATGAAAAATACTCATAACACCATCCAGTGTCGGTAATGGTGTCCAACATTATAGTTATGGGAGTTTTCCTCCTTTCCGCGCTGATTTCTTCATCATTGTAAGAAACTGAAGATTTTGGCCAGTTACTGATAGGACTCTTTAACCAATTTGGTCCCTCACACCATCTTGAAATTATTAATTGATGAGGCGAGCATCCTCGACTTGGCAGATCCGCTGGATTTAAATGTCCGGGTATGTGGTGCCAGTTCGATTTGTTCGTTAACTGCCTAATTTCTCTCACCCTATTTCCTACAAACACTCCCCAAGGTCCTTCATTCCTGATCCAAGCAAGTACTGTACTTGAATCCGTCCAGTAGTAGACCTCATCCACGCCTTCTAAGTCTTCCAAAATACCAGTTGACAGTCTAGCTCCGATAGTAGCCGCTAGCAGCTCCAATCGCGGAATTGTGGACCTCTTCAAAGGCGCCACTCTGGATTTACATTGAAGTAGTCGAACATCTACTCCCTGACTATGTTGGTACCTCATATACACAACGGTGGCATAAGCATGCTGACTTGCATCACAAAATACATGCACCGACTTATTACCAATTTCTTCTCCATGTATCCACGTGGTATCTCTAATTTTCTTAATGTGGGTATACCTTCTACCCAAGAGCAAAATGAATTTTGAAATTCTTCAGGCAACTCGGTATCCCAATCTCCTTTCAATTGCCAGGACTGTTGAAGTAATAATTTTGGTAACAGCGAAACCGGCATTGTAAAACCCAATGGGTCAAACAACCGTTGGGCTGCAGACAAGATCTTGCGTCTAGTGACAACTTTTGATGTTTGGGTACTTCGCTCTAAGAACGCATCTATATTGATTCGCAAAGTATCTCTTTGCTTGTCCCATACAATACCCAACAATGAGGTTTCAGCTGGTGCGGATGTTTGGGGGTCCGTCCACTCCCACCGTCTTAATTCAAATCTTCCGATTTCAAATATAGCTGTAGCCTCTCTCTGGAACTGATAAGCTGCATCTACGCTCGGCAAGCTAGTGACACAATTGTCCACATAAAAACTTGAACACAGTTTTTTAATTGTTTTTAAGGAATAAGCTTGCTGTCTCTCAACTAAATTTTCTTCTGCTCTAGTCAAATGATGATTTATCACTGCCATGAGCTGGAACGGGCTGCTGGTGACACCGAATACTACTCTGCAATGCCTGAAAATTCTTATGTTGCCCTCCTTGTCAACCCACAAGAACCGAAGAAAATCTCTATCTGCGACATCCAAAGATATCTGTAAAAATGCCTTCTTTATATCGGCAACTATTCCTATTTTTCCTATCCTAAATCTGAGAAGTATATTAGGTATAAGTTCGATAAGGTTTTTACCTGTCTCTAAACATTGATTTAGGGAAGGCTGTCCCTTCTCCTTGGCAGACGCATCGAATACTGGCCGCAAGGGTGTCGTGCTGCCCTCTTTCACAACTGGGCGATGGGGTAAGTAATGCCCTGTTTCCCAATCTTGAGATGACACTTCCTCTATTATTCCTTCTTGAAGCCACCCCATTAATACTTCTTCATATTGTGACTTCAATTGCAGGGATTCCAATTTCTTCATTGTGCCTTCAAGTCTTCTCCAAGCCATCCTGAAATTGCTTGGGAGAGAGGGATGTCCATCTACCCATGGTAAGCTCACCTCATACCGCCCTTCCATAGATGTTTTAATCAAATTTCAAAAATGATATTCGGCTAATTGCCATTCTTCTTTTTTAGATGTATAATTCATAGGATCCTCTATGCCGAGGATGTCCAATCTCCATAAATCACAAACTTGTGAGTCATGGCATAATAAATTTATGTTAACCATATCTGCGCATGGTGTCTCAATTTTTCCCATTAGTGTCCATCCTAGAGTGGTTTCAAAAGCAATCAGTCCATTTTTGAGGATTATTTTCTCACCAGTTAATATCTTTCCTGCCACGTCCGCCCCCAATAGAACTTCTATCGGCCCCTCTTCCACATCCGAGAGGGTAACGCCCATTTGAGTGAGCTCTTGCGTCCAGCTGCCTCCTGCAGCTCTAGGCACTGACTGGCAAATAGCATCTATGTCTATTGCTTCAAACGCATAATCATTATCGTTGCTAATATTAGCAATTTTCACATTATAGCAGCGATGGTTCTCCATTTTCGTTTGGATACCTCCAAATAGTGAATGAACAATCCTCTCCTGCCTCAAGGGGCGATAACACATTTTATTTATAAGGCGTTTGCTAATATAAGATCGTTGTGAGCCTGTGTCCAGTAAAGCTCTTGCAGTGTCTTCCACACTCCCTTTTATTTTAATTTTAGTGTCTGCATCAACACTGGTCCAAAATTAGTGTTTGACAAATTTGCTTCCTTTTTCTCTTCTTCTTTAGAGACTTTCCCAGGATAGAAATCCTTCCTGCGAACACACAAAAGGGGCACATGCTTGCCTTTACATATTAGACAACTTAAGGTTGCTCGGCACTGATTGCGGTTATGCCCTTTCCTCATGCAATTAAAACAACAACCCTTACCTTTTAATATCTTCTGTAATTCTTCTACACTCATCTCTTGAGCTTTGAAACAATTATCGCTCTGATGAGATCCTTCACAAAACATACAAGATAATCTATTATGTCCTTTAATATTAACTAAACCAGTCGCAGTGGCTACTTTTTCTTTCATAAGTACCTTCCTTTCCTTAACTACAGATGTCCTTTCGCTCAAATCAGTGTTGAAAGTATCTCTGGCTAATCGCATACGCTCTTCAATTTCAACCTGTTGTCTCAAAAAATTCAACAAATGGTCTAACATCAACTTCTCATCAAAATTCTTGTCCTCCAGTGATACTCTTACCCTTTTCCATTCTCTTAAAATAATCTCTGAAAGAGCAGACTCCACTAAAGGAAACAATATACATGCATATTTCTCGGAAGTAACACCCAGGTTTTCTAATGATCTTACTTGTGTAGCTAGCTTATCGTATAGTACTCTTAAGGGTAATACTTTATTATCAGACACTCTAGATAAGACTAATTTCAAAAGTTCTCTAACATAGAGTATGATTAATAAACCATCTCTCCCAAATCTAGCTTTTGATTGCTGTATAACTTTTTTATAATTGGGAGCTGATGCCAGGAAACTATCTACCAGTTCTCGTGCCGGAGAACTTTCAAGTGTGGCTTGTCTCAAATACTGAAATTTGTCTTCTTCGTCTAGGCTTCTATCTTCATGAATTTTTCGAAATTGGGCCCAGAAAGAAATCCAATTTTTTATATTACCGTCAAACTTTTCAATTTCTATTTTAGGTAATCTATAAGTTCTTTTATTAGTAAATGAAGAGTTGCTACTTACATTTGAACTAGGTGATCCTTTTGGTCTACGAAGCATTTCCCTTTTTTCGCATGCAACTAGCCATTTTTCTCTATAGCTTTCAGAAACATCATATTCTTTAGCTAATTCCTCTTCTTTAATTTCAGATGCAAACAGCAGTTCACTCACATCTCTCTCTACCTTGAACAATCTTTCGGCCTTATCGTTAAATTTAATAAATTGAGAATCCACATCACTTACAACAACATTTTCTTTCTCAAGCAATTCTGATAAGGCTTTAAAGTCCAGCGAAAATAATCTCCTTAACTGTGTTCTTTCTGCTTTCAATTTTAACAATTCTGTTTCACTCATTTTTTCTTTAATAATTATCCTCTCAAAACATATAGTGTTCCCCACAAGGGATGCCAAAATTGTAAGATTTGGGGTAACTGAGAATATATATATTATAGAGAAAATTGCTATTGACACTTTATAACACAAGACAAGAACTTTATTATAAAAATATAATAACAATCGTACACACAAACCACACCCTAGTACTATATATATCATAAAACAGAACCTTCCTCAAAAAAAGGCTCGAATATTCCAAAATCGATAATCATCGATCTTGCGACACAAACAATTCAAAGTATAAGAAGAAAAAACTAAAAATTCATATTTATTTCAACAACAAAATACGGAGCCGTGACAATCAGATTTTTATCTCTGAGGCAACATATTGTTCAACATTTTACGTTGGAATGGATTCCAATCAGCCTTACGAAAATTATTGTATGGAATATTTGTTTTTGCCTTAATATTATTGGCCGATATAATAATAGGTAAGAGGTTGAACCCATTGGGTCATTACTTGCCACTAAAAATCAGTAGCTATAGTATTAGATAAAAAGGTTACATCTATAAGATTGAGAATTACGAGATTGAGCCTGTTCACAAAGGTAGGCGTCCCATCCTTAAGGAATATTAAATTGGAGTCGTTTGCAGACTCTAATAAGCTGCTTCCTTTGCTGCCAGTCTAGTCCGTACCAAACGCCACTTGCTGATAATTAAAATCGCCCAGCACAATTAAAGGTCTAGGTACACAACTCCACACTTACAATATTTGCATTTTCACGCTTTCATTGTTAGTACCATTGATTTTATTATTTTGGATGCCACTTACCTTGTTTTCCGATTGATTAACAACTACCTTACTCACTTCCATCTCGATACCCACCATTCCCCTACTGTTATCCATCATACTTAATGAAGATGATCTCTATCAACTAATAAGTAACGCAAAAATAAAGTAATTAAAAAATTAAAGAAGAAAAAATTTGAAAATTAAAATTTTTGTTTTTGTTTTTTGTTTTTATTGATATTTACAACTGCAAAAATACACCGCAACAAGTAAATGTGTTAAATGGCAATCTTAAGTAACAGGAGTGTGCATTGGAGAAGACGTCCAGCGATGGCACTCCACTATCTTGAGTTATTCTACAAGGTGGTCACGGGGCCATCTTCTCTTCAGCCGCCTGCGTGGGCTGTCGGGAATAGAGTTTGAAGAAAGCTGGTGAATTAAAGGATTAGGATGAGCAGTTGTGGATGAATGGAATTTAAGAAAACGAGTCTTGGCTAGATGGTTAACGAAAGGAATGTTTAGATCAGTATGGATAGTGAGGTTAGCAACATTTTTTGATTGAAATGACTGGATACGACGGGAATTGGAACGCTTGGTTGTTCCCCATATTTCTAAACCATATAGGTCTCAGTAGTAGTAGATAGAGAAGTCTTTTATTTTGTAATGTGAGCTTGGGTCGTCTGTCTAGTAGTCTTGAGAGTTGTCTGAACCGTCTGTTTAGTTCAAGTCGTTTGAGCATAGTGTGGGGATTCCAAGTCAGTCTTTTGTATAGCTGAAAAACCCAGGTAACATACGCTATTTACGGGATAGAGTATGGTTAATGTGGATCGGTGGGAGGATTTTTTACCCGGTGTAAATACGATGTATTTACTTTTTTGTGGTTAACTTTTATTTTCCATTTTAAGAGCCAAGATTCCATTTGAAGGATATGTTCTTGAGGAGAGCGATAGCCATTCAAGGGTTCAAGGTTTGGAGAAAGAATTGCAGTATCATTTGCGAAGGTATATATTACGGTATTTGGGTGTTCTGGGATGTCTGAAGTATATAAGGAATAGAAGAGAGGTCCAAGTATGCTGCCTTGAGGAACTCCAGCGAGTATAGGAAGTATCGGAGAAAGGGCGGTACCCTGACCAACTTGGAAATATCTGCCAGTTAAGGAGGATTTTAATATTAAAAATTTTAATTAATATTAATTAATTTAATATTAAAATTTTAATCAAAATTAAAAAAAAAAGTTTCTTCGACAGACGAAAATTAAGAAGAATCCTTTAATAACATAAAAATAAGGATTGTAATAAGAAAGAAAAGAAAAAACAAAAAGAAAAACACTGAAATAAAGAGAAAAAAAAATTTAGTTTGTTTTAAAGTTTTACTCCTTGAGAACTTTGATCCGCACTCAAAAGTAGCAAATCACAGACTGTACAATTATATATAAAGACAAATTTCCTTTAAACTTAAATTTTACATATTTGTCCCAACATCAATATAGAGGGATAATATCAACCTTGAATCTTAGCAGGTAGAGAAGTGATAGTTTTATTATGGCCCAGTAGAGCGCTCTAAAATCACTGAACTAACTACATATAACATTTGAATTAACGCCATAAATTCCGCACAACTACCGATCTAAAATAATTTTTTTTGGAAAAATGTTTCAAATAAAAGTAATACTTTACATCCGCACAGTTAGCATACCAACTGTAAAGGAAATAGTTTTTGAGAAAATTCCAAAAACTCAAAAACCTAATCTGTAAAATCGCACTTTCGGTTGACCGATTTTCTTCAAATTTGGAATTCAATCAATACTTCTAATGTGTGTTAGTACTATAAATGGTGGAACCGTATATTAAACTGAAGTTGTAGTTGGGAGGGAACAACCATTTCAGGGAACCGCCAAAACATTTCCTGGGAAAATGTTTCAATAAATGGTAGGTATTTATGTATGGGTAGATAATATATGAAGTTAGGTTATGTGTGTGTAGATAATATATGAAGCTAGGTATTTATGTGTGTGAAGATAATATATGAAGTTAGGTATTTATGTGTGTGTATATATATGAATTTAGGTATTTATGTGTATGTATAATATATGAAGTTTAATTGAAATTATTAAATATAATTTTGATGAATTTTATCATTAATATATGATAATTTTCATAGAACGTTTTACTAAATTCTTTGGTTTTAAAAAGCTGGCTATTTTCAATTAAACAATTTTCTCATTAATTCATACAGAGTGCGCTGCTTTAAATTTCTTTCTTTATAAATTAATTTTTAGCTAAAAATAATCAGAATTTTCACATAAGGAATATTTTGTCATTTAGAAAATATAAAATACAATATTGCTGCTATTATCGTCAATAAATATTTATAAA
The DNA here is from genome assembly GCA_011037195.1 of Triatoma infestans. Lineage (NCBI taxonomy): Eukaryota > Metazoa > Arthropoda > Insecta > Hemiptera > Reduviidae > Triatoma > Triatoma infestans. The sequence goes on along the minus strand of JAAEAF010000286.1, from coordinate 93,601 downwards.
ATATTCTACAATATTTGGCAATAGTTGGCTATGGGAAAATTTACTGGAAAACTAGCTGTGCTTCTACTTTGAAAATATATGAAGAAACTGGAATGTTTACAAAATTATTGCAATAAGCTAAGTGCGACTGCAAATATTATGGCTTTGTTATACCTCTGGCAGTCTTTGTTTGTATTTAATGGGTACATATTGTTTGCTGATTACCACAACCTCTTCAAAGGGCATCATGCTTTATCTCTTCTACAACCTTATTGAGTATTCCTTGCTATTTTACAGCGGAATTCAGCCAGTTTTTTTTTAAAAGTTACATTGCTTCAAGGTACTCAGCAAAACGTCAAGCTACATTTGAATGAAATAATTTGGAGCATTTTAAATATCTGGTAGTTACAGGTCTGAGATTTTGCTGGTGAGCACATACCATTTCATACACCTTGGTTAATTGTATTCAGTAAACAATTAAAATTATTGGCTCCAAATATTTTTTCTTCTTAATAATATTTTTTTGGAATATGTTGAAAACTGATCCTGAATCTAGGAAGAGTTTCCTAGAAATAACAAAGGCGGTTCACCTTTTTTTTCTACTTAGTTTCATCAATCGTCATTCCAATATCATTCATATTGTTCCATATCAAGATCATTCAATATCATTCCATATAATCGTCATTTAGCGGCTGGCTTAGTAAATACAGTTCCTTCGCCGGCTCGCAACTGGAAGGCAAGCCATGGCTACATGATTCAAACTGTTTTCATAGCAATCATGATGCTGCAGTTGCACTTTTTCCATACCATATTGCGTTTAACGGACGCCGCATTTGAATAGCTGGCAACGACGATCACGTGCAGGCTGGGACACGGGGTTTCCGGGGGTGAGGAAACCTATAAAAGCCGGTCTATTTGGATTATAGCACATTTGCCTAAATTACTAGCTGTGGTAATAAATTTGATACTTTATTTTTAAGTGAACGATGAACGTGTAATGAAATGGAAATCCATTAAAATACACGTAATCGCAACTACTTCAGGTTTGTTTACTTGTCCAGGCTAAAAAAAAAATGAAGCATCCAGCGAAGAATCACAGGCGTCTCGGCGTTATTTTTGGATCTTGATTTAAAATTCTATTTCCGTCGTCGTATTATAAAACTCTAAAATTAGCGGATGTGTTCCCGCTACCGCCTTCCTTTTCACTTTTTTATTTTTATTATACCCAAATATTCATTGTAAGCCAAGCCTATTCATCGAGACCGTCCGAGCGTAGCATTTAGTATTACTGCAGCCTTCGCGAGGTGGCCCTGTTTTGCCACTAAACTCGGCGGCTCTAGGCCTGGTCGATAAAAGTCCCCAGCGGAACAAGTGTACTCGCTAGTCGCCTATGGTGTTGTCCCAAGGAGTAATCTTAGAGATACGCCCTCGGAAAACAGGTGTCAAGGGTACTGTGCCCATCGAGGTTTGCTGGCAGGTGGTAACATAGGCTGTATTATAACGGCGCCTTCCTGAAACTGTTTTTTTCTTTTCTTTTTTTTAAGGGGATTTGCGCTGCGACCTGATAGATCTATTGTGCCCCCGGAGCCTTCTCAGAACACTGCCGGCCTCAGGACAGTGTTCTCGCGTTACAGACACAACACTTCCCTGTCTGTGGGCAGTTAGTGTAGAGGCCCCTAGGAAGAGAAAATCTAATGGCAGCTTGCTGGATTCGAATGCGGGACCTTCGCGTTGCTAGTTCAGCGCGCGCAAAAAAAAAAATTAAAAAAGTACCTACATAGACAGGTAGTAGAATGATTACACTGTGGTCCATTAGAAAGCGCCAATAACATTGAACCAAACCATATAACATTTAAAATCGAACGTCATAAATTAAAAATGATAGTTTCTATCTGAGCAGTTTCTATTTTAAAGTTTAAAGGAAATCGTTGTAGCTGTTTTCGAGAAATACCAAAGAAACTAAGTGCATTTCCGGTTAACCGAGTTGCTTCTTATTTGCAATTCTAGCAATGCTTCTAATATATTAATCGGCCTAATATTATGTAAATGATAGAAGCATACATTGTACTGAAGTGGCAATTTAGAAGAAAGCTTGATGTTAGTGTTCCCGCAGGAGACTCCCGCAAAAATCAATTTTCCTGGAAATTTATTTCAGATAAAATTGTGCGTAGATGGGATAGGACGTTTAAAGAGAATGGTTGGAGACGTTTCCGAAAAAAGTACTAACTAATTAAAAAAAAAACACAATAATTTGGTACTTCCGGTTGGTGGATTTTGCCCGAAACGTTCTTGTTAGATACGGTTGTAATACCTCAAGCGAATACCAAGATTGAGCATCTTGCGACCTTTTTTTGGGGGTTTTCATTCGCTAATAATATTTCTTTTTCGTACTCAATTGACTTCAAAACATGTGTTTCCGGTAGATACTCAGTTTCGTAAGGAAAAATAATAAATAATAATAACAACCCAAAATAACCCTAACTAAAGTAGCCCTTTGAATTATCTAACCCAACTTTATATAAATATGGGAGGAAAAAGTCTATTGAAATGATGTTCTAGCAAAACCGTACTGGATGCAAGCTGTACAGAGAGAGGTAGATCCTAGCCTGGCCTAAAGAGTAACCGTAGGAGGACGAAGTGAGGTGTGCGGCAAGGTAAACTGGACTCTTTTGTACATACCTAGCCTAGCTGGGCTAGCCTCTATATTCTGATATATATATATATACTGCAAGGTCATACAGCTTGGAGTCTCAAGTCTGGGTCTATGACCCCCTTTGCAATTACCATTCCTGTATTTTATACTTCTTGCATTGTTATTATATGACACGTTGGTTTGTTTCCTTAATGCTCGCTTATTGTCTTTACAAAAATTTTAAATAATTTTATTGCAGAAAAATATAAACTACAGTAATTAAATAATTTTTTTTTTTTTTACTGCAGTAATATAATTTATTTTATTTTTTGCATTATATTATTCCACTAATGCTATCACAGGGTGCTTCGTGCATACTCTTCACAAATCAGCTGTCTTCAATATCTAAATATTCGCACAGAATGTTCTCTGATTGTTATTTAAAACTCGCTTAACATTTTACTTTCTCTTGTTCTTAATATCTGTGTGTGTGTGTGTGTGTGGGTGTGTATGTATGTATATACTTATGGTCCGCATCAAGAATGATAAATGGCCGAAGTTCAAACTTGATATTTCGTTCAAATTCCACTAAGAGGATCTGACAATAAGGTTTTGGACAAAATCGGTAATTCGGAAGTACCATTTTACTGAATGGTTTTTCAGTTTTTGTGATTTTATCGAAAGTGGCTCAACGATTTTCTTTGATATATGAGCTACTTTTACTTGAAACTTTTTTCGGAATTTAGATTTGTAAATGTCTATTAAATAGCCAAGCAAATACCGGAGTGAATATAAACTGAAAGAAGAAACAAGATTTTGGGCTCCCCTCCCAAGTTAGTTTGTTTTGTTACATGGAAAAAAAGAAGCTTACGTCAATACAAACTTAAAAGTATTGAATAGTAAAGTCGGCGCCAGGTACTAAGTCCTCATACAATGGAAATAATATGAAGTACTGATCCTGAAGGAGAGGAAAGTAGTTGTTGTGGTGGTTGGTTCCGCAGAGTGTGAAAACTAACTCTGCTCTGTGCAAGTCTGTGTTGTCACACTGTCTGAATAACGCATCCTGAAGATGGGCGGACGCCCAAAACCGGTCGATGACCACAAAATGAAGCAGGCTACCACGGAAAATGTCTCTGATGAGAGGAAAGTAGTTTTGACCATTACTAGAGAAACTGCTAACATATTCCTAATTTACTGCGCACAATCACACGTAAACTCATCCATGAATGAGACAGACAGTACAGTTCATGCGATATTACTGTATTGGTCTCAACTTTTTTAACAAACAAAATATCTGGATTGTGAAACACTCACACAACTTTCTCTTGCTGCAATTTACATTATAATGATAAATTTTCTTCTAACTTATGATTCTTACTAGATGTTTAGTTGTCTTCAATGTTCAATTTTCTGGAAAGAATAGCCTTTCCTTCCCCCCACCCAAACATTAAATAGCCAAATCTTAAAAAAAAAAAAATCCAGTAAAGTTGCATTTCCAATTAAAGGTTTATGACCAAATAGACAGACAAACACAATTTATTTGTTTTTTGGTATACAACCTGTAACATAAAAGTTGTGCTCTTCTACTTAAAATTATAGTATAAAAGATATTTTTTTTTTCTTTATTTAGAAATTTACAATCTTATAGTTCCATATACAATAAGTAAATGAGAAGAGAGAGAGTATAGTGGCGTGAAGAGTGGGAGGAGAGAAACTACCCAGTGGTAGCACTCTCTACGGGATACCAGTCACTGATCAATCCCGAAGGAAATCTCGGGGCCACTGGCGGTTCAGTCGGCGAGGTGGATTGTCAGGGATGGTAGTAGAAGCAAGAAACTGTACGAAGGGATTAGGGCAGTGAGAGAGCAGTGTGGTATTTGTGGTATTTTGTCTTGGCAAGTTGTTGTACGAAAGGGATGTTAAGGTCATTGTGGAGAGTGAGGTTTGTAACGTAAAAAGGAGCGTCAACTATCTGTCTGAGTAGTTTGGATTAAAATGTTTGTATGGTCCGTATGTTGGTCGGTTTGGCTGAACCCCACAGCTCTAGTCCGTAAGTCCACATAGGTTTGATTATGGTGTTATATATTAGTCTCTTCAGTTCAGTTGGTAATTTAGACCGTCGTCCGAGAAGTCGGTAAAGAAGTTTGGCACGTTTAGTCATGGCTTGTCTTTTAAGTCGTGTGTGTGGGTTCCACGTGAGTCGTTTGTCTATGAAAAGCCCAAGGTAGCGCACCAGATCTGTAGAGGGAAGTGCGTTGTTGTTGTAGAAGATAGGAGGACAAGAGCCCCGCCGGAGAGTAAACGTGGCGTGTTGACATTTCTGAGGGTTCATTTTTATTTTCCATTTCTTTGCCCATGATTCTATTTTTTGTAAATGTGACTGTAATTTGTGTGAAGCTGATGCTGGGTTTGAACTGGTAGCTAGAATTGCTGTGTCGTCTGCATATGTACTTAGTAGTGTGGATGGATGTGTGGGTATGTCAGATGTGTATACAGTGTATAGGACGGGACCAAGGATACTCCCCTGCGGTACCCCTGCCCTCATTGGCGAGAAAGGAGAGATAGCTGAACCAGAACTGACCTGAAAGGACCTTTTGGAGAGGTAAGAGCGCAGAATGAGGAAGTAAGTAAATGGGAAACATTTTTTTAATTTGTAGAGGAGCCCAGGGTGCCAGACACGATCGAATGCCTGGGTAACATCCAAGAATGCTCCTGTGCAGTATTTCTTTCTCTCCAGTGCTGAAGATATCTCGTCTACCACTCGATGACACTGCTGAATTGTATTGTGCATGTTTCGGAACCCAAATTGATGACATGGGACAACGCCAAGTTCCGCAAATATGGGGTTGATACGTTTCAGCAGCAGTTTTTCAAGAATTTTGCCTAACGTCGGTAGTAAACTTATCGGTCTGTAAGAAGAAGGTAGATGTGCGGGTTTGCCAGGTTTCGGGATGATTCGTGTTACTGAATACTTCCAAGAAAGTGGAAAGTAGGTGGTACGAAGGACAGAGTTGTAGATGTAGGTGAGATAGATAAGAGCTTTTCTAGGAAGATGGCGAAGAATTTCTGAGGTAATGAGGTCATATCCGGGAGATTTTCTAGAGGGTAAGGATTTTATGGTGTATTTGATGTCTGAAGGAGTGAAAGCTTTTGGTGGTGGTGAAAGAGGAAGAGGTGTGTCTAATTCAGATTCTATTTCCGTCGTGAGTAAGTCGTTTGACAAGTCAGGGTGAGGTGTAAAGATGTCAGTCAGGTGCTGAGAAAAAAGCATGGCTTTGTCATAGTCTGATTTCGCCCGTCGTCCCGTCGTCTCGTCTAAGAGAAGAAGAAGTGAATTTGTACGATAACAGTCGGCGTGTGGCTGTCCAAAGAGATCTACGATTGGTAGTTAGGTTAGTAATATAGTTGTCATATTTTTGTGTTCTCAGTGTTTGTAAGTTCCGTTTCAAATGTCTTGTGAGTCTGTTGTAAGTATTTTTGTCAGTAGGGTATCGTGTCCGTTGCCAGATTGCTCGAGCTCTTCTCTTTTCTCTGATCAGCAGGCGTGTTTTAACTGGTAGATTATACGGTCTATAAACTGTCCTTTGGTGTGAGTGAGTGGTTGACTGCCAGATAGAGTACTGTATGGAGGTAGTTAGAGTATTTACTGCTTCGTCTATTTCGTCTGGCGTTTTCAGTGATAAAGATAAGTCCAGCTTACCTTCTAGGAGATTCTGAAAGAGAGTCCAGTCTACAGGTCCCGTAATTAGAGTCGGTCGAGGAAGAAGTGTCTTGGGCGTTGTAGTTAGGGTTAGTAGCACAGGACTGTGGTCTGAAGAGAGGTCAGTAAGTGTATAAATGTCTGTGGTTAGTGAAAATGTCTGAGAAATAATGAAATAGTCCAGAATGTCAGGTAATTTAGAGAGTGCTGTCGGCCAGTACATTGGTTCGTTAGGAGATAGTACTTTGTAGTTAGAAGCAGTGAGAACATTGAGAAGAGTGCGTCCCCTTGGATTAGCTACGCGGCAGCCCCATTGCGGATGCTTGGCGTTATAGTCTCCACCAGCCAAGAATCGAGGTCCCAATCGGCGAAAAAAGCACTAAAGTCTGTAGACGAGATAGCCTTATTAGGTGGGCAGTACACTGCTGCCATATTTAGAGAGAATGGATGACAGTCCAGTGTAATCGCTACGGATTGGAGAGAGTCTGATTGTTCAAGTAATAGTTGTTGATGTATTAAGGTGGAGCGGATTAGAATGGCTGCGACACCATGGGCAGTGTCGTCTGGGTGGTCTGCTCTATAAGTAGTGTAGTCGCTTAATTTACAGTATGATCGTCCAGTAAAGTGAGTCTCTGTTATCAGTGCCACGTCAATTCGTTTGTCATGTAACAAAATGTCCAGTTCGTCTCTGTGGGGATTCAGCCCATTTGCGTTCCAGAGGAGGACTGTTAGCGAAGAATTATTCAGAGAGTGTCTATTCATTTTGAAAGTTTAGGAATGAGTTCGGTTACTAGTGTGGTCAGGAGTGTGATGAGTGGATTTATGAGGGATTTGAACTCTGATATGAAGGACGTCAGTACATTGGTCATGTCAGGAGAGTTTGGCGGATGATTAATTGATTGCCCCGAAACTCCAACGGCGGAAAACCAGCGACTGGTAGGAGGTTGATGAGACTGCTGATTTGGGGAAGGCTCATTCTGTGGCAGCTGAGGGAAGTCTGTAGATGTTAGCTGTAGGATTGCTCCCTGTGGTGAGCTTGGCTGCGGATTGCGGTCATTTTGCGAGTTGTTTCTTCTTCGTAGACGTTGTAGTTCCTTGTGTGTTACACATCCTCTGTAATTAGCTGGGTGGTTACCCTGGCATAAAGCACAAGTTGCAGGGGTGTCCCGAGGCTTAGTGCAGCCAGAGGATGGATGATATCCCGCACACTTCACACATCTAGGAGTGTGGTTGCAGTAACTTTTGGTGTGACCATATTGCTGACATCTCTTGCACTGAAGGATTTCAACGGTCTTGTATGGTTCCTCCACCTTTACCTTTGTGTAGACGATGGATTTGACATTGAAGATTTCTTTGTTATTTTCTTTAGGTTCGAAGTCAATGAAAAATAGGGGAAGTGGCGCTTTTGTCCCTGGATGCTTCACATTTGTGACGCTCCTTACTCTGTGGCCCATCTCCTCAAGGTCTTGCTTGATGTCCTCCGTAGGTATTGTGTGGTGAAGATTTATAAGCACCACTCTGAAGGCTTTATCAGTTTTCAATTGGTATGTGTGGTACTGTGCTCTATTTTCTTGGAGGTACTTTATTGCTTCTCTGTAACCATCGACTGTCTTAGTGGACAGCATAACATTGTCCACACGAGATTTACAATCGAAGGACGAGGGACCAAGAAGCTCAGTAAGTGCTCTACAGAAGTCCATATAATTATTGACATTGCTAATAAATATTGGAGGAGGTTTCGGTGATTTTCTCTCCTTGGGTGGTGTGATCTCCCCAGGCATCTGCTCATCGTCGTTAATGCTTAACGAAGCAAATGGGTTGGGAGTGCAGAAGTTTGGAGCTGCAGTAGGTTGGAATCTCATTAGAGATGGCCCAGGTTGGCTGTTGTATGCACTGGACTCACTTAGTGATTGAAGAGACTGAGCACGCGTGAGTTTCTTACTTTGTTCTTTCATAGTTTTATTAGAAATTGTAGTTTTTGTTTTATTTTTTTCGTCATTATTACTTCATTAATTAAATTACTGGGTCTTTTAGTAGTTTTAGCAATTATACTTGATGTACAATTATTATTATTTTTATTATTTCCAGAAAAGACATTTATTGAATCATATGATTCAATGCCTGATGTATTAGGCTGTTGCCAGCGCGCCATGTGGCCACTATCTAAACCAAATGTCCAATTAATCTAAATTTTAAAATAAAACTAAAATAACGCTTAACCTACCAAAAATACGAACTATTTACACACTATTTACAATATATACAATTGTCTTTCATACCATTTTCGGTGTCCATTAATAAAAAAGAAACAAACATTAATAAAAGTTAATATTTATACAATTAGTTATTCACATTAACCACAGAAAAACTTATTAGTTTATCGCACAAAAATCAAGCATACATTCACTTGCAAAGGTACACCAGCTGTCGAAGTATTGAGCAATCTGGTCATTTGAGTGTAACTAATGGATAAGAAGTAAACTAATAAGAAGTAAATAATACAAGAAGTAAGGAATAAACAAGTTGATGTTGAAATGTGCACAAAGAAAAAGATCAGAAAGTCATATGAGCTCTATAATACTAGATTTTTACTTTATTCCTCATAAGAGGAAGTATTCCGTGCGTGTCAAATTTACGAAATTGAGTTTTCATCGGGAATACACGTTTTGAGGTTCCCTGAGTACGTAAAAACAATCTTCAGTGATGTTCTGTATGTACGCGCGCGCGCGCGCGCGTGAACAAAATATCTCAAAAATAAAAACTCGCAAGAAGCTCAAACTTGCGATCTTCCGTTTAGGTACTACGCGTACCTAATACTAAGTTTTGATTAAAATCCATCAACCAGCAGTGCGCTGGATCCTGCAGTGAGGGCGGTTTTCAATGTTCTGTGCCACCTCTCTATTTTGCCGTTTGCCTGTGGGTGGTATGGGGTGGTTCTGGCGTGCTGGATTCTCAATAATGAGGTTAGCCTCTGAAACAGACTGGATTCAAACCCTGATCCGCCGTTACCCGTTGAGGTACACCGAAACGCGCTACCCATGTCACCATGAATGCCTTCGCTACTGCTTCTGCTGTTATTTCTGCCAGTGGTACGATTCTAGCCAGCTGATATAACGGTCTATCATTGTGAGACAGTACCGCTTTCGTTCTGACGGTGGTAGTGGGCCGGTGATGTCTAAGTACACGTGGCTGAAACGTGTTGACGCTGGAAAACTTCCCCACGGAGCTGCTGTGTGTTTGTAGATGTTACTGCGTTGGCATTGTGGGCAGGCTCGTGTCTATTTGGCAATATCTGTATTCATTGATGGCCAGAAGTAACGCTGCGTAAGAAGTCGTCTTGTTGCCCTTACCCTTGGGTGGCTTAAGCTGTGGAGTAGACTGAAGATCGAATAGCGGTACTTCTCTGGTACACACGGTCTTGCTTTTCCTGTGGAGGTCTCGCAGAGGAGCTGCGTTTGTGATCCTGGAAGCGAGATCCATTTGATTTCAAGAGAAGAGAATTGCTTCAAGCTATCTGTGAAGGCTTCTCTCGTTGGGCACCGGCGAGTTCGTCGTGATCGTCAAGGGAGATCTTCTTTACCCGAGATAGTGCATCTGCGACACTGTTGTCTGTGCCGTCTATGTGGACGATGTTGGTCGTGAACTGGCTGATGAAGTTGAGCTGTCTCACGCGCCTGGAGGGTGCGTTCTCTGCACTCTGCCGCAGTGCGAAAGTTAATGGCTTGTGATCTGTCCGAATGATGAATTCCCTTCCTTCTAAGAACGGGCGGAAGTGTTTAACTGCTAGGTAGATTGCTAACAGTTCTCGGTCGTAAGTAGCGTACTTGCTCTGCGTTGAGGAAAGAACCTTTGATTAGAACCCAAGAGGTTGCCATCTGCCTTCCTTCTTATGTTGTAATACTGCCCCTTAACGGAGGCTTCGCAGTCTAGCGAGAGTTGGGCGTCGGCAGCCGAGTATCAAAGCAGTACGGTGTCCTGAATGCAGTCCTGCAAGACTCGAAGGAAACGATTGCTTCATCTGTCCATTGAATTGGTGTTTTGTCGTTCTTCTTGCCGCTCATCAAGTAGGCGTTAAGGGGTTTTTGTATGCTGGCTGCATGTAGAATACACCTTCTGTAGACGTTCAGCATTCTGAGGAAGCGTCGAAGTTCCTTTACTGTTGTTGGCCGTGGAGGGTTAGTTATTGCATCGGCTTTAGCGGGTATCGGGGCGTTACCATTGGCTGTCACTGTATATCCAAAAAACTGCCCTCTCGTTGCCCTACGTTGCACTTGGAGAGGCTTAGACTGCCGATCGCACTGTTAGGTCTGCGCTCCACTTTACATGACAGCACGGGCGCTTCTGCAGCTGAGTTGGTATTCGGGCAGCCTATTCACCTACGGGAGAATTCTTGGAACCCCAAGCAACCAGAACCCACCACGCACCTCGAGCAAATACGAACCCACATCAGAGTGTTTGTATTAGTTTTACAGTTAACCGGATTGTTTCCACAATATTTATTGATTTTATTCTGATCAGAAACAACTCTTTATTAATTTAATATGATATACAAAAATTAGATGTATTAAATGAATGAAAGCTCTAAACTTTCTCCGCCAGTACTTTTAAGTTCATTTTATAAACTGATATTTTCAGTAGTGGTTAAAAACGAAACCATGTGATAGTAAAGAGAGACGCAATAAACGCCACAACCACGTGCCCATCATTCTGGGCGGAGAGACGTGTCTCTAGAGAGACTTAAGTCATTGAGTTTTTTTTGTTTAAGACTCCCCTCCCTGTACCATGTTCTATGACAAGAAGATCGAACTAAATGAAACAAGCAAACAAAAAACACTGAAGAGTAAGAAAAAAGAAAGACTAGTGGCGCGCAAGGTGGGGGAATGAAAAGGCGTAACAGTGACAATATCTCCTACTCGTCAAAAAAAACTCGACAGAGATTTGTTTGTCTCTCTGTTCGCTGTTGGAAGAAATAAAAATAAAAAAAGAAAGAAAAAAATTAACACACGAACATGTGATTTGTTTAATATAAGAGATATGTTGAAAATGTGCTCAGTGTTTGAACTAATCAACATATGGTATAGATGTTGGTATAGTGTAGAGAAACAACATTTACTTAATAAAAGAGAAACCCCTCAAACATGTTCTCATACTAGTGGTTGAAACCCTAATAATCTCATATGGCAAATGAAGTGTAATTAATCCCCATTTGGTTAAACTTCTGTGACGATTATTTATATGTAAAATATGCGGGAACATCACGTAATAGAATTTGTTGTAGGCAGAATGTTAAGTTGATGCGTGTGGGCTTATCTTTTTTACATTTAACTTGTTTGTGGCGAAGGAACTAGCAAATTTATACGATGATCTTATCGACACATGTAATCGATATGTTGATAATGTGCTGGCAGGAATTGATGGTAGTGTTGAAAGTGAAAACTCACTATTGACACTTCCACTTACGAATTATATTTGTATGAAAAACCCATACCCACCAGTCACTTGAACGAGAGCTACCTCTTAAGGAGAAAGGTTGTTTAAACGCATTAACAGGACAGTAGTACCAAAGGAGTTGCCCAAAGAAGAAAAATAATCTTCAGCAAGCTTTAAAACAAGACGGCTATAAGGATTGGCAAACAATTATTCTCTTCAATAAGGACAACCTGCCTCCTCAGGGAAGGAAACCAGAAGAAGTAGTGGAAACAAGAGGGAAAACTTGGGCTATGGGAACTATTTTCCCATATGTGCAAGGAGTGTCAGAGAAGATTTCAAAAACCTGGCAAAGCACCAATATTTGAATCAAACATGGAAAGGACTGGAAAATATCCCAAATACTTCCAGAGTTCAAAAAACGAAGTTCCACTATAAAATCAATTTTGATCTTTCTCCTGAAGAGGCGGTATGAGCTGTCGTTCAAGTAACCGGTGGGTATGGCTTTTTCATACAAATATTATTCGCAGCAATAGTCACTAGTGAGTTTTCACTTTTAACACTACCATCAATTCCTGCCAGAACACTATCAAAATCAATTAATTTTTTCATCTTTTAAATATTATATCTCTAAATTTATAAAGTCAAATATCAATCATTAATCTTTTTATTATTTTGTAATAAATTACATGTATTATTCTTGTGGAGTATATACAATTATTTATCAAATTCTCTCACGGTAGGAACACTATCATGGGACAAAAAAAACCTTGTATCAAAAGATAAAATGGAAAACTCGGCACATGCAGAACAATCGTCTACAAGTGGACGCGAAGTAAATGTTGACATTCTACCATACTCTTTGCCCAAGTTAACAATTATTACACACGCTGCAGTGGATTCATTTTTAGCGCACGTGGTTGCTACCCAGCGAGTTTCTATTCAGTGTCGATTTGAAAATCAAATTTACACATACCCTTTAGAATAGCCGTGAATATTAGTAAAATATTTCATTCTAATTAGTGTTATATGCATGATAGTATCGTATAAAAGATAAAAATAATACTTCAGAGCGCAGTTTCTCCAAAAAAAAGACCCTTAAATGAATTTTCTCTGAGAAATGTTGCAAACATGTGTGTTTAGCTCTTTATAAGTGTAGTTGATATACCGCCAAGTTTAATGAAAACTGTTGAACTGCAACAAGAAGTAAAAAATCCATTCAGTCAAGTGATACTTCCGCTTGACTGATTTAACCAAAACTTCATTATCAGGTCCTATGGTCGAAACGAAATATCAAAATCCATCAACCGCAGGTGCGACTTTAAAAGCATAGTTTTTCCAGTTCTTGGAATCTAGAGCCTCCAACTTTTTTTCTTTAATCTTCGCATAGTACCAGCGCTCACTACTTTTATTTGAAACATTTTTCAGGAAAATTGAATTTTGGAGTGTTCTAGGAGGAGTCGCAACATTAAATTTTCTTCTAAAGAGCTGCTTCAGTGCAATTTTTAGTGCTACCTCCTATTTTATATATATGTATGTATGTATATCATTTGTCACTAATTTCGATTACTACATCAACCATTTGGTCATGAGGACTGAAAAAACAAAACAATATATTGACATTTAAAAATAGTAATGGCTTCTAAATGCCTACAGCTGCCAATATATTGAGGGAGGAAGGACAGCCCTAACTTTTCAATGTTTCATTCATTTTTCTCTTGAACTGTAGTTCTGCAGATTCTTCTATTTCTTTCTAGTAAGAGGAAGTATTGCGATGGTGTCATATTTTCGAAACTCAGTTTTCCCCAGAAATACATATTTTGAGAATGCCTGAAAACGAAAATATACTTTTAGCGAATATGCTTTTCCGTGATAGCCTGCTTCATGTTGTGGTCAGCGACCGGTTTCGGGCGTTCGCCCATCTTCAGGATGCGTTTGTCAGACAGTGTGACTACACAGACTTGCACAGAGCAAATTTAGTTTACACTCCACAATTCATGCTTGGTATCATGATGCGGACAGGCAGAATAATACACTCCTCAGCTGCAGGGGGAGGGGAGCTGGGAAAAAGAAAAAAAAACTCCACAATCAGTTTGCACTATTTGAAACATTTTTCCGGGAATATTGATATTTTTAGGGGATTTCTGGGGGGCGAGTAGCGTTTTGCTATGTACTACTTCTACTCAATGTATGGTTCTATAGCGTTTTGCTAAGTACCACTTCTACTCAATGTATGGTTCTATCACAGATATAATAGAAATAAACAATAGAAACAATAGGTTGGAAGTACAATTTTTATAGATGGGGTCTTCGAGTTTTTTGACTTTATCTCGAAAGCCACACAACTTTAAATTTGGTTTGCTAACTGCACAGATATAGACCAATCACTTTTATTTAAACCATTTTATACAAACCATCAGGAAAAAATGATTTTAAATAGATAGATATGCGGAATTTGTGTAATGAATTTCAAGTATATAGGGTTGGTTCTGCGTTATTGGCGCGCTCTTCACGGATTAGTAGGTTGCTATGAGATAAATGAGTAAAATGTGATATTTAAAGGAATTTAGCAGTTTATATTATAACTGTATTAAGAGAAAGGCGTATTTCATAACAGATTTTGTTTTTTTTTGTTACATGATGAACTGGCAAAGTTTCACAGACCGCGCAAAAAATTCAGTTATTTTATTCTTTTTAGTCTTGGCTAACTATCTGCTTCTAGTCTTGGATTCAATGATTCTGAAGTTTACAGGAAGCAGCTTGCAAACAGAATGATGTAATGGATGAAGTCAACCAGTCAAACTATCAGTATCTGATGAAGGATTAAATTGGGTTGCTGTGTTTAATGAAGGTTCGGCAGAGGATTGATTCCTTCCTGCCCATTCATTTAGAGGGCGATGAAAGAAGGGTTACTCAGATCCCCCTAGAGTTATCATAACACTAGGTATTAATGATCATTTGTGTGTGTGTGTGTATCAAAAGAAATTTGATCAATGAACAGAAACCAGATAAGGATTCAAAAAGCTTAACTTCCTTTAATTTCGTACACATTTCACTATTCTCTTCTGTCATCACTGAAACGGGTAATTATTTCTTTCTAATAAACAAATAAATCTAATGGGAAACACACACGACTTTCTCTTGCTGCATTGTTAGATGGTAAATTTTCTTGAAACTTAATTGGTCTGAACTTTACACTTAAATATGGGCAGTGTTGTTGTCTACAGCTAGAGCACACTGCTCGGAAACCGGCAGTGCCTGAGTAGGCTCCGGGGCCCAATAGATCTTTCAGCCCATAGTGCATATCCACTTAAAAAGAAAAAAACATATGTTGAGGAATCGTGTATTTTACTTGTTGGCTCTTAGCACTTGATTATGACTGATTATTGACAACCAAAAAGCGCCTCCAACAGTCGCTGCAACCAAACTTGAAATCTATATCACAGAATCAATAGAACATCAATTTAAAATCAAGTTTTCTGAATAAATATTTCATTAAAAAATAATGTCGTTAGCAATAACCCGTTAAAGGAATCCTCAATTCAGCCATTCTCGAGAATAACCTGGAAAACTCAGCAATTTATTCGGTACAGTTATACTTCAAGTTTAAGCGATTTTTTCAAATTTGCTATTCCAGCAATGCATTTAACGATTTTTAGAATATTACTTACAGTGAATTGATCATTTAAGGAAAGCTTAATGTTGTAGTTAGCTCAGAATTATCACAACAATGAACTTTTTCGAGAAAAAAATATTTGAAATAAATGACATTGGCCTAAATATTCCAGTTAGTTAGTATCCTGGAAAAATTATGGTGATTGTTGACAGAAAAGACACTGCAACCATTTTTACTCAGAATTACGGGATTTAAATTTTTTACTTCCTTTTAGTCCTACTACTCCTTGTACTCCTCTTACTCCTAGTACTCCTGTAAGAGGAAATATTGCGATCGTGACAAATTTACGATGTCGGTTTTTCACCAGACGTATACGTTTTCAGGTCCCGTGAGTGGTTTTCAGAAATTAGTGTGTGTGTGTGTGTGTGTGTGGTCAGCATAACTCAAGAGGCGAAAATCGCATAAACTTCAAACTTGATATTTAGTTTGACCAAGGACCTGACCAATAAGATTTTGATCAAAATCGGTCAATCGGAAGTACCACTTTGCTCAATGTTTTTTCCAGTTTTTTGAGATTTTTTTGAAAACAACTCCAACGATTTTCTTTAAACTTGGTGAATTCACAACTAACTACACCTACAGAGAGCTACAACTAACTACACCTACAGAGAGCTACAACTAACTACACCTACACAGAGCTACAACTAACTACACCTACACAGAGCTACAACTAACTACACCTACACAGAGCTACAACTAACTACACCTACACAGAGCTACAACTAACTACACCTACACAGAGCTACAACTAACTACACCTACACAGAGCTACAACTAACTACACCTACACAGAACTACAACTAACTACACCTACACAGAGCTACAACTAACTACACCTACACAGAGCTACAACTAACTACACCTACACAGAGCTACAACTAACTACACCTACACAGAACTACAACTAACTACACCTACACAGAGCTACAACTAACTACACCTACACAGAGCTACAACTAACTACACCTACAGAGAGCTACAACTAACTACACCTACAGAGAGCTACAACTTTGATTTGAAACATTCATTCTCTGGAAAAATTCGTTTAATGTGGATTTTAAAAAACTAGGCTGGGATAGGTTTTCCTCTGAAGTGTTATTTTAGTTTATTATGCACTTCTATCATCTAAATAATATTAATTAGAATTAAATATGTTGTCAAACTGGTGAGCTTGAAGAAAATCGGTTGACCGAAGTGCGTTTTTACTGAAGTTATTTCAGTTTTCTACGATTTTATCAATAAAAACACTAAATTAAATTTGATACACTAACTGGGAATACAGAGGCCTATCACTTTTATTTTGAAATTTTTCCCGAGAAAGTGCATTTAAAGAGGAGGAGGAGGAGGAGGCAGTTTTGGGGGCGAGAGAGAGAGAGTATACATTCCTCAATAAAGTTAATTTTATTAAATTTAGATTCTCCCATTGATATAAAATTGAAGACGAATAAACATTTAGTGGAAATGATGAGTTTGAAGAAAATTTGTCAGTTATAATTCTGTACAGAGTAGTGAGAGGAACTGGTGTGAGTGTTTCACACCAGATTTTTAACTTCACAGACACAGAGCTACAACTAACTACACCTACACAGAGCTACAACTAACTACACCTACACAGAGCTACAACTAACTACACCTACTAGATGTTTAGTTACAGAGTAAGACTATAGTTTACTTCAACTTTATGTTTCTGTCACGCATTACACTTGTTGACTGCGTGCGGGACGGAAGTATATAACACAAACTTGACGTTCGATACATAAAATTACTCTGTCGATGGATCCGAAACCGATTAGAAACTACAAAAATAAGTATGCTACGACGGATCCAAGATGTCATTCAGCATTGCAAACCCAACCTCATATTCATCAAATTAGTGTAAAAATTGCAATTGTCGAAGAATATTTGGTCAACTAAATTGTATTTAATTGGTGTAAGAGAAAGTTGTGTGTGTGACCTTATACACCAGAGTTTTCCATTTAAATAAAGTTTGTAATTTGGTTTGACCAAAATGCTAGCAGATATGTGACTGTAATACGTTGGGTCAAGATAGTTGGTTTGCCGTTAGAAAACTGTCAGAACAGGTTTTCATTTGCACACATTCTGGTACAATTTTGTAGCCAAACAAGTGAAAACTAAAATCTGACTAGAATACTATTCGACCTGACTGCACACCATTAAAAAGCAAACTCTAGCAACTTATAAATATTCCTTACTACTTATACTTACTATACTTACCGTTCATACTTTACTTAATACAAGTACCAATGAATGTGGTGGTAATGCTTTCTGTCTGTTTCAGACATTCTCGACTAGCCAATAAACGTCAGACATTTTATATACTAACAAACTTTATCTATTTCCTCTATCATCTTCTTCTCTCTCCACGACTATTCTCTTGTTTTTCCTTCCCCGCAAACACATTTTCCGACCTTAATCTCCGTTTGTTTTTTTTCTTTTTACTTTATAAAATAATTTTCCTCTGCGCAAGTAACTACAGTAGTTGCAAAAGCATTAAAGTTAAGAAAATCTGGTGTGAAACATTCACATGACTTTCTATTACTTACTGAAGTTTCCATAGTAATAATTTACTAAGTAATTCTCTTCAAACATATAATTTCTTACTAGATGTTTAGTTGGCTTCAGTTTACATGGCGGGGTGATTCAAGGCTACCCCCCTCCCAGTCCCTCAAAACTTGCCTTAAATGAATTGTTTCGGAAAAAATTTCAAACAAAATTGATTGTCTCCATATGTATAGGTAATGTACTAAGATTTTTGTAAGATTCTGGGAAAGGCTGCAATTTTAAGCTTTTCTATAAAGTGCTTTTCCACTACAATTTACATTTGTAATTGTACAATATCAGTGTATAAATGCATTGCTAGAATTCCATGTTTGAAGAAAAACGGTTAAACAGAAATATTCAGGATATAGGAAGTACCAGATCTATAACTACTATTAGACAATCGGAGGCAGTGCCTCTGCAAATTCCCAACAAAACTAGTGGCAATTTAGACGTCTGGGGAAGGTGGGAACATTAAGCTTGTTTCTAAAGTGCCTATTCACTGAGGTTTTGTGAGTTCATCTCTAAGTTAGTATTGAAATGTTCCAAACACTAGAAGAGCTATCCTTTTCAAAGGATGTTGTTCTAGCCTGGGAAACAGGTCATGGGAAATGTGGAGATAGATAGGTTAGCCAAATTAGGCGCCTCTCTTCCCCCCCTCTTTGGTTCAAGCTTGCTGTTGACGTATCTGTGACAACCTGTCTGTCAAGCTTTAAGGCATGGACAGCTTCACAGCATTCATCCCTATAGATAAGTTCAGTGGTGGACTAAGATGCTCATTGGAGGGCCCGGACAGGCCTAAAAAAGGGGAGATGTAACTGTATTTTTTACGGACTTCTCTCAGGCATTTGGTAGGATCCTTTACTGAACATAGCGGTTGGAGGAGATATCTCTACGTGATGGGCTTATGCCAGACCTTTTTTTTGTAGAGTTTGTTAGTCAGTGGAAGAAACACCCATCAGACTGCTTGGGTTGTAGGAAATTAGGTTCAAGACCTTTGGAAACAGGATGTCTGTGGAAGAGCTTAGGCTGTTCCCCTTTAAGCTTATGGTCCGATTTGTCTGGATTATGGTGAATCTTAACCGGGTAAATCCAGGGACTGTATTCGTCTTCTAGAATCGGCAGTGGTTATTGATCTAGTCGATTGAGCTAGTTGTGCTTTGATAGCATAGGGTTTGGTTATCCTCCCCTTCTTTTGAATATAAAAAATAAATACAATGTACTTTTGTAAAACCTGCACAACGTTAATAAATCAATGCATTGTTAGAATTCCAAGTTTAAAAACAAACTGAGCACAGGAAGTTCGTCTTTAACGAATAGGTTTTCTTGAGAACTTCCAAGTTTTCTCGAAAATCGTTCCCACGACTTTCTTTAAATATGAGATGCTTATATGAGCACTTATACAAAAAAAACCTATCACTTTTATTTTGGTTTGCGATGTTAATTCGTGAAGGACCAGATTATGTCATCGTGATTGCTATTAGTGATTAGACCTTCGTTTAAAAAATTTATAAATTCCTTAATTTTTTGTAGGAAGTTTCGGCTGTTTACAATTTCGCTGGGAGCACTACATTGAACCTTAATATTACATTGAACAAGGTAAACAGTGTGTGTCACTTAACCTTTAACTAGCTTTTATAACCTTATAGTAACTTTGCTCACGTTGACTAATAAACGCCTTTATACATAAATGGGATAAAACAGTCGGCTCTTCTCTAGAATTGACGCTATTATTTTAGTATTTATTGATGTAGAGCGCTTCCTTGATACTTAGTTTTTCAATATTGTTGTCAGAATCTGTTATATGTGTTATTCGAAGTCAAAGGTGTGCGTTAAAGGCGTGTTTTGCAGAAGAGGTGTATTTGAAACAATTCTCTGGAAAAACTGATTTTAGAGGATTGAGAAAAATTTATGAGTGAGGCCTAACTTTGGAACTTCAAGTTTTGCTGAAAAAGTGGGAATCGTGTGAATTCACGTAGTAAATCCAAGATTCCAATATTATCGCGTGAGTTTGTTCTTCCGTTCTAGTAATGTTCACTTGTCCGCTTTCGAGTATTCACTCGAACTTTAGGATTGCTAACGTAAAATTTTTGATGTTTTCCAGCAACGCGATCCCAAATTCCTGTTTAAAATTAGTGATGGTTTGGTGTTTAAAAAGTGTCTCTTTAAAATATAACCAGCCATAGAGGCTGGCTTTTAAACGGTAGCTCCTCTTTTTTGCATTGATACCCCTCCAGGTAACTGTTTAGTCTTTATATGCATAACAAGGAGGTAACAAAGTCTTTATAATATTACAAGGAGATTTGAGACAAGCTTTAAATACTTAAAGCAGACCTGGAGAAAAAAATAAAATAAAAAGAGGAGGTTTATAAGTGTGGAGCCCCTTATTCACTTGAGTGGGGGTGCGAAGTGTAATGTAAAGGTCGGTGGGAGGGAAGCACCAGACTCAGTTCTGACGCCAAGCTGTTTATACCAATACAGAGGCAGAGTCATTGTAAATCTACACACACAATCTCTGTGCACCAGTGCACACAAAGTAATCATCCTGGATGTTGTGTAGTACGTCCTCACACACACACGCACAAACACAAAATACGAACACTCACAGCTTATTGTACCCACATTGGCCACTTCTCTCTCAGTCATTGCTCACGTCCGACCCACACTCACACTATCCAATATACCTTCATCAATTAGCAGCACAGAACCTCGTCGTAGTATTGATTTTAGGGAACCGACCAATCCTACCAATCTACCTCATTTACCACCACCCGTTAGTCAGTTACTCCTCTTTGTATCTACACTTGATTGCCTTTGACATCATTCTCTATACACATACCCACGCGCACATACACATACATACGCACAAACACACACAATTATTTCCAGTTAATTGTTTTAACAGCCTTTACTGTAAATATTGTTTTTAGTTACACTGTGCTTGTGTGAGATAGATGACCAGAAAATTAGCTACTTCAATTATTCATAATACTGTGTCTCTCTGTAAGTGCTTATCTCTACAACATAAATCTATATCAGATATTCTTTCATCTATTCAGATCTATATTAGTTAATTCATTCATTCGTTGATACATAAAGCAATTGAATCCTTTTCAATTTGTGAAAATAAATTTTCTTCAAAGTTGCAACTTTTACTCTAACTAGTTAAGTTAGCCCTAAGTTTTTTATTTTTTTTATAATTCATTTTTCTCTCTGGCATTGACATGTTATTTAGCCATATAAGCTTTTCCGTTATAGAACTGACTACTTATTTAGTACTTCAGGCATTCATCCACTTCGTTCATGCAAATAAATACAAACACGCCAATAAATACATTCGTACAATTAGCTCTAAAACCTAACGCGACTCATTCGTAGTAACTACCAGAGCAACAGTCATCGGTGGGGGTGGAATACTCGTTATTCCTCGCATCCCTATATACTTAACCTAATATAGCAGACCTAAAATATACAGATTATATACAGAAAATATAAAAAAAAAAGTAAAAGTAAAGTAATGCCTATTTTTTCAGGCGGGCTTAACGTCCAACTACCAAATTAGGTTGGACGGGGGCGGAAGCACCTACTTTACTATTAACATTTTTTAAACCAATATAAAATTTAGCAGTTATACGCTGGACTCGAACTGGGGTCCTCCCACTTACAAGTCCATACTCATAACCACTACACCAACACCCGCCCCTACAGAAAATATATACATACTATTTACAGAAGGGATTGTGTACTCGATATTCCAACCAATTCCGTAATACTTAATGCTAATCGCATTCACTCACCTTTCATACTCAAGCACACAAACAGACATACTTTTACTAACCACAATCATATTGTTTAGCCAGTTCTATTAATTCACTCAACACACAAGCATTATTAAAAAATATAATATCTTAATAAAGGAAAGGGGCCTTCAAATATTTGTACAATATCCTAAAAATCAAATCTCTTTTATCATTAAACTTAAGGCATTCTATTATTACATGTCTAAAGTGTTCATGCGTATTACACAGACTTCAATTTGAGGAGGGTCTTATATTAATTTTATGTAAGTATGCCCCACAGATAGCATGATAGCCATAAGTAAGCCTTCAATTGCGTCACTACAAAGTAATAGCAATAAGAAAACTGGTAATTACAACTACTAGCTGTTGTGGTTGGGTCCGCAGAGTTGCGAAATCATCAGAGATATTTTCTGTGATAGCTTGCTTCATTTTGTGGTCATCGACCGGTTTCGAGTGATAGCCCATAATCAGGATGTCTTGTTAAAAGCTATGATAACTCAGACGCACAGAGCGAAATCAGTTTACACAATCAACAAGTTTTCGACTTGCATCAAGACGATATGTGATGGGCAAACGCACGAAACTGGTCAATGACCACAATATATATTTTAGAAGGTAGGTATAGGTATCAGAAAGAAACTTATGCTTAGAATAAAACTAGATATTTTGGCGAAAAAAATGAACAGAGAACAACTTCTACATATGAACACAACAAGAGGGTGATAAAATAAAATTTACAAAAGATGTTTATGGATAGAAATATAGTTTTATAGAATGAGGCCATCAACAGGTCGTAACTATGTATATATCGCAGCCCGAGAGCAACAATTTTATTGCCCGGCTATTAACACCCCATTGTGTTGTTGTTATTATTATTATTATTATTATTATTATTTTATTACATATTGTACTATTTTATGAACACGTAGCAATAAATGTATATAAATAAAAGGCACTGAAGAAACTGAACAAAACACTTCACTTTATTGTATAAATACACTTTTAATGGAAGTTTTCTTGCCATAGTTTGAAAGGTTTCTTAGCTTGTAGAAAGCTGCCAGAGCTTTTTAGATGTACGTGATTCTTTGCTTTCTTGAAAGCTAGTTTAATTTAATTATGGAGTTGATAGCCTGCGTTATAAAAACGTAAAGCTTTTATAGGTTTGCGAATGATCTTACCTCTCTATAAAACAAACAAGAATTGAACAAAAATTTATTCATTATATTCCCGACATTATTGAAAAACATATTCTCACTCTAGTTGTTCAAAATGGGGCATCACCCTTAAATAAGCACAAACGCGCCCTTTTGGTTACGTTTTCACTGACTGCCATCAGAATAGGACAGATTTATTCGCAGGCTTCAGAAATTCTTTCATTAAGTAGTTCAACACGGCGGTGATAGTAGTAACAAGGTTAATGTTGCATGAAATTTATTTTTTAGCTATACGAGGAGGAAGTAATCTAGAGGCGTCAGGACTGGGAAACGGGACCACTGGAGAAATAAGTATTGTTATGGTTTTGAAATGAAAACTGAATCTCTTATTTCTGCAGCTTAAAAAAAAATATTGATCACGTATTTGGAATCGTTGAAAAATTAAGTGGGTTATCATTTGAATTTTTCTTTTTTTCTATCTGGCGTACTTTCCAATACAAGTGGGCGGTGCATGATTTCTCCTTATATCTTGTGGGGGGGAGGGGAGGAGACCTTTCTTAACAGCATACTACCCTCCAGGATTTCTAACATAAATATAGGGCACAATTTATGTTATAATGGTGATTATTTTATGTTAAATATAATGTATATATACATGATTATTAAAGCCGCTTAACAAATTATTTATTAAAAGTTTAATCCATTCTAAAAAACAAAAAAATAAAGTCTCTCATGTATGCTTACAAATTGTATAAATGTACATGTTTGTATGTACGTATAATAGTAGGATAGCAAACAGGTCTCACATTACGTTCTAGTAAGTACCTGGGTCACACGTCTGCTATAGCATTAAGTGGGGCCTTAGTCTCGAGAGAGAGAGAGAGGGTGAGTGAGAGAGCAAGTAGTGGGGCACACAACAAGGCACACGTGAAGATTTGGGGGGGAAGAGCAGCTGTGGTCGGTGCACGTGCTACTCACTCACTGCCACCATCATATCATCACTGTACACAGATATACACACACACATGCACAGAAAACACTACGTCATCAGCCACTACCAGCTGAATAGTCCCAGCTCATAGCTAGTATACATTGAAACACTAATCACCCTGTATATATATATACAATCCGTATTATAATTAGTACGATATATATACTATATACATATGCCATTTCATAAACATGAATAACGAAAACCTGGCGTTAAGCACTCATACGACTTTCTCTTGCTGCCATTTACGTTATGTAGTTTTATTTCACTAATTTTCTGCAAACTTATAATTCTTCTAGATATCGCATACAATAAAATAAAAAGTTAAAAAACTTGTACATTTTCAAACATCGGAATTTTAGTAACATATTTAATTTTCAGTAACATTATATAAGTAGTAAAACCGTACAGAGTACTTAATTGGCACCTGATTGGGAAGTCTTATAACGTTCCTTCCGTAAAAACCACCAACTAAAAATCGTAGTTTTCCCCGGAAATATGTTTCAATTAAAAAGTGACGAATGTACATGGGTACAACATTTGAAATCTATTTTCAAGGCTGAGGGATTTTAACGGAATATTATTTATTGCTCAGAAAAAAAAAAAATTCTGAGCTTTCTGTGATTTTTCGTGTTTTTTAGTTTTTGCTGTTCCATACACACACACGCACATACACAAATAATTCTAGAAATTGTCAAAATCAGTTTTTTTACGATTTTATAAAGGCAATTAATTGTAAATTGTAACGACGATTTTCTTCAAATTTGCAAAAACATGCTTTTTTTCGGACGATTTTAAGAAATATGCGAATTAGGCTTACATTTAAACTGCGTAACAAGTTTTTGTTTAGTATTGACAGAAAGACGGCACGAATGTTGTGAAGCTGTCCATGCCTGCAAGATGGACAGACACCTGCCCAAAGACACAGCAACAGCAGGCTCGGGACCAATGAGGGCCCCTAATTTGCTACCTCCCTACCGTAAGCTATTCAAGTTCATCAGCTTGAGGAAGATTAAGATCCGCTTATCTCAACCCCTTGGAAGTCGGGAAGGAGAAGTTAGGGGATGGCTCAAACAACTATATAACCAGGGGCAGCTGGGAAGTCTCTTCAAGAAAGCATCAAGTGAACACTGTGCCGATTCAGTCGGTCATTCCACTCTCACGCTACCACTTTTCTATATTAGTTCTGTAAAGTTCTTGCATTGCTTTCATTCTCAATTCAATAGATAGATAGATGTTTATTTCCTTCATATTATTTATAAATATGAATGTATACAAGGCTCATCATTACACAGTATATATACAGCTACATAAAATTAGAATTGTCAACAATTTTTTTACTGATATTTTTACTTATATAGGAAACATCTTTGTTTCTAAACACCCTCACTGCTAATTTATAATATCTAAGGAAGAGTAAGTACATTTAACTTTTTAAAATGTTTTTTACAACTCACCTTCCGTTTAGCGTTGACCAAAATGTACAAGAAGTAGATAGATAATACTTCCGGTGAGTTGCCCCACAATTCTATAGCATACGATACTGTTGATGTAAAATTTTTCTGATATATTACTTTTAATGCTTTTATATCTAAACATTTGGGCAATTCATAAAAATAAATAAATTTGTTGGAATTAACTTACTTATCAATTTTAATCAGCAAGCACTTTCCATATCAAGTCGGACAAAATGTGTAATCTCAGAAAACAAGCAGAATTTACAAATTTTATACTGATATTATCCATCTTGCTAAGCGGAGAACAGTTAATATTACCCTATGGAGAAATAGACAAATTTTAAGTCATCAGTGATGATTGGTCAGTGTACTACTGTTCTCTTCCTCAATTCTTCGTCCAGCCCAAAAAAATCCACTGCACTATCTACCACCTCATTCCCAAGATTCCCACATGGCCTGGTGTATCCTGACTAGAAATTTCTTCCCTTCTTTACTCTCAACGGATCTCCAAACTTCCGCTAAACATGTACTTCCTCTCTTAGTATTACAGGAAGTAATAATAAGACTGAATGTAGATTATAGAAAGTGTAATTCTCAGAAGACCAAAGATAATCCCTAGATTTATCATTTCAGAATAAACTGGCACCAATCTATTATAAGCCCCCCCCCCCCAAGATGAAGTATATTACAACATTGGAAATGTTCTATATGCAAACATCCTGAAGCCTTCTCTAGATCATTACTGCCACTATCAACATAAATTACATTTGATGTGTCCACCAGTTCGGACGGTCTACATACTGTCATTTATACAAATTAACGTAGTACCCCAGGTCTTGTTTTCTGACACGTTTATTTGTCTTTGTCCCGGAGATTTCTTTCTTTTTACTGATTTTTTCTTTTCCTTTACTTTTTTGAGTTCTTATTTATTTATTTATTTTTAACATAATGTAAATTTCACTATCAGATTTCTTTGAATATCAACTCTTTCCTTTATTTTATTTTTTCCTGTTCTGTCGTTTCACGCGGTCATATGCTTTGAATAAAATTTAAAAAACAAATGTTTGCCTAATCGAACTAGAAACTTTTATCCTTAACTAAATTATAGAAATATTTAAATTTAATGGTAATTTTTTATTATCTTATTGCAGATGTTTATTAGTGTGTGTGTGTCTGTGTGACCCTTTCACTTTTCACTTGTATACTTTGTATGAATAAATTGGTCTGACAGCAAAAGATGAATCTAGGTTGGAGACATCATTGAATAATTCCAATAAATTTTGGTTTTGTTTTCATTAAACAGTATTTGTTTTAATTTTTTATATATCTATAAATAAAACAAATTTATTTATAGTTTAGTATCAAAGGAAATAGATGAAATAATTTCTCTTTTCGATTCAATAATGTAACAATGGCTGTGCCAACCTACTAACCAAGGCAGGTAGAGAATTATATTGAATATTCAATAATATTGAAGTACAAACACGCCACACATTTCTCAAATTGTTTCAGAAAAATGTCACAAATTAAAATGATAAATTTTTCATGTATACGCCATTTGGATTCAAGTTTAAAGGAAATCATTTTAGTCGTTACTGAGAAAATTCCCCCCAAAAAACTCAAAAACCTATTTGTAAAACCTAGTGTGTAAAATCGCACTTCCGGTGGTATGATTTTTTTTCAAACTTGGAATCCTAGCAATTATTAATATTATATAGGTAGCAGAACCATGCATTGTACTGAAATAGTATTTTGAGGAAAATGTTCTACCACACCCTTCCCAAAAATATCAATTTTCCTGGGAAAATGTTTAAAAAAAAAGTGCAAGTATTTATTCATGTGTGTAGATAGTTTACGAAGTTTAAAGAAAATCGTTGGAGCCGTTTTTGCGAAATTACAGAAAATTCAATAAAGTCACACTTCCGGTTGATGGATTTAATCCAAAACTCTCGTGACAGGAAGTATCTAAACGGAATACCGTTTGCTTCCTGCGATTTTTCGTTTTTAAGATATTTTGTTAAAACACTTATACACATCCACATACATACAGACCATTCGCTGAATTCATATTTTTCGTAATCAGAAGACCCTAAAATATGTATTTCCGGTAAAAACTCACTATCGTAAATTTGGCACGGTCGCAGCAATACGTCCTCTTACTAGGGGAGTAAGAGAAAAAGTAAAAAGAGATATGAAACAGTTACATCTTGGAAATTGACATAATAGGGTTTACCTGAATGTGATTGCACTGATAGCGGCGGACTTCCCAAGACAGTGTTGTTTGTTAAAATTGTCACCGTGTAAACGAAATCTATTGGCACGGAAAATATGATTGGCAGGGAATGATCAAGTATGGCGAAAATAGTTACCTTAAATGTAGAGATGTGCGGTTCGAAATTTGTCATCTATTTCTCCTTCTCATTGAAAACAAAAATGATTAAAAGATAAAAATATTGAAAAAAAAAGCTTTGATCTAAACTGACGACTAACACCACCTAGCAGTCATAGGCTGTACTACAGTACTTATAGAGGGAGCCACCTGTTTAGTAGTATTCTTTTTATTTATTGGTGAGATATATTCTTTTGAAGGTTTATTTTAATAAATATAAGGATTATTAAAGAGTAATTCTAAGTAATCTAATTAGAAATTAAATAACATTAATATTTTTAAAAAAGAAATTAATTCTAAAAGAATTCTCCTTAAAAGATATACAAATTTCTTGTAGCAGATAAAGTGTGTATCAGAATGGTACTGCAGTGTATTAGCCATGAATTCTACAGCTTTAGCCATTGATCAAACTGACAGAATGTTCCGAGATATGTTTTAAATCAGAACAACAATATGAACAAAAAAGGAATTTGCAGCTGCTACTATTTTAAACGCTCACAGTTTATCCTGTATGCTATGTAAGTATTTTTAGAAGAAACTAATTATATTTTCAAAATAGTTTAGCAATTCTGTTTTTTCTAACATTTTTTTAAAAACCCGGTTGAAACACTCCACTTTGACTTAGTTTTACTCCAATTTATACAGTATTATTGAACAGTTTTCTTCAAACTTATAACTTTTATTTGATATTTATCAAACCACAAAGTTTGTTTTTGTTAAAAACCGTTTTTGTTTTTATTTGAATCATCTTTATGTTCTCTGATCTATTATGAAGTTTCCTCAAATACACTTCATAAAATATATGATTTTATCCGTCATAGGATGCTTAATTTACTAGGTTCTGACCGGGTGAAGTGTCTCATCCATCGTCAGAGTTTAGGAGGAATATGGAAAACAGGCCTATAAATCCGTATAGAGAGTTAGTTCACTTCAGTTTAATATTTCTGTCACGCACCACACTAGTTGATTTTTTTGTAGGAGATTATAAGATTATAGTAGTATGTGTAAATTGCAAATTACAAATACAAATTAAATATTGATACATAATAAATGGCGTGTATTTATTTATTTATTTTATGGGTCGTACCAGTTACATGATATAATATACAAGTTATACAATATAAAGAGCTTATAACATCATTATGTACTAAACAAAAATATAAACAAAAGTAATATATTTAAAATTGGTATCTATAAAAGTTTATAATATTAAGTCGTAAGATAAAAGTCAATATGAAACAATGAACAACTGGTCAAGAAAAAGAAATACTGAAAAAGAAATTATCAGAATATTACGATAATGAATTTAATATCAGTTGAATGTATTATTTATGTAATGTAGTAAATATATCAAGAAAATAAGTGAAGTCAGTATGCAAGATGATATTTCACTTAATTGAGAGAAATATTGTAAAGATCAATGTGATGGGGTAAAGTTGTGGAATTATCCACGAGTCGAGATATACTGGAAAATTTAGAGTAATTAGAAGAGTAAGATTTTTTAGAGAAAATAAACTACTGTCTGGTATTGTAGGAGGGAATATGGAAATTAAGAGGGTAAAGTAGGTCAGAGCAGTCTATTTTGTAATGTAGTAGTTTGTGAATGAATATGAAGTCACTGTTGTACCGTCTAAGTTGAAGAGGTATGATCTCCATTCCATTAAGCAGTTCATATGGAGTACCAGCACAGGCCCTGTTTCTTGGGAACCAAATGTGTCGTAAAAACCTTTTTGAACTACTTCAATTTGTCCTACATTAGTGACTTGATAAGGCGCCCATATTCCAGAATAGGACGAACCAAAGATTTGAAGAGCGTCAATAGGGTGTAACTATTATAAAAATATTTCGTCTTCTATTTATAAAACCTAGTATTAGGTTAGCCTTTACACTAATCACCTTTATATTATTACTAAAAACTAAGATCGCTACTGAAGAGGAAGCCAAGGTCTCTAATAGAGTCACACCGAGTTAGAATTAGGCTGTAAAATGAAAAACTATGAGCGATGTATGGCGAACTGCGATGGAAAGACATAACTTTGCATTTGCTAATGTTTTAAGACCCTGCTATTATCTTTGCCCCAAATCTCGAGATTTTGTAGTAGAGTTTTGAAGTACAACACTCTTTTCTTATGGAGTGAATGGATTTGTAAATTTTAATATCGTCGGCAAAAAGAGCACAGTTTACAGAAGAGAACAGGGGGCAATATAATTAATTATATTTTAAATAGTAAAGGCCCAGAAATGAAGAAATGAAGTTTTGAAGTAGAACACTCTTTCTTATGGAGTGAATGGATTTGTAAATTTTAATATCGTCGGCAAAAAGAGCACAGTTTACAGAAGAGAACAGGGGGCAATGTAATTAATATATATTTTAAATAGTAAAGGCCAAGAAATGAGCCTTGAGGAACACCTGAGTAGACGTAATGTTTTGTTTTTTTGATTCTACGAATATTAATTTGGTAGCTTGATATCTTCCAGTTAGATAAGAGAAATGACACAATAAGCCTATGATGACTGCGGTGCCGGGATATAACCCACCCGACGTTGGAAAATCTAGATAAGAAAAATGCATTGAAAAGCAGTTTAAAATTTATAACGACATAACCTTGTACATTCAATCAACCAGTGTGTGCGTGTCAGAAACATTAAGTTGAAGTCAACTCTCTACACGAATTGATTGATAGCCTTACTCTCACCATGGATGAGAATCGGAAATGAAGCATATTACGACATATAAAATCATAGATGATATCCAGCATTGCGAACCTAACTATATATTCAAAACTTCATAACGTACAGATCAGAGAGCCTGAAGATAGTTCAAATAAAACCGAAACCGGTTGCGAACACTTTGTGATTTGTTAAATCCCCCTTGATTGGAAGCCACAATTGTCGGTATACTCAAAGCAAATTATACTTTTTATTAATGTTTAGCTGTTATTCAATGTTAGTCCATAGAGGAATATAAACATAATAAGATTACTTAAGAACGTTTCAAACGAAAGCTCTCAAAGTAAAAAACGGTTCAGTAAAGTAGTATTTCTGGTAAACGGACATTTTCCAAAATAGCAATTTAGGCAGCACATGTAATTCTTACTATTACTCGTAGTTTTATATAGATGATACAATAGTATAATAAATAAAAAAGTCGCACTTTACAGGATAGCACCCCCCCAAAGAACCCTCTAAAATGAAATTTTCTGGAAAAGTTTGTCAAATAGCTCTGTGTAGTTGGTGTGCCGTGTTTAAAGAAAATCATTGGTGCCGTTTTTGAGAAAATCACAAAAAGTAAAAAAAAAAGGAAAGAAACAGTTCAATAAAATCGCACTTCCGGATTATGGTTTTACGCGAAAGCTTTCCAGTCGTGAGTTATTCAAATCACGCACATACATACAAAGGCCAATTTTTAAAAACCACGTTTTCGGACTCAGAGGTACTCAAAACATGTATTTGTGGTGAAACTCACAGTACTTGCCCTAAGTAATTACCAGTACCTGCCAAAAAAAAGTAAAAACTAAAAAAAAAAAATTATAAATAATTAAATCTCGTATGTATGCAACTAATCTGTTCGCAGAAAGAAATTACATCAAACTTGCTCAATTGTTGGTGCATTATTGAACTACCAACAGACAAAACGGACAAGTTATCCAGTAAAATTCAACACTAGAAGGTAAGAAATGCTGCCTGCCAATGTTAAGTGCGCTAAATTGTATGTAGAATAATCAGTGGTTAGGGGTAAAAAACAAAACCTTGGTTGCTAAAACACATACTTATATTGTTGAAAAAACCTTCTCTCTATGTTTTCATACAGACACACTGTTATACATTTGCAATGTTACTCAAAATGCTAAGCCTTCTAGCTAGATCGCAGTAGCGACCAGAACCTGGATTAAGCTTCGGCTTTCCACAACTAGATAGCAGTACTTTCACCTTAACATGCCGCTCCTCTTGAACAATTTAAGTGTTCAACAAAGCCAAATAACATTGTTTGAATAGCATTATATAAAAAGAATGAAAATAATCAATACATTCAAACTTAAACAAAGTAAAGACATGACAATTAAAAATATCAACTTTAATTTAAAAACTCCTAATTAGTTTAGGCTTAAATATCTTAATTCAACCAACTATTAATAAATGAGCTACATTCTCTATGGACACACAATTCGCACAAATAAAATATGTTAGCACTCAGTTTTCATGGGTTCATCTACATCAATAGGTAACCAACAAATCTTAGACACAGGCCTCTTAAAGATGCCAGTTGTAGTCTTTAAAGTAACAACTCTCACCAAATTGTCATCACCTGGATGTGTCGCTATAATCTAGCCAATGGCCATTTTAGGGGAGGTAAGTTTTCTTCTTGCATTAAGACCAGTTGACCTATTTGCAAATTGGGTTGCTGCAGTTGCCATTTATTTCTAATTTGCAAAAGCGAGAGATAGTTCTTGGATCATCTGTTCCAAAATGGTCGGAACGTATGTTCGACTCTTCGCCATCTAGTTAAAGTAGAAATCTTCTGTGATGTTACATCGTCTTGTGGTATCGCCGCCATGGCATCTCCCACGAGAAAATGACCTGGGGTTAGAGAGGATAAGTCATTTGGATCGGAATCAAGAGGACACAAGGGGCGGGAATTTAAGGATGCCTCTATTAATGCAAAGAAAGTGGACATTTCTTCATAAGTCAAAAGGGCTTGGCCCACTATTCTTTTAAAGAGAAATTTGAATGCCTTAACGGCAGCCTCCCATAATCCACCGAACTGAGGAGCTCGTGGTGGTATGAATTTCCACTCTATGTTTTCTTCAGCTAGATAATTTGTAACTTGTGTTTCCTGCATTGCTCGAAGAAAATTTTTATGAAGAGTTCGTTGTGCCCCCATGAAATTTGTGCCATTATCGGAGTACATAATCTTTGCCTTTCCTCGCCTTGCAAAAAATCTCTTCAGAGCTCCAAGAAAGGCCTCGGTAGTCAAGTCGTTGACTAGCTCAATGTGTACAACCTTTATTGCGATATATACGAATATAGCGACGTAAGCCTTGGCTGTTTTGGCATTGCGATGATTGCTGATTTTAATAAGTATAGGTCCGCAATAATCGACACCAGTATTTAGAAATGCCCTCTGAAAGTTCAGCCGCTCTTTAGGAAGTTCGCCCATTACTTGCGAAACCACTTTAGGATCACATCTGGAGCAGATTATGCATGCACGAACTATCTTCTTTGCAATATTCTTTCCATTTATTGGCCAGAATTTCCGCCTTACCGCTGCCAGCAAAGATTGAGGTCCAGCATGTAAATGCCTAATGTGCTCCCATCTTAGAATCAAGGTGGTAACCCAGTGCTTGTCTGGCAACAAAATTGGGTGCTTGTGATTATAAGGAATCTAGCATTGCTAATTCTTCCTCCCACTCGCAGTAATCCTCTTTGGTCAAAAAAAGGACAAAGGTTTTTTAATGATTTGACATCTCCGTAAATCCTCAATTTCCTTTGAAAATGCCTCCTTCTGAACCATTTTAATCACCGTTTGCTCTGCATGGGTCCATTCGTGACAAGTGATACAATCTGAGCTTGCGGTATCCTTTCTAATTTTAATGCTGATAAATTTTTCAATATATGTCATAATTCGAACCAGTTTGGTAAACGAGCCATATCTCTCCCACTCTAAAAGTGGCGGTGTGCTAATAGTAGCAACGCAAACCTGCGGTCTTTGCTCTTCAGTGACTTGTTCCACCTTACTCTTCTGAGGATGAAAGCTGCTATCTTGCGATAGCCAACTGGGACCGTGCCACCATAAATTATTATCAATAATTTCTGATGGAAACAGACCTCTTGATATATTATCAGCTGGATTATCAGCACTCTCTACATGACGCCATTCAAACATCATAGTGAGTTATTGTATTTCACTCACTCTATTTGCAACAAATGTTCTCCATCTCGAAGATGGAGAATGTAACCAAGCTAGGACTATTGTAGAATCAGCCATAAAATTCTACGACTAAATGAAAGTGAAAGGGCTCTTTGGGCTTTATCTACAAGTCTTGACAAAAGTAAAGCACCGCATAATTCTATCCTGGGCAATGTTAACCTTTTAAGCGGCGCGACGCGAGATTTAGCACATAATAAATGAGAAATTCCATAACATGCGGAAATTTGAGTTCGAATATATAATGCTGCTCCATACGCCCTTTCAGAAGCATCACAAAAACCATGTAATTCAATATCTGAGTTCCAATTACCTCTGACTGCACGAGGAATAGGAATATTTTCTAGCATCACTAATTCTTCTCGAAACTTATACCATTCTTGTTCCTGGATCACTGAAAGAGGTTCGTCCCAATTCATACCTGATGCCCATAGAAATAGTTTAGCCTTAACAATAATTGGGCCCACAAGACCTAAGGGGTCAAATAATTTTGCTGCTTCGGATAAAACTCCACGTTTTGCAGCATTTTTATTTTCTGGGAGGTTTATGGCATAATTTAAACAGTCTTGGCTTGGATTCCACCAAATACCTAAAGCCTTCACTGAACTGTTAGCTTGGTCAGGAATATATTTCTTTTCTCTCAGCTCTTTAGGAATATCAGCTAAAATTGTAGGTTCATTGGAACACCATTTGTGTGAATGAATCCCGCTTTATTTAGAATCTCAATCACTTCTTTTTAAGCTGTAGTGAGCTCCTCCAAACTATCATTGCCGTAGAGCAAATCATCCATGTTAAAGTCCTTTATAATAGTTGCGGAACCCTTTGGAAAATTCTCAATTTCATCCAATGCTGCTTGCTTCAAACACCTGGTAGCTAAATAAGAAGCTGGAGCTGTGCCATAGGTGACAGTTGTTAGTCGATATTTTTTGAGTGGTTTTTTCGGGTTGTCTCTCCAAAAGATTATTTGCAAATTGGTGAAATCTTCAGCTACCTTTATCTGACGATACATCTTGGTAATATCTGCACTAATTACATACCTATGTTGTCTAAACCGAAGGACGATTGAGAACAAATCCTGCTGGATAGTTGGGCCAACCATTAGAACTTCATTTAATGAAAGACCAGTTGTGGTTTTTGCCGAAGCATCAAATACCACTCTCAGTTTTGTGGTAGAACTGTGAGCATTCACCACGCAGTGATGTGGCAAATAGTATACTGGATTTTTAACATCTATGACCTCCGCAAGCTTCATATGACCCAATTGCAGATATTCATTCATGAAATTGCAATAAGCTGTTTTTAAGGCTTCATCTTTGCTTAGTCGGTTTTCGAGATGATAAAACCGCTTTAAAGCAATTTGCTCTGAATCACCTAACAGTTTAATGTTATCTTTCACGGGAAGATTCTCAACAAATCGACCAGTTTCATCTCGTTCAAAGTTTCTTCAAAGTTTCTTCGCAGGCCTTTTCCTCAAGCGAAAGCACTGACTGAGTGGAAAACTCTAGTATATCCCAAAATTTCTTTAGATTTTCTTCAATTAAACAACTACAACAACACTGTGTAACTTCGTAGGTGGGTGATAACTGCTGAAATGATTCTTTTACCTGGCCTACAATTACCCATCCAAAGGTGGTGTTTTGGAGCTTAGGAAGATTGTTTCCAAGAGGCAATTGTTGCCATTTTACGATATTAAAAAATTGTTCTGCTCCTATGATCATGTCGATATTACCTGGGCAATAAAACTTGGGATCTGCTAAGAAAATATCCTTGGGAATTTTCCAAGATGATATATTCACTTGAACCTCCGGAAGAGGTAAAGTTATTCTGGGTAATACCAAAAATTCTAAATCGAGTTCAACTGCTCATATCTGGATTTGATGGAGCACCGAATAGAGTTTAACGGATCTGTTATATTACCACCAATTCCGCTGACTGTAATGCGACGCTAGTATTCTGGCATTGATAACTGACTTCTAGCCAAGTTTTCACTGACGAAGTTTGACTGCGAGCCTGAATCTAAAAGAACCCGGCATTCGATCGCCTTACCATTCTTATTTAAAACATGCACAATAGCTGTAGACAATAAAATTGTAGGTCTGGGTTTTTTAGAACCATAAGAAAATGCATTTCTTAATATTATCTCGCTTTCTACGTTTTTCTTCTTCTCCGTTTCCTCTGTATCTTCAAGATGAAGAAGCGTATTATGAAATTTAGAACATTTCCTACAGGTTAGACCCTGGCATTTGTCTCGTGAATGGCTTTTTTTGAAGCAATTCTCACACAGACCCAATCTTTTAATTTCGAGAATGCGAGTTGGAACAGCTAAATTGCGGAACAAATGGCTTGCAAAAATTCTATGTGCTTTTCCGCAATAATCGCATGGTTCTGTCGAAGAAATTGATGTTTTCTTGTTTGGCTGAGCTTGATTGCCATTATCCAATGATCTTGCTTTCCATGGTGCACGTTTTTGAGAATCTTGAGAGGTGCTGCGAGATTTATCTTCATTTAATGCTTCCACCACATCCTTCCTTTCTTGGAGAAATGTCATTAACTGTGTCATCGAAGGTACCTCGTTTTTATTTCCTACTTGCTCCCAACGCAGCCTAGTATCAGAGTCGAGTTTTCTTATTATTATTTGCACGAGAAGGGCATCCCATTGATCGGTAGGAAATCCCATTGATTTTAATGATCTAAGGTGGATGACACCGTGTTGATTAGGTTTTGTAATTGTTGAGGCTGTGCTTTCTCAACATTTCAACATCTAATATTGCCTTCACATGCTTGTTGACAATCCGTCTTTTACTATCGAAGCGTTCTTCAAGCGCTTCCCATGCCTGCTTTTAATTGTCGTTCGAAATTTCCATTGCCTTTATGGCTAAGGCCGCATCACCTTTTAAGGCTCTACCGAAATGAGATACCGAAATTTATGAATGGGTGCTAAATCTATCCTTGAGTCTAATAAAGAATGAATTCTTCTTTAAAGGAACGGAATTCTTCCCACTTACCATTAAACGTTGGAAGGTTGATTTTTGTTCAACGTTGGAAGGTTGATTTAAGTTCAACAATACCTCTCTGTAATTCTGAATCGTTAGATTTAATTGATTGCAAGTCTTCCTTATTATACGCTAATCTCTTGTCCATTATATTTCTAGCTTTACTGACTAAGATACAAAATTAATCTTCAAAACATTCTCTTTCCGCTAGTTCTTCCTCATATGTAGGATCTAATAACTCTATTTCCGTCTGTACTTCATTAAATTTATCCCACAATGGTTCTGTTTTCTCTAATTTGACCTTTAGTAGGCTAATGTCTATGTTGTCTTCCTCTAATTTACTTAAAAAAGTTTTAAACCTTGTTAAAGAATCTTTTATAATACCTCTGTGGCTGTATAGCGCTTTAATATTCACTTTAAATTGCTGTTTCCCCATTCTTGTAAATTTATATTACAAGTTAAATGTTTTTTGTAAATATATTATTAAAAACAAGAGTATATTATAAGAGAGTATGTATTGTAAGTTAAAAGTTAAGAGTTTAATATCTAAAGAGGCACGGATAGGTTATGAATATAGTTAAAGGGATTGGTCGAATTCTCAAATTAGAGACTTACCAATTGTTGGCTGAAGTCTTCTTCAATGCAATTCTTCTTATAATAATCTAACTTCTTCTTATAGTTTCTAACTTTTTTATGTTAGTGGAAAGGTTCCCGACAAAACTTGTGCTGAACACTAATTCACTAAAAATTTAATGTATACGCTCTGGTTCACAATCGCTATTAAATTATAAACATTCGGCTGGTAGGACCAACATAGGTGCACCTAACACCTAACATAGGTGCGCTAAATTGTATGTAGAATAATCAGTGGTTAGGGGTAAAAAACAAAACCTTGGTTGCTAAAACACATACTTATATTGTTGAGAAAACCTTCTCTCTATGTTTTCATACAGACACACTGTTATACATTTTCAATGTTACTCAAAATGCTAAGCCTTATAGCTAGATCGCAGTAGCGACCAGAACCTGGATTAAGCTTCGGCTTTCCACAACTAGATAGCAAAACTTTCACCTTAACAGCCAATAGAGAAAATAACAGATTTATTAAATTAGAAAAATTAAACAAAAATAGTTAGATAATTCTTATACCTGTTGAATGTAAATGCATTCAATTATAAATTTAGCAATCAAACTATAGTTATTTTTACGACTGAGCAAATTTTCGAAAAATTTCTTAATTTTTTGTAAGAAAAACTGCATTGCAGTTTCTTTGTTTATAATTATTATTTTCCTAAAAAATAACATCTTCTGGCTGGATAGGAACTGCCATTAATTAATTACTTTCTCTTAGAGGAAGTATGTATTGCGATCGTGACAGATTTTCGACACTGAATTTTCACCGGAAAAACATGTTTTGAGGTCCCCTGAGCCCAAAAATGTAGTTTTTGAAAAATCGTCTGTGGATGTGTGTGTGTGTGTGTGTGTATGTGATTCCGTTTAGGCACTACCACCGCATCAAACGCGAAGATTTCGAACAAAATCCATCAACCGAAAGTGCCCACTTTACAGAATATATATTTGTTTTCAGTTTTTTGTGATTATTTTCAAAAACGGCTCCAACGATTTTCTCTAAACTTGGTACATCAACTACACATACAAAGAGTTAGAAGTTTTATTATTCTTCAAGGTCACATTAAATACACATAGAAAATTCGCTAAAAAATTTTTTTCGCTTGCAGAGTACCTTAATACAGATATTTCCATTCATAACGCGATATCTAACAATTTGACTGGATCCAATATTTCCTCTTAAAAGGGCCGGATGTACAAGATCAAGCAATTTTTGCTTAATGTTGCACAACTTGATGGAGGAGTTTTTTTTATCTTGCGCACCAATTTATTGATTCAATATAAATCCGGAACTACCACCAGTTTATCTTATAAAAAATGCTGTGAAAGATATTATAGCAATTGCTAACATACTTTATTTCTCCCAATAATAGTTTTACGATAACATTTCACTTTTTTACTTTAGTCTATGCAAAAAAAAAAAAAAGCATTGCAATCATGTAGTCATCAGATAAATCAGATAAATGTAGATAAAACTGAATTATCTAGATTTAATATGAAGCAAATGTTATAACGAATATGTATGTGTGCGAGAAATATTTTCAAAACCGAAGAATCGCATAAAGCAAAAACTTATTATTTTGTTTAGGTACAATCATCGCATAGAAAATTGATTTCTTAACAGTTTTCTGTGGAACATCGAGCTCAGGCAACATTTTATGATACTTGAAAAAAAAACACGCGTAGGATCTTAAAGAACGCTTTCCAGTTGCGAGCAGAAGTAGTCAAATCTAATTAATAATTCTTTACTGCATTAATTTATCATTTTTAAGGTCAATAAACACAGACAAACATACATGTGACATATACCTGAACTACGGCCCTATGCCCTATATGATCCTTGAATGGACATGAATTCTATGAAATAAGTCCTTTATGTTAATTTCTAGTTGAAATTATAACTATTCTCGATGACCTTTCAGTCCTTTCTTGTGGTTAGTTTATATTTCTTGTGCACTATTTGAATTATATATTAGTATCAATTCTTATTTATATGATATGGTTATAACATGCAAAATTCACTTGATCTATGTATGCCTGTATGCTAAGTAAATTTATATGGTTATGTGTAATAGTCACACGCAAAACTAATAAACTATCCCAGAAAATACACATGAATCCGGCCAGACGCAACAAATGGCTAAACATCGCTCATAACTATGAATATAAATTTTCAACAATTGCTAAGAGAATGTTCTAGTAATAGATCTGTAATGTGCTGTTTATCTCTCAAAACATATTGCCGGTGAAAGTTCAATTCCAAAAAGTTGTCAAGATCGCGCACTTAATTCCCTATTTTCAGCATTCACAGAAACTAAAAGTGCTTACTTTTTTTTCTAAGCTTTAATTAGGCCAACAAGTGCATTCTGCACTGTACCAACAGTATCTGGTCTCCAGCCGACGCAAGCGCTCCTGGTAACGATGCCCAAATATAATAACATGTATTTTCTTAGGTTCATCTATTTTATATACGAGTATAATTAAACAATATAAGAACAAGAATGAGAATAAAATTAGCTATATATTGGTGTTCTTAAAAGAACAAAATCCATTGCTTTAGGAGGAATTGAGTCGCGTAGATCTCTTCAGTAATTAATAAAATTACAAAGATACACCGAAACTTGTACAGAATGTTAAATACTTTTTAACATAATGCACTAAAATACATTCATAAAATCACTTTCATCATCATCATCATCATCATTGTCCATTAAGATATTCTTTTTATAATAATCCGCCAGCAATGCTTATCTCTAGTCACTCAGGTAATCACTAACCTTCTCTACAATCTCATCTCTCCATCTGACAGCTAGCCTTCCTCTACTTCTTGACTATCCCTGGGTATCCATTCAGTGCAGAGCTTAGTCCAACGCTAATCCTCCATTCTGACTAAATGGCCGGCCCACCTCCATTTCATTACGTGTCGATGTTCCTCTCATTCCTTTGTTCTTCAGCTTCATTATGCTGAGTAAACATCCATTAGTGATTCTTTTACTTCTCCTTTTTTCCTAGCATACTTCTTCCGTTGAGTAACTTCTGACCTCCAGTCTGGCTTGGCTGATTAAAGGCTCAGGTTTGGAATCCGTAAAGTATGGCCAGGTACATACAATTAAGTATCACCTTTAGTTTCAGCTAATTAGAAAAGGTGGGCTTGAATATTTTTCGTAGTATTATGGACTTAATTCCATACTATTGATTCGAATTAAAATTTATATCTCTTACATTATATTTGTTACATATTTTTACTTTCTCTTATTTCTCCTAATCAGAGGGAACCACTAACCTAGTTAGCGGTATACCGTTTCCTTGACTCCCTCGTCACAATTCTGACACAAAGGACTAGACGCCCTGCCCAATTTTGTGTAAATGACTGGCTGCCCAGGAGTGCCAAGTAAATACACCACCATGACTCTTAGTCATATCCTACTCAGGGAAAGAAGATATCTTTTATAATTCTTTTAGACTAAAGACAAGCTTCCGGGTCTCCCCAGAGTTTCTTTAGTTCCTTATTCCTCCATTGTTAGTGTTTGTGTGTTGCGCTGATTCTTGGTAAGTTTAATGTCTAATCGAATGGACTGTATAAATTTAAGATAAACACTTTAAAGGTTGAAAAATATAATTGTACATAAACAATGTAGTACAATAATAGTACGAATAACCACAACGAAAAGTGTACTAAACGAAAGCAAATACGCTTTTTATTCACATTCAACTACAATGATTTTTTGCCAACGAAAAACACACTTAATTTTTTAGAACATTAATATAACCATATGATTGCTATTTAGTAATTATTATAAATTGTCTTCTAACATTTACTGCCCCCCGAATGAACCTCATGGTTCATTAGCATTAAGCAATACAAGCCTTGCAATAGTTCGCCGATAAACTCCTTCGCTAGTTTTCACATCTGCTACGCGAACTCTTCCTTCTTGATCCGGGTAGACATGCCGTATGATCCCTAAAGGCCAAATACTCGGAGGTTGGTTGTCTTCTTTCAATAGTACGATATCACCGATAGATAAGTTTTGATTTTCCCTTGTCCATTTATTGCGAGTTTGCAGCGATGACAGATAATCGCCCTTCCACGCCTGCCAAAAGGAGCGTACTATTTGTTCCCTCAAAAAATAAAATCTCGAAATGCCGGTATGTCTTTCCACTCCAAGATCCAAGTTGGTAAGAATTGCACGGCCAACAGCCAAGTGGGCCGGCGTTATAGGTACAATGGACTGATCGCCCGTTTTACGATAACACAATGGTCGGGAGTTCATTATTCCTTCAATTTGTGTAAACAATGTTAGATATTCTTCAAAGGATAGCACTCTACCCTTAGTCACACGAATCATATGATACTTCGCTGATTTTATAGCGGCTTCCCATAAGCCTCCATGATTAGGTGCCCTTGGTTGGAATAAATGACCAATGAGTTCCTTCGGATGAGGCATATTGCATTAATTTATCACTATTAAGATTTAGGTAGTTTTTGGCACCAACAAAGTTACGGCCGTTATCAGTAAGAATTACTTTGGGCAATCCACGACGAGATATAAACCGCTTCAGAGCATCTAAGAATGCTTCTGTTGTCAAACTCGACACTACTTCAATATGGACGGCGCGACAAGCTAGAAAATGAATAAAGCAATGTAAACCTTAAAGTTCCAAGTCGTTCGATGGCCGACGCACTTGCACGTGAACGGACCGGCGAAATCTACACCACAATGAGAGAAAGCTTCAGATTCAGTCACACGGAATGCAGGCAATTGTCCCATAATTTGCTGCTTGACCTCTCCTCGAAAACGAATGCAGGTGATGCAAGAACGTGTTATTTGCTTTACAAGATTTACAAACCCATTTGTTATCCAGTACTGAGCTGAAATAAACCCAGTAATGAATGTTCTAGTGGCGTGGAAGTACTTTTCGTGAACGTGACGAACGAAGATTCTCGTAAAATTAGTCCTTGCAGGCAAAAGGATCGGATGTTTTTTGCCAGAGGATAGAGATGCTTTTCTAAGTCTTCCTCCGACTCTTAAGATACCATTTTCATCTATAAACGGGTCCAAGGACTTGAGCGCGCTAGTTTTCGATAGTGGTTGATTCTTCTGCAAACATAAGATTTCATTACTATAATGTGATAGTTGAACAATACGAATAATACAAAATAAAGATTGTTTATGCTCTTCAGCTAAAAGAATAGTATTCGTGCACTTCGACCGACATTCCGATTTCCTGCAATTCGCAATAAACCTTCGTATTTATCCAATAACCGAAATCAGACGAGTATAAGAAGAATATTTATCTATAAATAACGTATCCAGTCGTTCACTCACAGTGTGCTTACTTATTTTAGTCTTCTTCGCTTCTGCCATAGCGCGAACATCATTGTTGAGCGATGACTTTGCCTTGATAACCGACTCGAAATCTAACATCAAAAATTGAGGCCCATATATCCACAACTTCTGCTCAACGAAATTTTTCGAAGAAATACCACGAGTTGCTAAATCTGCGGGGTTTTCTTTTGTGCATACATAATGCCAGCAAGAAGGTAGCGATTCTTGGATTTTACTGACCCTGTTGGCAACGTAGACTGTCCATGTTTCTGGTGTTTTGCCCAGCCAGCTCAAAACAATCGTTGAGTCCGTGAATGCGAACAAGTTTTGAATTGGTAAGCTAAGGATATTGCGAACTTTAGTTATCAGTTTGCTTAATAATAATGCAGCTTGCAATT
This sequence comes from Triatoma infestans, assembly GCA_011037195.1. Classification (NCBI taxonomy): domain Eukaryota; kingdom Metazoa; phylum Arthropoda; class Insecta; order Hemiptera; family Reduviidae; genus Triatoma; species Triatoma infestans. The sequence continues at coordinate 50,563 of JAAEAF010000286.1, read as the reverse complement.
CCAACCTTGGTATAGTCAATGACTTCAACGGGGCTACCCGAGTCTTAGCACAAACGAACGAAGTGTAGATGCTACTATGCACATCCGTCGCTCTCAAGTATACTGCTGCACAATAAGTCTTATCACTAGCATCGCAAAACCCTATGAGTTGAATGATAGTAGCGATCAATGAAGAAATCCTTCAATCGAAATAAATCTTGATGATACTTCAGGAATTTGTAACTCAATGCCTCAGGCATTTTACTATCCCAATCAACCTTTTCACGCCAAAGCTCTTGCAAAAGAATTTTCGCACGTATGGTTACAGGAGACAACACCCCAAAAATATCGAAAGTGCGAGCAATTTCCGCTAGCATAATACGTTTTGTCAAATATGGCGATATTTCTTTCAGCTTTAACGAAATACTCAAATGATCTTTTTCTGGCTTCCATAAAACACCTAGAATACTTACGTTTTCATTGTAAAATTTTCTATCATCAGCATTCCCTATAAGTTGTTCATCAACACTATCGAGTAGCAGCTTGGAATTACTCATATATTTTCGTAGAGGAAAATTGGCGGTACTTAAAATTTCATGTATCGTTTTAAGGAGCGAAGTGGCTTCTTTCACTGTATCGGCCCCAGTAACCAGATCATCCATATAGAAATCACGGCGAATTGCCTTTGCTGCACCAGGATATTTATCCTCGGCTTCATCTGCCAATTTGGCTAAACACTTTGTGGCAAGAAATGAAGCGGGAGTAGTACCGTAAGTCACGGTGTTTAAGTGACATACCATCAATGGTCCTGCAGGATCTCTTCGCCAGTAAATTTTCTGAAGTTCTCTATCCTCCGGATGAACAAGAACCTGCCGATACATTTTTTCTACGTCTGCACAAAACGCGATACGATGTTGCCTAAACCTTAAAACAATGTCAAACAGATCTGGTTGCAATACTGTCCAATTTTCAAAATGTCGTTAAGTGGCTTCCCGGATCTATTCTTCGAAGACGCGTGAAAAACTACTCTCAATTTAGTCGTGGTCTTGTCAGGTCGAAGTACTAATAATTGCGGCAGAAAATAAGGGATACCAATATTGGCGTTTCCAAGCTCTACCGCTTCGAGATGTTTCAAATCTTTATACTCCTGGATAAATTTGTGGTACTCAGTATGAATCTCTGGGAGCGATAATTCGATTTTGGTTAATGATCGTTAAGCTGCTAAACGATTATCCGCTAACGAAGAAGGGCAGCCTTTCAATGGTAACCGTACTACAAACTGACCGTTTTCGTTACGCTGATATGTATCTTCAAAATACCGATGGCATTCTTCTTGTTCGCTAGTGACTATATTAGGAACATCTACTTCTTCCAATTCCCAAAACATTCGTAACTGATATTCTATCGAAAAAATGGCATGTGAATGAAGTGCGACGTGAGACAATATAGAATTTTGTTTGTCACCGCCGGGGCAGACAAACCCAGTGGCCATCCAACCAAATTGTGAATCCCGAAGAACTATGTCTTCCACTGTAATCTTTTGATTTAATAAGTATTTTTCAATATACTCGGCGCCTATAATTATATCGATTTCGTTGTAGGGAAGTGCTTCTTCAGCGAATTTTATGTATTCTATTTTAGCTTTTAGTTTTTTGTAGGACGCAGCAGAGACTTCGTATTTAAAGGCCGTAAATGGAGCAACATCACAAGTAACGTCCAAGGAGAAATTATTTATCCTAGACAGGAGCGACAATGAGCATGTACGGTTACAGCTAACAGGCTGGCTACCTATGCCTGATATGGTAGTTAAATGCGATGTACGACTTGTTGGCAAGTGATACCTACGAACGAAGGTCTCGGAAATTAAAGTAGCTTGCGAAGCAGAGTCCGACAAAATTCTTGCTGATCCCATGGTTTTTCCACAACGAAACTTGACTACAGCAGTAGGTAATAAAATAACCTTATCAGCGACAGTTGTAGCACACGAATTTTTCTCCATCGATGAGGAATCTGAGGCAGGAGGATTAGCTTGAATAGCTTCAATATTTTTGCTTACTGACTTCGATTGAACGGTATTCGATAGCAGTTTTGGTTTCTCGAAATGAAGTAAACTGTTGTGTTTTAGTCCGCAAGACTTACATAAAGAGGATTGGCATGTAGCCGCAAAATGTCCTTTGCCAAGGCAATTCTGGCATAACTGATTATTTTTTACAATATGAAACCGTTCGGTTGGAGATTTTCCAAAAAAAATTCTGCATTCTATTAGCCGATGAAAGTTATTACACGCTACACATTTCGGTTTGGAGGCAAGGAATGATTTTTTTGATGAATCGCTCCTAATTGTGTTTTTAGGGGTTAGTTTCAATTTATCAGTTTCTATTTGCCTATCTTCAACGGTGAAAGCACGATTTTCTAGGAATTTAGTCAACTGATCAAATGAAGGAAATTTTGTATTGCATGTGACTGAATTTTCCCAATCGCGTTTAGTTACCTCATCTAATTTTACAGAAATCATGAAGGATAGCTTTGTCGACCAGCTATCTACGTTTTCACCAGCTGCTTTCAGTCCTCTAAGCGCTCTATTTGAGTCATCTAGAAGTACACGAATACCCAACTCAGATTTGATTTTAGAGAGACTAAAAAGGTCATGCAAATGCGCCTTAATAATTGATCTTTTATTATCGTAACGGCTACATAATGCGTTCCATGTTTCTTCATATGCAGCATCGCTTAAAGCAACATCCTTTACAATACCTGCAGCATTATCAATCAAGGCAATTTTTAAGAAATACAGTTTCTGTACATTAGGCTCAGGATTGTCATGCACTAAATTTTTAAACAAATTTTTAAAATCTATAAAGTTTCTGATATCTCCATCAAATTTTGGAACTTTAACTTTTTGTAATTTTGGAATATCATTTGAATTTAAGTTGCTATTATATGATGTTGAACTGAAAATAGAATTTCTACTTACATCTTTATTGATCAACTTGTTCATTTCTTTTACTTTAGCTTGTAATGTAGCGAATACGTCACGAATTTCATCAGCTTCCTTCAACAAATCGCTTTCCTTTTTCTCTGTATCCTTATCCTCTTCATCAAGTTCCAATATTGCTTTCTTATTAATCTTAAAATATTCAACTTTATTATCTACATACTCACCAATTAAAGCTTCTAATTTTGAGACTATTTCTGAAGAAGGTGGTTTTTCCAACGAGGTTGCAATTTGATCTCTAATTCGAAACAAACAACGTTTGTAATAACGTAGCTCCTTTTCCATAATGGGAATTGGGTAGTTCCAACGACGAAAATTGAGGAAAAGTTTATAAAGAACTGAATTTCCACACGATGTAACTTTTATCCGGTCCGGAGTAAGACCAATGTTTGTGTGTTGCGCTGATTCTTGGTAAGTTTAATGTCTAATCGAATGGACTGTATAAATTTAAGATAAACACTTTAAAGGTTGAAAAATATAATTGTACATAAACAAAGTAGAACAGTAATAGTACGAATAACCACAACGAAAAGTGTACTAAACGAAAGCAAATACGCTTTTTATTCAGATTCAACTACAATGATTTTTTGCCAACGAAAAACACACTTGATTTTTTAGAACATTAATATAACCATATGATTGTTATTTAGTAATTATAAATTGTCTTCTAACAGTTAGACTTCCCTGTTTCAAAATTGCTTGGTGACGGCTATTGCTGTCGTGGAACCAAAAACGATAATGAAGAACCCAATTCAGCCAACCCGTCCACCGTCTCATTGCCCTCTATACCCGCATGTCCAGATACCCAGAAGAGCTCCGTTCTGCTCCTCTGAGCAAGCCCTTTGATCTTCTCTTTACTGCACTTAATGCAATTAAAATTTGTATTTTCTTATCAATGAGATTTAACACAAGATCCACTTGCCCTTAATTACATGATAATAGGTTGCTTCGCAGCAAATAGCAGGTAGTGAATGAGATTACTCGAAGCCTAGCAGTCAGTTTAAATTTTAAGCTCGAAAAGTACTTTAAATCTAACATAAAAATTTCTCAGACCTTCCTCCTAACGACCTTCCTTTCGAAAATAACTTATTCGAAAAAATATTAGAAATAAAACTGATCAAGTTTTTTTTTATAAATACAAATACTATGAAAATTTTAAAGAAAATTGATAGGGAGTATTCTAGAAAATTCGGAAAAATACTGAAATCGGTTCTGTAAAGTTTGGTAAACCAGTTTTCTTGAAACCTGGGATTCTAGCAATGTTTTTAATCTAACTTACTATTATATAGATGTTACAAGCTTACATTTACTGAAGTAGCACTTAAGAGAGAAGCTTAACGTAGTAGTTGCATTAGAACGGTCCAAACATCAATTTTTCTAGAATTTCCCTCCGACTGATGAAAGAAGCGATCGTCGTACTTAAACGGAATATAAAAATTGAGCTTCCTGCGATTTTTTCGTTATTGAGATATTTTTTACGCATAACATTCATGCACATAAACACAAATGTAAAGACAGGAAAACTCAAAACATGTATTTCCGGTCAAAACTTGAAATTTCGAAAATTTGACACGATTACAATACTTCCTATTGTATCGGTACGAGAATGTAAAAGTAATAAAATAGAGTGAGCTTCAAGTGTTTGTCCAGCTAAGACAACGCCCAAGCAAGCGTGCGATACAAATACGTCACTAAGTAATAAATCTTTCTAGAAATCATGAGCGTGACCAAAAGTATTTAATATTCTAGTAATAAAAAATATAAATTAGTATAAAGTATAAAAATCATATCCTTGGTGTTGTTGAGGAGAGGGGATGGAGAACGAAATGTTAATAGAATTTTAGAAGTGTTAATGTTGTTGGCTGTGGCTGTGAGAGAAAGATTGAAAGAGAGAGTGTGAGAGGGACGGGAGAGGTTTTAATATTTTGACACGGTTTACAAGTTTTCGAACTATATATTTGTAAAACTTTGTCGCCACTCTGAAACTGAACTAACTTAAACAATTAAAATCATAAAATGGTAGCACGACATCAGTTAATGTCGTGACAACAATTCACTGGATGTCTCTTGTTACGGCACAGCGTTACTGCACACTGTATCGCGCTCTTTCTCAGGTTTAATTTTATAACTAACAATATAAATCATTAATTATGGCCTATCATATATATATCATATAATTTTGTATGGTTTTCTGGAAATTAATAGTACTAAATATGAACTTTACTAATACTACTCATCGACAACGCACCTCGATGCTCGTCCACCGCCCAAGCAGTGTGAAGAGGCTTTTTATAGAGCTTAACCCGCTTTTCTCTCTCCTACCCAGACCTCTTTTCCTATGTGCTTCTTACCATTTCAGTCTGGTTTTTCTCTGCAGGCTTGCCCCTCGCTTTAGTCTCGTAGTTAAATTAGCGACTCGGTTAGATTCTACATGTAATAGTTGTCCCTAACCACCTCAGCCTGTTTTCTCTTTAATATCAATGACTGCTCTTTCGTTCTAGTTGGGCCAGATTGCTGTATTACGAACTCTATCTCTTGTAGTTTTACCTTCAACTTTTCGCAAGTACCTCTTCTCTATAGCCGGGATTCTTGATTTATTTCTTGTTGTTAAGGTCCATGAGACACAGGAATTCTTTAGGATTGGGAGTAAATGTGACTTACAAACTGCAATTTTCGTTTTTTTTTTGATAACTCTATTCGGTTTAGGAAACCTCTTTTAATGACGTTAAACATTCAGTTTGCTGAAACCTATCCGTTCGAGTATGTACGAAGTTTGAAGGAAATCGTTGGCGTCATTTTCGAGAAAATTTACGAAAAACTGGAAAACCTATTCAGTAAAGTCGCATTTCCAGTTGATTGATTTCCCACGAAATCTTCATGTTTGATGCGGTGGTAGTAACTAAACAGAATATCAATTTCAAGCTTCCTGCGACTTTTCGTTTTTCAGATATTCTGTTAACCACACGCACAGGCACATAGAGTTTTTGCTAAAAACATGCTTTTCATATTCAGGGGGCCCCGGTTAAAACTCAGTTTCATAAATCTAGCATAATCGCAATAGCTTCATCTTACTAGTATACCATACCTGCCCGCTGTTCACTATGGTTTATTTGTTCACTATTCTCTGTGATTTTGATGTGTTCTCAACTTTTTATTTTCTAATTTATACATAAGTTTTTAAATTTGTTATGTTTTGAAGATTATGTAAGTATTTGTTATGGTTTTTTTTTTTGTGTAAGTAACCCAAAAACATTTATAAATTAATCCATAATTTTATTTTTTATTATTTTCTGATTCTGTTTCTTGATTTTGACTTTCAAAAAATAACCCGTTGTATTTATATGTTTGTAGGTTTGAAAAGACAATATATTTGTCGAAACGTTGGCAAGACTTTAAGTTTTCTTATTTTTTAAAAAGACCGAATCTCACAATCCTTTTCCTTCATATAAGAACGGTCGCGAAGGAAATCTTCCATACTTACAAGGAGTAAGAGAAAGTATAAAACAACGAAGAATCGGTTTTTATATAAAGAAAATGTAGAATTTTTTAGATTCAAAATTTGCAACAATTATACACTAATTGGGAAAGAAATCGTTAATTCGTTTGTTAAATCGTTAACAACTAAAAGACATTCTAAGAAAAAAGAACTACTGAACAAACGTTACAAAACGAACTGAAAACAAGATATAATCCAGTAAGGAAATTAATGAAGCATATAATTGAGGAAATAGAACTATTATAATAGGAGAAATAGAAACAGGACTGTAAAATTGAATTAACTTAAATCATAGAGGATATGCATTGTTGTGATATGATTTTACTTTCGCTTGATGTGAAGTATTTTATTAATTTTATTGAGAATTCTAAGCAAAGAAGATGGCAATATGAAGTGGTTGATGATAGTAGAAGGTGTAATGAACGATAATAAAGCGGGATATGCGAAGTCAGAGAGAGTGTAAGAGAGCGATTGAAGTGGTTGGCATTGTTCAAGTGAATGAAACCTTTAGATTTAAGCCTTAATTATCCAAGAGGAAAGTGGTCAGTATTTGATCGGAGCATTAGTTAGTTATGTATTAATTAATGATATATTTAAAGGTTTGAACATGTATCTCCTTAATTAATTTTGATTCACGTGATTGTCTGTATTGACTGTATTTAGGGACGGCCAGCCAGGTTTCAAAGGTGCTCTCTCACATATTACATCTCTTGCATTATGTTACACCTTGTACTAATTAATTAAATTCATCATTTCATTAATAGCTGACCATAACTTAGTCAAATATTTTTTCACTCCTACCGCCTCTCGCCGGGAGATACCAAACAAAATAAACTTCTTCTTAATTTTCTGTTCCATTTCTGGCGTGCTTACTATATATATGTACCCCACAATACAAATCGCCATCTGGCATACCTTGGCCCTTCATGGGCTGTTGCGCCTTAAGTTTTTTTTGGGTGGGGGAAGAGGTGGGATTAGGTTTTCCTTTAAAGTGCTATTTCACAATTCTATCATCTAAATTATATTAATTAGAATAAAATATATTGTTGAAGCTCCGAGTATGAAGGAAAATTGGATGACCGAGAAAGTAATCCGTATGGAGAGGACGTAATAAAAATCCTTATACTCGAAAACTCATAGCTTTTATGATAGGTTATTGCACGTTTATTTCAACATTATAAATTTTTTCTTGAACTTGCTAGTAAATTTTATCAGTAAAATTTGCAAACGTTAATTATTAATAAGTTAATGCCAATAAGATTGAATCTGGTCAGTTAAAATTTTTTAAAACCCTTTTGATGCTTCCTCCCCAAACCGCTAATGTTTATGTTCGGCTTGAAACTGGAAGAATTCATTTGAAATATAATATTTTCAAACGCATGCTAAATTGGTGGATCAATTTATTAAATATGGAAAATACCAGATTGCCAAAAATTTGTTAACGTCGTTTGGTTCATTTTGGAAATATAAAGTATGCCCCATAATTGCTTATCCAGCTAAAAAATCATCTGTTTACAATAGGTTGCGATCATCTCCTTTTGAATGAAAATTATGACAGTGTACTTCCACATAAAATTAGAATGTTAACCAGTTCCGAAAGTCATTTACTCAGTAAGGATATAAATTTTGTTTTAAATAGTACATTCAATGTTCATTCCAGACAAATCAGTTTACTTGGTTTGAAAGAGGATTATATATTGTTAAAGTGTGGCATTGAAAAATTATTAGTTGCACAAATCCGACTTTCAGGCACTAAATATTGCAGACTGTTGTTCAAACACGAAAAATATCTCTTTTTTCCCAACAAGAAATGTAATCAATATAGTAGTATGGATGACATAGCACACTTTATTTTTCAATGTCCGACTTTTTCTGTCAGCCGTGTTAAATAGTTAAGTAGTTTCTTATTAAATGAGAATCTGTCTCCCTTTGATCACTTTATTAATTTTTTCATAAATATTAATATAACCAAAATATTAAATTTACACAAATTTCTACAGGGCACTTTAAAATTAAGAAAACAATCTTCTATAAGTTCTTGAATTCCTTATGTTCTATTTAATACAAGGGTGTATTATCATTCATTTATTTTTTTTTATTATTATTATTATTTTTTCCATTTTTTTAAATCTTATTTTTATTATTATTTTTTTTGAAGAAGCTCAGTTTATTTTAATTTGTTGTCACCTTTATTAATCTATCTATCTTCATGGCTCTACAACCCTTGGTGGGTCCTGGCCTCCTCAATGAGCCTAATCCAGGTGTCTCTGCTAGTTGCAGCTGCTCTCCAGTTGCGAGTACCCAAGATGCTCCTCGCATCGTTGGTCACACCGTCAAGCCACCTAAGTTTGGGTCTGCCAACCTTTCTTTTCGTACCTATTCCCCCATCCAAAATCCTCCCTGGTATCTCATTTTCCTCCATCCTCGCCACATGGCCAGCCCAGCTCAGTCTGGATAGTCGAATAGTGTGTACGACGTCCGCTTCCCCATACAATTCACATAACTCCTTGTTTTTTCGCCTTCTCCATGTATCCCCTTCCCTCACTGCGCCAAAAATGCACCTTTATAATATGTAATTATATTTATTTGGTTAAACCAGTTATTTGAGCTTACACAGTTTATAGTCTTAACACCATCATTATTATTCCTTTTGTACTTACTTATATATTTGTGTATACTGTGCATTATTCAAAAGTTTGTATATTATAAATGCACTCAACTCGTTTGCCATAGAATTGTATTTTTCTGGTGCAAAAAAAAAAAAATTAATACAGAAATCGAAAGTTGGCACCAGTGTAACAATAGCAATAATTATTTGACGCCATATAAACAGGTAATTTAGAGATTACCAGTTCAAGGTACTTAGTTTATTTAATAATATGAGATAATTATTGAAATACTATGCCAATATTATTAAGTTCATAGCAGTACTTGTTACAAGTTATACAAAAGATGTTCTAATCACAATATCTGCCATAGCAATTTGCTACTTAAGCTATAATAACTTCGCCAGCTATATAACAATAACTTCCAAACTTCAATAATTACAAACTTCATAGTATTTTATCCATAAATACTAACACTTTAAAATACTAACAAAAGTAAGTTATATATTAGTTCAAGAATCTTCAATTAGTTTTGTTTTTATTTGTTTGTTTTAATTTTTGGAAGAATGAATAAAAATTTTGTATGAAACAGTCACACGAGTTTCTCTCACCACTTAATACATGATATAATTAGTACCTAATTAGAAAACCTAATTAGTACCTAGAAAGAAAAAAAACGAATTAGAAACATTTCGAACTGGATTTCTCTTACTATCATTCAGATTGCAATCGATAAATTTTCTCCAAATAAGCTATAAATGCCATAGCTACCTTGCAACTCTTAAAATCGATTTCTCAATGAATTAATTAAAAAAAAAAATCAAAAGATTTCTCTCGCTTTCTCTCTCCCTCTAGTAATTGAATAATATCACACTTACTTAACAAAAAATCAATGGCTGATGTTGTGCTTTCAACTTCAAGGAGGGAAAGGTGATGTTTTTTTTATATATATGTAGAGATTAAATGTAATCACAGTGCTGTCAGTTTTCAATTAAACACATTTTAAGGTTTGGATGAAACTACTAAAATATTTTAATAATATAAAAATAAAAAAGAAATTCTTAAATTAAACATTTGAATTTTGTTTTAGATGGCTTACTTGCGTCTGAAATCCCCGGTACAGTAAGGAAAATTGCCCACCTAGTGTTGGTGATAGGTGGGCACAGTCGGACTCAACTAGAATCAAATGCTTCTATCGCAATGGAGATATTGTCCGCGTGGTGCTCAGCTAATAAATTGCATATTTCTCATGACAAAACAGCAGCAGTTTTATTCAAAGGCAAGCTAGTCCCAACTAGACAGCCGGTTGTTCGCTTCAGTGGTTATCGATTGAAATGGGTCCGGCAGGTCATATACTTACGATTACGCTAGATAGTAACTTAAGTTTTATCCCTCACATAAAGGAACTAAGAGGTAAATCTAAAAGCTTAATCGGCCAACTTAGACGAATTACGAGGAAAGACTGGGGATTAAAGAAAAAAACTGTTAAAATAATGTATAGAAGCGTATTACTGGCACAGGTATTATACTGCTGCTCTGTTTGGGCGCATAAGATTAGCAGCTCGGCCTTCAGGAGTCATACCATGGCAATACAAAAAGCCATGCTGCTGTTGATGGGTAATTTTAGCCGTACGACATCAACTGAGGCTCTGCAGGTTTTGACGGAATGTCTTCCACTCTACCTGGAAGTAGTGAGATCGACTCTATTATACTTTTTAAGAAGAGGGAAAACAGTGAGTTTGGGTGGACAGTCGTTACAACCCTTACCAGAAGGAGAAATTGGAAATGATTTCAGAATCTGGCTCCTGAATTAAAGAAAGAAACAACTGGATCAGGATCTGTTACTGCAATCGAAATCTCTCAAAAGGGCAGGACCACCTACAGGTTTTTGCCAGACGCGACAATGGGTAGAAGAATAGTCCCCACAGATTTTTCTTACGCGGTCTCCAGGTTAGTGACAGGCCATGCGGAAATTAAGGGAAAGTGGTATGAGATGGGTTTGGTGAGTGATGGTTGCTGTCGGTCGTTGCGGTGAATTGGAGACCGCCGAACATATTATTTTTGAGTGCATTTGTTATGAGGATCTCCGGGCAAAATTATGGAGTGCTATAGGCTATCATGTTCACATTGATAATGATACACTAGCCTTGTTGCTGGAAAATCTCAGTGCATACGATGCCTTTAAAAAGTTTGCAGAAGGGGCTCTAAGACATGGTACACTGTGAGGAGATTACACCACAAGTGTGGGATATTAGTAATTTATTTTATGAATGTGGAATGAATGACTTAGATTGGGTAGTTATCGAGTTTTTAGCCGGCCTCTCAGGAATATCGAGTACTGAGAGGTCAATTAGGATAGGAATTTTGTCTTCTGCATACGTGAAGTATGAATGTATTTATTGTGTGAATGAGTATGAATGCGATGCAGTTTGTTAGCTTGTTAGCTTGTTTGGCTATGGTAGCATAAATTCTTTATAATTTAGGAAAGGTACCTTGTTGTGCCCTTCCCTCATATATTCTTGTTTCGGGATCATTGGGGATGAAGTATAATCATTGGGCTGTTATGAACGAGAGCTCGGGAACGGTGTGCGTTTAATAACAAAAATTAAACATTTGTTTTAACATTTTTTTATAATCAGTATTATACCTAAAAAATTAAATATCAGAACATACGAGTATAACATAATTTTGGTTGACTTTAAACTAAATATTCCACACTTTTCTGAAGATTCCACACTGTCCATTATCTTTAGAGATTACCTTAATTCTTACCAAATTTTAAATAGTTTTAACTCTTTGAAAAAATATAATATTTAATGCGAGAGTAAATTCCTATTTTCTGCCACCATATAATAATGTGACAATAATTAAAAGTTGTGAGTGAAGTACTACTGTATTACACAAGTGGCAAAAAGTAAAAGCAACCATTACTTTTTCTCACTAGTGTAAAAAATAACATTTTTCAACTCTATCTAGCCCAACATCTAGCGGCCATACGCGAAAAACTAGATAAAAACAAATCCCAAATATAGCGGATTTGAGGTGATACCACCTGACCAGGCTGTAGAGATAGGGAATATTTGACTCGAGTAAATTGTATGTTTTTTTAAAAGTGTTGAAAATTTAATGTTCAACACGTAAGAGTACTTTTACAATCTCATTTCAGTTGCCAACTCACTTGCACTCGTGAATTCGAGTGTATAAAAGGGGTTTGGCCATATATGACTGGTCAAATACATAACAATTCGTTAATTATTTTTAAGTAAATTGCGACAAAATGAAAAAAAATTTATGTGAAACAATAATAAGATTTTCTCTCACTATAATTTTCTCAATTCTGATGAATAAATTTTCTTGAAAGTAGGAATGTTTACTGAATACTTTTAATGAATACTTATTTCCCTTATGTCCCACTAGGTGATACATTATACTGAAATTACATTTTTTTTTTCCTTATGTTACCGCGTTTTCTTGGATCCATACGCTCCCTTGCAGCCCAATATAAATTTGCCTGGCGATTCCACCGGTTGTCGACTTTGTGATTTTCTCTAACATCCTCAAGGGAAGGACACGTGTCTAAGTGAGATGCCGTCATTTCTGTCCGGTATCACAGAGGGGGCATCTTGAATCCCTCGCGATTCCTATTCATCGGAGGTGCTTTTTTAGATAGTCATGTCCAGTTGCCATCCTAAAACATGCGACTGAGACATAACATGGTGCAGAGGCGGGCATCAAGCCATCATGATGTGATGGGTTTCCCACTGGCGTCCTTGTGCTTTCCTCTCCAAATCCATTTTTGTTTTTTCCAACGAGGAGCTCGGAATCAGTCGTTTTGAACCACTGTATGGGATAGGCAATTCTGGTTCTTCCATTCCTGCACCCTGCTTAACCAATCTGTCCGCTCGCTCATTGCCCTCGATTCCAACATGAGTGCGTACTCATTGGAGGGCAAGTTTACGTCCATGTCTTAGGAGTCCATCAATTGTGGTGCGGCAATCTATCACACTCCTAGAGTCTGTTATTAGATGTGATGGCCATAATTGCAGCTTGGGAATCCACCAAAATGATCGCATAGGGTTCCTCTCTTTCTGACAGCTCCCGCAGTGCCATCAACACGGCAAGCACTTCACCATCAAAGTTTGTGGCCATTCTTCCTACAGGTGCGTAGCACTGAAAACGGATGCTATAAACACCGGCACCAGCATTTGAATTTGCTCTTGCCGAACCATCCGTATATACATGTAAGTAGCATGGTGTGGGGTATCTGATGGCGATTGTTTCAAGTGCCAGTGCTTTGAGTTGTTCTGGTGGCACTTCATTCTTATTTACGGGTTCAGGTAGATTTACATACCCTGTTGCGGTTTGAAGTGGGCGGAAACTGGAAGCGTCAAGAAAGGGCTGTCGACAGTGAAGTTCAAGTGCACTGTTAGCCTCAAGTTGTTCAACTTTACTTGAGAAAGAAACCTTGGGTGATTAGCCTCTGGGAACTCGGCTTATATTCAGCCCAATATGGGTCCGACCCACGCTTCAGCCTTTCATTTAATGATAGAGCAAGCTGCTCTCTTCTTGTACTCATGGGTTCGATTCCTGTCTGCAGCTGCATAGCTGCAATTGGGGCTGAGAAAGTGCCTCCAGTAATCACCCTCAAAGCATTGTTTTGGACAACTTCCAGTTTCTGGTTGGCTGTTTCAGATGAGGTCAGTGTCAGCTCAATTCCGTATTCCATTATAGGGCGGATATAACTTTTGTAAGCAAGAGCGAGGGCAACTTGGCTGGCTCCCCATTTTGTTCCAGCTAATCTACGCAAGAGGGAGGTAGCTTTGTGCCTTTCTCTGTCATTGCAGATATGTGTTTGGCCCAGCACAATTTGTTATCCAGCTTGATTCCAAGATAAGTAGCCTCATTTGTCCTTTTAATGCTGGTGCCTTCGAATTTGAGGTCAACGTTAAACTGCCGCGTAGACATGGTAAAAAGCTGGAACTCTGATTTGTTGGGATTAACTAGCATCTCATTCTGATTTCCCCACTTACTAAGCTTTTTCATCACATCATTGAGGCATTTCTCCGATCCCATTACGTTGGCGCTGGTTGCCCACACAATTAAGTCATCAGAGTATAGGAGAGCTTGCACACCTGGGATAGTCTAAATGGTACTCACCACATCATAAATGAGGATATTAAGTAAAGTTGGGCTAATCATAGCGCCTTGAGAGACACCCTGGTGCGTTTGTCTGTACTTTAACATGGCATCATTGTACCTCACTCTAATAAACCTTTGGGCTAGAAATTGTGACAGGGCCTGGTAAAGATTTCCTCCTACGCCCAAGTTAACAAGCTTGCTGTGTAGAAGCTTTCGCCACACTCAGTCGAAGGCAGTCTGGAAGTCAATTAAAACAGCCAGAGTACTTTGCTGTCTATTGAACCCATCTTTCACCTCCTGTGAGAAGCGAAGGACCGGTTCAACAGCCCCACGGTTCCGCCTAAATCCGGCTTGCCTTGATGAAATGATGTCTCTGGAATCAAGAAAGACATCCAGGCGTACCAGCATGAGACGCTGGTATAATTTTGCTAGGACGCTTGTGAAGGCTATAGGTCTGAACCCCTCTGGATTGTCTTGTGGGCGACCCTTCTTAGGTATTGGTACGATTTCTGCCTTTCGCCATTCAGCTGGATACACCCCCCACCAAACCATGTTCATAAAACATAACAGGGCATTAGCTCCAAGGTTCTTGATCATTTCAGGCAGCAGCTCGTCTGGTCCGGCACTTTTATTCTTTTGTGTTTGAGAAAGAGCAGCCTCAAGTTCATGGATATCAAAGGGTTTGTTAAACAGATCATCCTCGAGCTCATTTAAAGGACCATATGGCAGCCAAGTCTCCGGGTTTTTTCGCTTAGGGCGAAAATTGCTTATTCTCGCTTAGTGTGAACAGAAGTATTCGGCGATGTTTTTATCAGAAGTAAGCAGCTTCCTTCCATCAACATGGGGTTATTTTTTTCTCACCTCCTGGTTATTAAGCTTAGAAAGAAATCTATGGGCGTTAAGACCATCCTTTCTAAAGTCAAGCTTCTTTAGGAAGTTTTGATAACAAGCTCTCTTTACCACACTATCTCTCTTTTTAGGGTTGCAGTGATCTATTTGAGAAGAGTTAGGTTCGGTGTGGTGTTTGCGGCCACAACAGCGTTTCTTGCTTGAATTTGTTCTTCTCTGAGTGACTTTAGTTTTTGGTCCCAGAATGGATTATAACGCTTTACTTTTCCTCGGAGTATGGAGGTTTTAGCACAAACCAGGATTTCGTTATGAAGGTTTTTGGGTGAGACGTCAATTTTGTCATCAGAAATAAGTTGTTTTCCCACTCGCGAATCGGGCATCTCATGGAACTTTTTCCAGTCAGCTTTTTTCAGGTTCCACTGCACTCTGGGTTTTTCCAAGATGCCCTGGTATGGCCTGGTCAGCTTCAGGGCAAGAATCTTATGCCCAAAGCCTCGAGGGGAAGGAAGCAAAATATGACTCAAGGGTGGTACGAGGCTGGTATGTGCGAGCACAATGTCTGGATGGGACGTGAAACCAGTATATGAAAGAAAGGTTGGTTCAACCTTAGCATTTTCCACATAATCGACTAGGTTTGAGTCTATAAAGGACTCTAAGATTCTTCCCGTTGCGTCTGCTTCCCTGTAACCCCACCTATTTGAGTGTGAATTGAGGTCTCCTACCATGATTGAATTTGAGTCCCAAAGAGCTTCAAGCCATGCAAGATCTGGTTTGTTCCTTGGAGGATTGTAGGCAAAATATATTTTCTTGTGCGCCTTCTTCTTCCATACCTCGAGTCGGTCGTTCGGAGTCATTCTTTTCATAACGTCATGCTTTACTGTCAGGTTTAGCTTTGCACCTATGATCATTCCACTGGAATGCAGTCGTGATCGCTCGATGGAGTACAGTTGGTAACCTGGAAATGAGAATCTTTCAACATTATCCGATGCAGCACTTGCTTCAGCAATTGCGAAGAATTCAATGTCATGTTCGGTAAGAATTTTCTTTAAATCCGTATAGAGGATTTGAATCAGTCCATCTGCGTTCCAAAAGGCAATACGCCCTTCAAAAAGGCCGTTGTTATAGGGCATATTGTGTGATAGCCCTGGCATTTTGTCACAATCTTAAGCTGGGCTGCTTTGTGACGATTTGCTGATCCTTTTGCATGACCCAGAGGGCACCTGAGCGTTGGTACGTGAAGTCTTGTAGGACTCTTGCTCGGAGGAGGATTCCCCAAAAAATTATATTATACAGGGAAGATATATTGTGGACCCTTAAGAGCCCTCAACAGTAAATTTACTCAAAAAATGTTAGTAATAAAGATGATAGGCCTATATGTATATACAATTAGAAGATTAACGAAATTCGCGAAAAATATTTTTGGAAAAACCGTCATTGTTGAGCTTCTTGCTAGATATTTTTGTTCACATACAAACCATTTGTTACAACCTTCTTTTTCCGAATCAGTTGAGAATGAGGAATTCAATAGCAAAGGGTAGAGGTAAAATCATTGTAAACTATTGAAGAGATTTGATAAAATGAGTGGAACTCTTTAGCGAGCCGACTGTCCTTAGCCTTGTAATAAAAGGGCCGTAACAAAACAAAGAACAAGAAAAAATGCAAAAAAAAAAGTAATATTTGGAACAGTAGTTTCGTTTTAAAGAGCAGTTAGCAGTCAAATAATAAATAAGAACACTTTAAAAAAAAATGTTAAAGAAGAAATACCAACTAGTAAGAGAGAAACAGCTAAAAAAATAAAATAAAAAAGAGAAATAGTCTTATAAATTAATGGCTATAAAATAAATTAGTTGATAAATACTAAGACATGTAACTATGAGCACGGTATACATACACACACAGACACTCAGAGTTGACAGTACTGACACCAGGTGTGTTATGCTTGGATTAATGGAGGTTCTGTAGCAGCAGGTTTGACGGTGGTTTTAGTACCAGAATGATGTGGTAGCGGGTGAGTGGGCAGTCGGTGGAAGAGTGGTGGTGGATTGCGCAGTGTTGCCAACCGTCTCTCTCTCCAAACTCTCTACTTTTCAGTCTGGCCAACTTTACAGCTCTTGGTGATGGATTGAAATATTCATTTGATCTAGGTGTGCGTGTGCGTGTCTTGTGGTCGGGCTCGACCACATACACACTCTTATGTTACATCCGTAAGCGCCCTCCCCCACACATGTTGACATTTAAAAAAATTAAAATAACTCTATTATTCATATGATTTAATTAAATGTAAAAGTTATTAGTTCATTTTTCATTATAGTTTTATTTACTTATTTTCAGCAAATTATTAAAATAAAATAGAATGAAATATTTCAATTAATTAAAATGAGAATAATGAGAGACAATGAGTATTAACTTTTGAACAATTTATTCAGTAAAAATCGTTATATTCAATGAAAGGACAAAATTGTTAAACCTAATTTGACCGATTTTAACTGAAATTTTTGCTTATTCTTAGTGATGTTTGTATTTTTTTCCTTACTGCAGTAATAGGAAGTATCAGGGGATCATGTCAAATTTTCAAAATTGAATTTTTAACGGAACTACATGTTCTTTAAGGTTCCTTGGGTCCTTAAGATCCATCAACCTGAAATGCGTTTCCTGAATGTTTGTTTTTCCACGTCCTTACGCGTTAGTCTAGTGGCTAGCGCACTCGCCTTTGGTGAGAGAATTCAAGGTTCGATTCCCAAGAGGACAAAGTTGGTGTTGATCCAGTATCTTAAAAAAAAAATGGGAAACTACAGTTGGTAACGCACCCAGGTAGCGAAGGTCAGAACAAAACCGCGAGGGAACTGCGGCGTGCTTGCCACTGGTCCCCCAATATATCGCCGTCAGGCAAGCGTTGGTCCTTTATGGGCAGTTTCGCCATAGGCTTTTTTTTGCACTTTTTCGCCGAAATTAACTAAAAATGGCTCTAACGATTTTTTTTAAATTATGCATACAGTAGGTCGACCAAAATATCTCTTGACTCTTGAAATGAATGCACTATAAGCGAAATACAGCCAAAGACATTTTGTGTGAGATAAGCTTGGGAAGGAGTCGCTTGAAATGATAAGTATGTTCATATTTCTGAACAGTATTTAAGAATAAAAAAAAAATAATTCTTGATGAAAGATTGTGAAGTAGATTCTAGACAAATTTTCCGACTTTTAAGCCGACTTGATTCTGCGATCTGTGGTGCATGAACGAAAATTTAAGGGAGCACCTGATGAGGTCCTCTGAGTTTAGTAAATTGCATGAGTTGTTTGTTCTAGATATTGCGCAATAAGAAAAAAAAGAAGGTTAAAACAGAAGAAAACGTTTCCGTTTATAATTGGTACTCCCACTTTTGAGATAAAGAAAATCTAAAGCACTAATTTAAGGTGTGAAGAACTGTAACTATATTACCTTCTAAAATTACTTACACTTGGGGAAGAGACTTTGCCGGGTTAGGGATAGATTGTGAAGTGGGAGAGAGGATTTATTACGATGGATTTGTGGCGGCTGTTGGCCAGTATGAAGGCGGCATGTTTGGGTACAATAAGGGTGAATGGGAAGGTTGTGGAGGCGGTTATGCTGGCGGTAGTGGAAGGAGTAAAGGTTCAAATATTTGACCGAGAACAAGATTTATGTTTGAAGAGCCAGATAGAGGGGAAGGCCGGTTAGAGAAGGGACACACAAAGCTGGTGGATAGTCCTGCACCCCTCTATCTCTCGGGCACCTCTAATTCACGCCAGTTCTTAGGTCAATTTGCCGCCTACACTGCGACCTTGGGGGTCTTACTAACAGCATCCCTCTTTGCTAACTTTCATTCGCACACAAACCTACCCCACTCATGTACGCACCACACTTTCATACATCACCTTTCACATGCCGTACTCACTAAACTCTAAATTTGTATGCTTCCATTTTTCTTTCCCTTCTCTTCAATTTTTTTTTTTTTTTGTCCCTCGTTTACAGATCAGAGCAACTTTTATAGTTACCGAATAAATTAATCTGAACATTTAGTTTTAGATAATGAAAATAGGTTTTCTGCGCTTTGCAGAACCTTATAAAACCCAAAAATCATGGTGTAGTGATTTCTTAAAATTCTTTCAAACCTCTTGGCGCAATAATTCATTAAGGGCAAATGCCACCCGAGATTTTAAGTGAAAATTGTGGAGTCAGCACGCCACGTTTCCCATCGCAGTCAGATTCTACTACTACTTGCCAACCCACTTTTCTTAAACATGGAGCAACAAACAGGTATCAAACTCTGAAGAAGTTGAAAGCGCTAGCCACTCGGGCCAAACGGATGCATTCTATTAATCGAATTGCTTCGTCTCGTGAGTTTTCCGTAACACAATAATTACCCTTAACAGAAGAAATGAAAAACCAGAAAATGATATTTAAGGCTTCCGCGGCCCTTGTTATATAACAACAAAAACTAGGGTTTTTCTTAAACTTTAGGTGGAGAATGCGGCAGTGCTTTTTGTAAAAACCGACATTTCACTGATTCAATAGGCCTTCTTCGGGATAATTCTTGGTTTGATGAGTAAGACCAAACCAGCAAAAAATGCATGCAATGAATAGTTAAATGAATGGAGAGGCGGATGCCTATCTCTCCCTCAGTTATCTCTTGCAAGTGATTGGGCAGGGCTTATTATCCTCGCTCGAACGTGATTGGTGTGAGGAATGACGACGTTTATCCTTGTTTCACTGCCTTGTTACAGTTTTTTTTTATTTAGGATAACCAATTTCCCTTTCTTTTCTATTTTCGCTCTTTTCCCTGAGCAGAAGTAGCCATGTTCTGCTCAGGGAGAGTCCATATCACTGCTCTGTCTCTCCTTGCATATGTGGGAGAATACCTTGGTTACTCTCCTTTTTCCTCTATTTCCTCTATACGATTTTTGAAGTTTACATAAAATAGACAATGAAATTAGGGCAAAGTGAAATACTACTGGGCAAATGGTTTCTCCAAACCATTTCTCGTAAACAGCATAATTTATAGTCAAAAAGAAATCATTCAATTGCTAGGTGAAATATAAGGGAAAATTCTGGGTTTAACTAAAACGATGAAATCCTCCTTATTTGATGTGGTTGGTTCCGCAGAGCTGGAAAGCATCAGTGATATTTTCCGTGATAGCCTGCTTCTTTTTGTAGCCAGGTTCGGACGTTCGCCCATTATCAGGATATTTTTTTCAAACAGTGCAATAACATAGACTTCACAGAGCAACAAAGAGACTGCGTCTTGACGCAGTTGGTTTTAGGTGGCTAAACAATAGTTAAATAGTATTACCGAGTGTATCAACTGTATTTGCTCTGTGCAAGTCTATGTTATTACCCTGTTTGACAAAAACATCCTGATGATGGACGAACGCCCGAAACCGGTCGATGACCACAAAAAGAAGCAGGCTATCACGGAAATATCTCTGATCCTCCTTATTTATCTATGAGTCATGGACCCTGTAATGCAGTATTGAGTTTTGGTGAACCTTAAGGGAAAAAATGGCAATTCCGGAGTTTTCCAGGAAGCAGCCTCATAAAGAGGAACTATAAGATTCAATTGCTAATTGAATTAATTTTTCGTATAGAGTGTAGTAATTTGAAAACGTGGGTTTTGTTATAACACCTAAGTAGACAAAATAATAGCATGTAATGTACACTTGAATATTTAGGACACTATAGATGTCTATGGGACACAAGAAGTTATTGGGTAAACGATGTTTATTGTATAGCAAATGAGCAGACTCTATTCGTACTTTAAATGTAGCTTCCCCTTATAGAATAGCTGGAGTGGGTGAAGGCAGGTTGAAGTATATTTACTCTATCGTTTCACTTGGAAGGTTTTTGGAAGTATGAAATATCTCACTACTAGTCTGGAGTATCAACTCTACTAAGGAGCTCCAAATCGAATAAAACTGAAGATTTTTTTTCCTTGAATGATTAAAGAATGGTGGGGTTGATGAGATTTAGATCCTGGCGTGAAATATCTTTAACCTGTAAAACAAAAAAGGAGCAGTAACGAAAGCATTTTTCAACAACATGTGACGCAGTTGGTTTTAGGTGGCTAAACAATAGTATTAGCAGTGCTCACAGGGCAGAACAAAAGAAAGAAAAAGAATTAGGAATATTTCCTGGAGATTTGGATGGAAAGTCGTTGTGCTGCCACAAGTTGGGTTAAAGGGGTTTAAGATAGGGAACTAAAGGAGTCTGCAAGTTTGCTTGTTTCCTTCTTCCTGTATTTACGAGATTACTTAGTCGGCTGAGTCTGGGGCTGTATTTGTGTTCTTCTTACTCAGCCTTTGTTTCTTGCACAATTTTCAGCCAGAGCTTCTCATTGAATACTACCCTCTCTACTACTTCTTCCCATCTAATTCTCGTATAAATTTTCCCCTCTCAATCCTATATACTTTGTTTCAACTATTCCTTTTCCTACCGTAACTCTTGTAACTGTTTCTTCTATTTTTGAAATAAGAAGTATAACCAAGTTTCTTGCAACTTGACAGATTTCAGAAACTAAATCTTTATTGGATAAGAAAGTTTTTCAATCATCTTAAAAAAATATATATAATAAAAGCATTAGCCGTCCAAACCAATGAGCACAGCAAATCGCTAGATCTGAACATAAATTAGAACAAATTTTTCTAATAAATCTATATCGATAGTATACGAAATTTAAAGATTATCTATTGGGCCATTGTCGTGGAGATTGCAAAAACTGGAAAACAAAGTCAGTAAAGTTGCCCCTTCGGTTTCGATTTTGCTCGAAAACCTTCATCTCAATACCTAAACGGGACCAACTTTGGGTTTCTTGTGCTTTTCCTTGTTTGAGATATTTCGTTAACATGTATCGACACACTTACCCAGGGAACCCACCAAAACTTGTATTTCCGGTGAAAATTCACTTTCGGAAATTCGACACGATCGCAAAACTTGCTCCTACCAGCACTAGGAGAAAGTAAAAATAGTATGAACGACTCAACGATTTGTTATTGCTACATGAATGCTATAATTTAGAATATTTTCAGAAAATCAATCTTTGATTTTTTACATAATGTTTAATTATCCTTAAAAAAAAATGGACGTGGTGGGGTTATATGTTGAATATCAGCGCTTGGTATTGACCTTATATTATTACTTTGTCTAGCAGTTAGCGCCTTATTATCCCCCACGCCACTTGCAATCCTAACGTCGTTGTTTCCCCAGCATTTCAAGATTAGGGAGAATCATTGTCGTTTTTCATAAAAATGTCTAAAAAAAAACAAATCTATTCTGTAAAAAAGCACTTCCGATAAAAGCGTATTTAGATAAGAAAATAGTACATTATTCTGAACTGGCACTTTAGAGAAAAGTTTAATGTTTCAACCCTCCTCTTAGCACCTCTCAAAGAAAGAAAACTCAATTTTCCTTGAAGATATTGCAAATAAATCTGATACATATGTATAGTGGTCTCCGAAGTTTAAGATAAAATCGTTGTACTATTTTTCAGAAAATCTTGAATTACTGTAAAAAGAAAAGAATCCATAAAGTTGTTCTTCCGATTGGCGGTAGTTAAAGGAAATATTAAGTTTCAGTGTCCTGCATTTTGAAAACATTATTTCATATTCTGGAGATCTCAGGACAAGTATTCCGGAGAAAATTTAATTTTTAAAATTTGTCACGGTCCTTATATTTTCTCTTACAGCAGTCAGAGGGAGTAATTGTTTTATATATATATATATATGTGTATATATATTGCTCTACAAAATAAACCAAAGCCGAAATGGTTACTCGCAAACCGAAATAATCACCGAGCATCTTGGCCTTTTTAGTTTAATAAAATTGTATATACTGTCAATAAATACTTGTAAATTTATTGCCAATACATTTGCTAAATAATGGTTTTTCTTCCATGCTGTTTTGATAAATCGATTGCTTTTATTTATTTCTTTTATAAATATTGTAATAGCGATTGTGAGTGAAATGTGTTTTATTGGAGCAACAAGAGAGAATACAGGAGGCTGAGAGAGAGAGAGTGAGAGAGAAAGCGTGAGGTAGAAAAGAGAATTAGGAGAAGAGAAATGAAAGAGATGTGGTAGAGTTGATAATATATTTAAGGGTAAAGTCAGGGGAAACTGGACGAGTTTTCCACTGTTATTTTATTCATGTAATCTACTATCTCTGTGGAAACTATAATACCTGTGTGCATTACACAATGAAAATACAATTTACAACAACTATCACATCTTCAAACAACATATTCTTTCACTTTATAATTGTTCTTTGTATGAATATACGTGTGCTTGTGCGTGTCAACTGCGCATTTGTGAAGTGCATGCAATATTTTTTTAATTTTTGTTTATAATAATTGTTACTAGCAATATATATTTCAATGATGGTAAGCGTTCATTTTTTTTCTAAAAATAATCTGGTGTGAAACATTCACAGGTTCTTTCTGCAGTTAACACTTATAAAACTGACAAACTGTCAATAAACTGGCAGCCTTTAAATTGTGATACTGTAAGTCCAAAAGACAACGCCAATACTATTGAACAGATAACATTGGCAATTTAACGCTGCAGAATCATTAAAAATCCAAAAACAATTTTTGTGGATAAATGTTTCAAATAAAAGTGATTCGTTCCTTTTTGGGTGCGTTTAGCACTCCAAATTTAAAGAAAAGAACGAAGTCAACGTTGTAGAAATTTAGAAATTCCAGAAATCTCAAAAAAAACCTACGCTGTAAAGTCGCACTTCCGGTTAACGAAGTTTGTAATTCTAGCAATGCTTTAATATATTTTAACATTACATAGCTGATGGAATCATAAATTGTAGTGAAATGGTATGCTATAAAAGCAACCTTAATGTTACCGTCCCAAGAATCCTTCCCCCTTCCAAAATTATCCCGGACTAATGTTTCAAATAAAGCAAATGATAAGCACTTCTGTGGGTAAATAGTCTGAGAAGACATTTAAAAGAAATCATTGGACCCGTTTTTGAGAAAATGGCGAAAAATTAAAAGAAAAAAATCAATAAAGTCGCACTTGATGTTGATTGATTTTGACCGAAATCTTCTGTCCAGGATGCGGTGTTGGTGCCTAAACGGAATACCAAGTTTGATCTCCCGGTGATTTTTCGTTTTTGAAATATTTTGTTCACACAACTCCATACACACAAGCCATTCGCTAAAAACAATTTTTTCCTGTAACATGAACTCCCGGTGAAAACTCAATTTCGAAAATTTGACACGAACCCGATACTTCCTAGTGCAGAGTAAGAGAAAGTAAAACAGAAAGCGATGACTTGATATTTAAGAAGCAGTTGAGGGCACTTTTTCTACTTGTTTCAACCTTATTTGATCCAAACGGACCTTGCTTCTAAAAGGGCAAATAACTAAATCTAATCTTTACCACTAAATAGGAGCATGCGATTGATTCGAATTTGTGTTTCTCTAAAAATATTGCACAAAAATGATTTTTTGTTTAAAATATTCTTGATTTGCAAAGCCAGGATTGAGATATCCTTGGGAAATACTTGAGAAAAAAGGTAAGAAAATAGGCCAGTATAATAAATCAACGTTGAACTTATCATCTCTCTTTTAACCCACTAATACATATACACCACACACATTAAAAGAAAGAAGTAGAAGATGGTTAGAAGCTGGACTGGTTTGGGGAACAATGTGAGAGAGAAGACTTATCGCTAAGTAGAGTGGCAAGGGAACAGGACCAAACTTTTTAAAGAGACAGAGAGTGTGAGAGCGGGAGGTGTGGAAGAGAGGAAATCATTTTAAACATACCACTCAGTACTTGCCTACTGCTACAACATCACCAAGGAGGCTAAAGATTGTAATAGTGGTGGTGGAGTGGTAATGTACCAAGCATGCCAAAACAGTGGCATGCCTGTTGTTCAACTACTCAATTTCTATACTTATTTCACACCATTACATTTCTACAAACAAAATGACCACTAAATCTTCCTACTTTATGTGCTAGTTTCCTCTATTTAACCACATTCACAAGTCAATGTGTATTCAATGAGATGTGTTTTCCTTTCTTTTTTTGTTCTTTGCTTCAAGTCTAAAGTCTAGTAATAATGATAATAAGTTGCGTTTATGGACTTGACCAGGAATACTGACAAACAGTTTGAATTGGAACTCTTCAGTCTGCATTTTGGTTCCTCGAATGCTCTCAAATAATTATAATGCCAGGATTTGGTTTGGTTGTAATGATGAAGTAAAGATTAACTTATTAAGTTTACATAGTTCAATTAGTTACTTATTTTGAGCAACTACATAAACTGTACAAGGATTTTAGTAAAAGCGAGAGCAATAGTAACAGAACAACGGTGTGAAAGATAGTAGAAAGACATTTAATATCTTTCTTGGCCAAGTGGGACAGTGCTCAAATACTGTCAACATAAGATATTTGTGGTAATTATTAGCTAGTTGACGTGCCCAGCAATATGTGAACTGGCCGGTCCCATAACACACTATGTGTAACTGTGTGATATCACTAATCACTCGTTCTTCCAGCAAGGTCCTCTTCATGGCTATAGAGTAGTAGTATTTTTTGACCTTCGCTCGTAAAAATTATCATTCAAAACCACATGGCAGTTCTGGCAGGTGGGTATTACGGTAGAAGTTCTGATAGCATGTGATGAGAGAACCGTAGCGCTGAAGCGGTTGATATCAGCAACATGGAATGCTGGCTCTTATTGTGTCAATTTCCTCAACACAAGAGTTTCAATCCAATACACTCCTTCTATCGCGATTTCATTACACTGCTTCACTGTGCGGAATGTAAATGCTATTAATTTAATAAAAATTCCAGCTTTTAAGAAAATTTTCAATCAGAACTGCCAGAATTTCAGAGAGTAATTCTTATGAGTGATTCACATCAGATTTGTTTATTTGTCGTGTGTTTCTGTGTGAAGAAAATAAACAAAGTTAAACTGCCCCAAAGACCGCGTATTTTAAAAAGTACTTTAATAAGTAGAGTAGAAGTAAAACGTTAAAGGAATGAGTCCAGAAAATGGTGGTACAGCGCCAGAGGGCGATTAGCAGGGAATGGTGGTACAGCGCCAGAGGGCCCTCTGCAGGGCGATTAGCAGGGAATGGTGGTACAGCGCCAGAGGGCGATTAGCAGGGAATGGTGGTGCCCTCTGCAGGGCGATTAGCAGGGAACAATATCTGGTGTGAAATACTCACACGACTTCCTTTTATTCCAATTAATACAATTAAATTAACAATTTTTTTTTTAAATTGCAATGTTTACAATCATATTCGGTAAATTTGCATTTTCGGTTAATCATTTTTTTTTAATTTGATCTAGCAATGCGCCTTTGTATA
This sequence comes from Triatoma infestans, assembly GCA_011037195.1. Lineage (NCBI taxonomy): Eukaryota > Metazoa > Arthropoda > Insecta > Hemiptera > Reduviidae > Triatoma > Triatoma infestans. The sequence goes on along the minus strand of JAAEAF010000286.1, from coordinate 24,158 downwards.
TTAATTTTATGCAGGTAGTTAAAGCATACATTTTACTGAAGTGGTATTATAGAGAAAAACATAAAGCTACGGTTCCCTCAGAATCCCCCAAATATTAATTTATCCGGGAAAATGTTAGAAATAAAAGTGATAGGTATTAATGTATGTAGATAGTATAAAACTGTAAAGAAAATCCAAGGAGCCGTTTACGAGAAAATCGCGAAAAACTAAAGAAGAAAATTCAGTAAAGTGACACTTCTGATTGCTGGATTTTGGTATACCAAGTTTGAGATTCCTACGATTTTTCGTTTTTGATGTATTACACACACACACACACACACACACACACACACACACACACACACATATATATATACACACAAGACCATTCATTGAAAACAATTTTTTCGTACTCAAGGGACCTCAAAACATGTATTTCCCATGGAAACTCAATTTCAAAAATTTGACACAATCGCAACACTTACTTTCACTAGGAGGAGTAAGAGAAAGTGAAAAAGATTTATCTTAAGAGTTTTCTATCTGAATGAATATTTGTCACTAATTATATGAAACGTAATGGACAAGATTAAAAGAAGTTAAGCATTTGAGTAGCATTATAATAGTGGGGAAATAAAAGGATTATAATATGTAGAAGAGTATTTAGAGAGAGTACCTTAGAGAAGGGAGAGAGAGAATAAGAGAACTAATAGTGAGAGAAAAGTTTGAGTACTATATGGTGAGTACAGAAGGCAGAACGGTGAGAATTGGTGCAAGAGAAAACTGGAAAGACACCCATACAGTGGAGAGGATATAGCGTAGAAAAGGATGGAGGCGGTAAAACCAAGAACCGTGACTATAGTAGTAGTGCGGAGTAGTGTTACATGGCTCCGCGGGTGTATAACAGGTGAGAGGGAGAGAGTGGGAGTGGGAAGAGAAAGAGAGATATCCCGGTAGCCGGGTAGTTGTGTGGGGGTAAGGGTAAATCAATAAAACAAACAAGGTGGTGGCTTCACAACCAAGTGTAGAGAGCACACTCCACTGTGGGAGAGCCGCCAAAGAGTGGAGCCACCAGAGGACACCATGCGAGCTCTATACCACCATCACCTCGCCCCATACAGCACAACCAACCCTTACAGTTCCCAAAAAAACATTTTTTTTTAACACGTGTCTTTCACTCTCATAACCTTTACCAAAACTAGCTCACTTCCAAACAGCCAGTCTAGTATATAGTCTCACCACTACACAGACATAAATACAAATTCTACCTCTTCATATATATTATATATGTACTATAGACTTCCAATACAGTAGTGCGCTTCAAGCAGTGGGGAGAACACAAAGTGCGCCTTCCAATCACTACCATCACTGACACAGTATTTTCTTTTCACTTTCCGTTACTGCTTTTAAGAGGAACTACGTATAAAGTCAAATTTTCGAAATTGAGTTTCCAACTGGAATACAGTTTTGAAATCACAAGATCACGAAAAATGTGGTTTACAAAATTTTTTTTGTTTATACTAGCAGGGTTCCGCTGCGCTGTCCGTGGCCAATCCGAGGAAGCTAAGCTGAACGCCATTGTGTGAAAGCACTTTACTTAAGTGTACAATATTAAATTTTTTCTACAATCGGTTTAGAAAATAAATAGTTTAGACATGTTTAGAAACTGTCACCATAAATGGTGTTTTAAATTGTCTAAAACTGGATTGGAATATGGACGCACGGCCGCTCCTCCATGTTATAAATCATTTTAAAAATTTCATCAGTAACTCCGTCTGGGGCGGAGGTCAAACAAAGCCAAATTTAGATATGGCGCCTCGTTTTCAAGTTATTTAGGAAATAGGTAGTTAGGAAGATAATTGTAACAGAATTAAACCTTCTTTTTAGTTCCTTTGTTCATAAGTAAACGGAAAATCGAATTCGAGTTTAATGGTTTTAATTTATTCTGTTTGGATGGGTATATGTGGATGGTTCCGTAATGCTGGATTAACATCTGAATTTTATCCGCCGTAACATGCATGTTTTTCATGTTCCTGACCTGTTTCGGATTTTCATCCATCGAGATCTAATCTAATCTAGAAACTCGGGGCCTCCATAAAGGAGGTTCAGCACTTAGATCTCATCCTCAGCTGCCCATTGTGCACCGGTAAGAACGCCTCACATCAGCCCTTTATCATTAAAAAACGCCAGGGCTGAGGCGAGTGAAATTTTTGATCCAGCCTTCGGCTCCAGAAATGTGGGTGCCAAATTTCAGGAGTTGACTGCGAGCATAGTGCACGCACTCTCCAAGAAGGTGAAACGCTGTCTTATCCTTTTGGCCGCATTTCCTGCAAAGTGGGTCCGCAGAGAGACCCATATTATGCAATGCTTCCTTAGAAGGCAGTGCCCTGTAACTAGGGCAGTAATTCCCCTTAGCTCCACTTTTGTTCTGCCGAGAGGATAGTTGAGCGAATCTTTGAGGGGGGCTCCAAGAAAATCTTAGAGTGCCTCAACCCCGCAATATTTTCCCAATATAATGTATGTTTCCGTGTTTGCCATTTTTTAAAAGTCCTTCAGGCAGTTCTGTACGAGATGCCGCAGAAAGGCTCCGGAGCAATGGGCGCTCGTGAGGCGCCCTCCTTTGCCAGCCTCCTTTGTCGGCCTCTTTATTGCCTTGAGTGCCTTTGTGCCCCGTCACCCAGCCTAGCCGAAGGCTATTATGGCTTGTAAGAGATTCTAACTGTTCGCGGCATTCCTTAACAATCTTCGACCTGATGCAGTTCGCTTCTAAAGCCTTTAGTGCGGCCTGGCTATCAGAGAAGATCGTAATTCTTCTGCTCGTTACGCCCTTATCCCTATGATATTGGACACAACTTAAAATGGCGAAGATTTCCGCATGAAAGACCGTTGGGATGCTACCAAGAGATATGGCGATGCCGGTGCAGCGCGCCTAATATGCACGCCAGCTCCGACACCAGAGCCATCTATGTATACTGCGATTTCATTTTTACTCGTGTTGGTTACCGTGTTACTCCAGTTTGGACCCGTGTTTGGTAATGAGCGTCCCATGTGAAGTTGTCACCCTGAATTTTGATTTAAAGAGATACATCGGGTTCATCAGATCTGCTCCCATACGTAGCTGTGGGATTTTCCCTAAGGACACGAATATTTTTCCATGCCCCACGGATTTATGTGCGAGTTGCAGGTTACGAATGCCGGTCAGCCTATAGGCCGTCCTTAAGGCCTCCGCTCCCGCCATCATGTGCAGCGGCGGAAGTCCTGGGAGGATATCCCAGGCCGCCGTGGGAGTGATCCATCGTTATAGTATGTTTATCAAGTTCGTGTAGAGAATTGACTTCAACCTAATGTTTCTGCTTCGCACAACACTTTTTGATTTGTATCCGCGGGGTTATCTATGATTTGGTTGAAGTCAACTCATTAAAACTGAAAACGAACTTACTCTGTCGATGTATGAAAATCTGAAACCGATCAGGAACATGAAAAACATACATGCTACGACGAATAAAATCCCAGATATTGTGGTGGTTGGTTCCGCAGAGCTGGAAAGCATCAGAGACGTTTTCCGTGGTAGCCTGCTTCATTTTGTGGTCATCGACCGGTTTCGGGCGTTCGCCCATCTTCAGGATACGTTTTTTAGATAGTATGACAACACAGACTTGCACAGAGCAAACTTACTTTACACACTGACTGATTGTAATGTGTTTGTAAAATACCTGCCTATAATTATGTAATGCCTATAATTATGTAATGCCTATAATTATGTAATGCCTATAATTATGTAATGCCTATAATTATGTAATGCCTATAATTATGTAAAAAAACCTGCCTATAATACATATTATTAAAATTTTACAAACACATTACAATCAGTGTGTAAACTAAGTTTGCTGTGGCAAGTCTGTGTTGTCACACTGCCTGAAAAACGCAACCTGAAGATGGGCGAACGCCCGAAACCGGTCGATGACCACAAAATGAAGCAGGCTACCACGGAAAATGTCTCTGATAAAATCCCAGATGTTAATCCAGTATTACAGAACCATCCACTTATTCTTAAATTATACAATTTAGCAGTTATACGCGGGTCTCGAACTGGGGACCACTACATCAAACCTGCCTATAGTACATATTATTAAAATTTTACAAACACATTACAATTATTAAAAGTAAACAAGAATTGTTCTAAAAAATAAAATAAATCTGGAAAAATTAACAAACAAACCAACATGATTATATATTCTATAAGCTAATTAATGGAACTTAAAGGGAAAAGAGCTAATTTATTATAAAGCGTAATTTTTCTAGTTTTTGATTATTTATTTCCGGTGAAAACTCCTTTAAAAATTTAACTGTATCACAAAGTTCTCCTTACATCAGTAAGAGAAAGTAATACGGAAGTAAATTTTTATTTTTTATTTTATGTTTTTTTTTATTTTATTATTTAATTGTAATACAGTACCAACACAAAATGTGTTTTGCCTGTAATGCTGTAAGATAATGTACTGACGTGTAGAACGTGTGCAGGTACCCGATCCAATGATGGCCCTGTTGGAGTGATTTGTTTATGAAGTGAATAAATGAAATGTGAAGTGAAATGAATGTATGGGTGTGAATGTAATTATGCTAGTTCATAATGTCTTCAGTGAGGTCTGTCAGTCAGTATGAAGTTTGTCTACGGTGGATGTAACAAGTCTTGTGGCCATCTCCGTTTTAGTCTTCTTTCTGGAATCAGAGACATTTTCCGTGGTAGCCTGCTTCGTTTTGTGGTCATCGACCGGTTTCGGGCGTTCGCCCATCTTCAGGATGCGTTTTTCAGACAGTGTGCCAACACAGACTCGTACAGAGACTTAACTTCACACTAACTTCTTTCTGGAACTACAGTTCTTTGTAAATTGTTGATGAAAAGATTTGTATGACTGTTCAGTTTGACATGATACTTAGTGTACAGTCGATGTGCTGCTTGTTGTACTGTTTCAGTGTTTGTGTCTTTATGAATTGTTTCGTTTTTAACATAGAAAGGAGATGAAAGTGTAGTCCGCAGTGTGCGAGATTGGAATGTCTCAATTTTTTTCAAATGTGTCTGTTTAGCCGCTCCCCAAAGCTGAAGTCCGTATGTCCAAAGTGGTTTCAGTAGTGTCTTGTAAATTAGGAGTTTGTTGTTTATGTTTAATGTGGATCTTGTCTTTAGTAATCTGTATAACTGTTTGAAACGTAAATTAAGTTCAGTCTTTTAATCTTTACATGTGTTGCCCAAGTTAGTCGTTTGTCCAAGTGCATCCCTAAATATTTTACTGAGTTACTTAACGATAATGGTTCGTTATCATATTTCACAGGTGTATCTTCCGTCTTTTTTAGAGTAAAATGTACTGTTTTTGTTTTGTTTATATTGAGTTTACTTTTCCATGTGATGTTCCAGTTATGCAAGTTAGTCAAATGCTGCTCCAGTATTAGTTTGTTGGTTATTAAGTCTATGTTGGTAACAAGTAGTGCTGTGTCATCCGCATAGGTCGCAGTAACAATATTCGGATGTTCAGGTATGTCGTATGTGTAAATATTGTATAGTAGTGGCCCCGGAACACTCCCCTGCGGGACTCCAGCCTCAATGAGATGAATGCCGGAGATAACTGTATTTACCCTAACACTGAGGAATCTGTCCTCAAGATAAGATTTTAGCGAAAGGTAATAAGTGAAAGGTAGAATTCTCTTTAGTATGGCAATCCTGGGTGCCATACTTTATAAGAAGGCTTGTGAAACATCTAGGAAAATGCCTGTACAAATCTGGTTGGATTCGAGAGCGTTAGCAATGTGTGTTGTGACTCTTTGTATTTGATGAATAGTAGAGTGCTGTTGTCTGAAGCCAAATTGATGCTGTGGTATGATACGGTCTGTATAGTGTGTAAGTCGTTTTATGAGCAGTTTTTCTAGTAATTTTCCTAGGATCGGAAGCAAACTAATTGGTCTGTAGGAAGTAGGCTCTGTAGGAGATTTGCCAGGTTTTGGTATCATAGTTACTAAGGAATATTTCCAGATAAGAGGGAAATAAACAGTCCTTGGTGATGCATTAAATAGAAACGTGAGGTACAGTATTGCTTTTTTTGGCAATAGCTTAAGGCTGTCTGCAGTAATGAGATCGTATCCCGGTGATTTTTTGTTTGGCAAGTTCTTAATAGCATGTTGTACTTCTGCGGGTGTAAAAGGTTTTGGTGGAAGTGAAAGTTGGAGTGGTTCATACAATTCAGTTCTTGTTCTATTGTGAGTCTCTTCTTCCGCATAGTTATGAGGCTGGAAAACTTGTTGGAGGTGGTGGGAGAAAAGTGAGGCTTTTTCTTCGTCAGCTGTTGTCCATTTTCCATTGTCGTTTTTAAAGGTGATGTGACAGGTATGTAGTGTAAAATGCGTTTTGTTGTCCTCCATAAGCTGTTGCCTTTGGTGCTAAGGGATTGTAAGTATTCTTCTTGCCTTTTAGAATTTAGGTCGTTTAGTTCAGTGTTAAGATGTGACTTGGTTGTAGTGCGCCCTGTGTGATGGTTGTCGTGTGCGTTGCCACTGTTTTCTTAGAGTCCGCTTTTCGCGCAACACTAGTCTAATATGTGAGGTAAGCAAGTAGCTGTTCGTGGCTTGTGTTGATGATTGTGTCTAGTCTGCGATTTATATATTGCTGTTTGGATTAGTGTTGTAAATGCTTGTACTGCCTTGTCAAGTTCATCAGAACTCTTCAAGGAAATGTTTAAGTTAACTGTGGAGTTAACTCAATTTTGTTTTGAAAATCTTTTACATCTAAGACACCCTCCATTATTCTAGGGTACTTTGTGTTTGCGTAAAGATTGGCATTAGATTGAGTAAGTAATACTGCAGAGTGATCAGAATCCAAGTCGGGAAGTGTTTGGATAGTTAGATTATGTGTGTTCATACCTTTGATTAAGAAAAAGTCTAAGACTTCAGGAATTCTGTGACGATCAACTGGCCAATGTGTGGGGGAGGAAGGTGCAATTGGAATTAGGTTGTGTTTATGTATAACGTTGTATAATATTCGACCTGGTGGTGATATTAGACGGGAGCCCCAACAGATATGTTTTGCATTAAAATCACCTCCAATGATAACCCTTTGACCTGCTATTCGAAGAAGTTCATCGAATATCCAAGGTTCTAATCGATGATTTGGAGATCTATAAAAAGAAATCATTACTGTAGTACCTCTGTCAGTGTAAAGTTTGATAGCACTCATCTGTATGGCATCAGTTTGTTGTAGCATTACAACTTCGTGTTTTATGTAGTTGTTTATAAGTACGGCTATGCCTCCGCGGGGAGTATTCTAGAGGTGTTGTCATTTCTGTAAAGAGTGAAGTAGGGTAAAGAGAAGAATGACCGGGATGTAAAGTGAGCTTCAGTAATGAGAGCTAAGTCAATATGGTTATCTGTAATAAATTGTTTGAATATATTTTATTTAAAAAGTAGTCCGTTTGCGTTCCAGAGAAGTATCGTAAATGTGACATTAGTTCTGCTGCACCAGTGACGGCAGAATTTGTTGTATGTTTGAGACTAAGTGGGTGAGTATCTGAGTAAGTATCGGTTGCAGTACTGTCTGTATAGTGTTGGAAATTAGAGTTGTAAGCGATTCACTTAGTGTAGGCAGGCTGTGGATGGATGTTGTTGGTACATTTTGTGGATGTAGTGGTGCTGCTGGTGTTGTCTTCTTCATAGCTTGTGCATACGTTTTCTTCGTTGGTCCAAATTTGTTTCACTGGTTATAGTTTCTGTCCTTTCTGAAGGCGGTCTGGCCTTAGTTGGGCAGTAACTGGATCTGTACCTTGAGTCTCTTTGCTGCTGAAGAAGTTTGTGCACCTGACAGCCTTTGTAGTTAGCAACATGGCCATTACCACAGAGTGCGCATTTGGGAGGTATATCCCTTGGTTTAATACATATTTGTGAAGGGTGCTGTTCGCACATTTTACGCACTTTGGAGTGTGATTGCAATAGCGTTTTGTGTGACCATATTCTTGGCAGTTAATGCATTGTACTATATGTCTTTGTGGCTTCGGCTCTTCTACCTTAATAATAGTGTTTAATATATGCTTTATTTTGAAAACATCTATATTATTTGGGGCTTGCTTAAGATCGACAAAGAAGATCGGAAGAGGTGTTTTGGTTGCTGGGTGCAATGCATTAACTTCCTGAATAACAGTATGGTTCTGGCTTGCTAGTTCATTAACAATTGCTTTTTTATATCGGTGGTGTGATGGAGGTTTCTTAGTACTATACGGTAAGGTTTGTCCTCTTTCAACTGATAGGTGTGAAAATCACAGTTCTCTCTTTTGACCAAATGAACCAGTGTTCTGTAATCGTCAGGGGTGCTAGGAAGTATTTTAACCTGATTAACTTTGCATATGCATTTAAATTGGTCAAGACCTACCTCTTTTTCTAGAACTTCACGCCGTTTATTATAATTTGATATATTTCTTAGAAATATGGGTGGTGGTCTAGGTTGGATGCTTGATATGGTATGTGGTTCTTCAGACTGTGTCTGCTGACAAGTACAGAAAATTTGTTGGATGTGCAGAAATTTTGTTGGCTGCTACTGGTGAGGTTATGTATAACTTTAACTCGCTTAGGGACTGACCACGGACCGTTTTCTGCGTCCGGTGCCGAATCCATGTGTATCGAACCAAATGGAAACGCGATTACACTTATTCCGTCACTAATTTATTGAAAAAATAATACACACTTAATACACAACACTTAGTTGCCAACTTTTATCGATAGAACTGCCACAATTTACTGTTATTCAATTGTAGCAGTATAATACTGACATTTTAGTATTTATCACTCACAATGTAAATATTATTTAATAGAAAACAACTTAAAAAGTAATTTATTTTTCACAGAAAAATAATCGGAAGTAAATGTAAAGAGAGAATTCAAATCGTGAGGACTAAGTTTGCATTTTAATAACACTGATGAAATTCTTTTATATATATATATATAAACAAAAGTCCATATTATGTTTGTAGAACAGGTGAGAATTATTTATTGCGTAATCAGTAAAATTACATGATATAATAATATTGTCAGTGTAAGTGATATGTATGTTGTTAGAAGAGTAGGTAGTGAGAGCACTTTGAAATCAGAAATTCAAACTGCGTTAAAAGGAACAACTTTAGTCATTTCCGGTGTGTGATAGGCAGCAGTAGCGCCACCATACTGATAACACAAACCATATTCTCCTGTTCACACAACTCCCTTCCACCAATATAACTATATATATAAATGTCTGCGTGTTTGTTACACCTCTATTTTACATTCTACTTTACAATAAACTGACTGCCTTCCTCCGCATGTCACAACATGTTCATATATGCATATTTCAAATACATTTATAACATATACATACATAGTATTTATAAATTTGGCCACACCTTGCCCAAAATAATGCGATTGCAAAGAAAATATCGGGAGTGGTCACTTCTATCATTTCTCTTACTGCTTTATGAGAAAGATTGCAATAGTTTCAGTTTTTCTAATTTGGAGACGACCGAACTTCTTGTGAGCAGGAAACAGTGTTAGTTCAAATCAGGTATGCATCATTTTTTTTTCAACTGGGTATTTTGTTATGTATGTAAAAGCAAAATATCCAAAACAATAAAGAATCAGACGATCTTTTAAATGTATTCGATTCGCTTTGAGATCGCATCATTGGTCTTTGAATATATGAATCTTTTCTTCCATATTGTAATAGCCTTATTCAATGTAGTTTTTGGTTTGATTTTTGGACCAACAATGACAAAATAAAAATCTTGAGTGATTATAAAATAATAGAAAGACGAGGGCCTCAATTTTCCCACAATTTTGCATGTAGATAATTGTAAATGGATAGGCTATTAAGAGTGTATTAAAGTATATCAGTGTAGACAATTTTATGTAACAAACCATTTTTAACCCCAAAATTTTCTCTTCTTCTCCCCGCCGGCACGTAATTGGCTAATAGATTACGAGATCTGGTTTTGTTCCGGAAAAAGAATGAAAAAAACGATCAAATAACGATTTTCCTTATTTACGTGTAAGAGGGAATAAGACCTCACTCTTACATATTTTACAATCTTCCACTGCTTTTCTTGCCAATTATGCCGTGAATTTTTTACCATTGTGCTCCTGCCGAATACACTCTTACATCAGCCCTGTTCCATTAATGAGTAAAGTGCTGGGCATAACTACACTTTTCAGTCATACACAGTCAATCACTTTTGTTTGAGTCATTTTTTAGAAAATTGATTTTAAAAGGGTGGGGGCGGGGGAGGATTTTTATAATATTATGGAGTGTAACCACAAATCGCACTTCCAGTCCTCTAGATGTGACTACATTGGGAGGCAGCGCTCTCTGTCAGCTTCCAGTAAAGCTTCTAACGGCATTTTAAAATGAATCTAACTCAGATATCACTCAAAACTCCTATAAAATCAATTTTTCTTGGGGACAAAAAAATCAAACAAAGTGATTGGTTAATGTTTAGTTTGCCAAATTTAAAGAAAATTATTAGTGGAGCCATTCACTAGAAAATTGCAAAATCTTGTCTGTAAATTCGCATCTTTTTTCCTTCCAGGATAGGGTCCTTGGACTTTCAGACCAGGACTTGTTAAAGAGATTGTTAAAAGAACCTAATTGATATTGGAGCAAGCTATAAATATATGTAAAAGCTCGGAAGCAACGGATATGCAGGGTACATCGTTAACAGATCAAGTGCCAGACAGGATTCTGCAGATATTATAGGTGATTGGTTACCTTCTACTATCTGGAATTTTAGGGTCTGTTCCTCTAGTTCGCCTGTACATTTTAGTACCACTTCACACAAGGCTGTGATTATTTCTCCTCCATAGCAGTGCAGCCGAATATGCGATTTCTCAAGTTTTAGATGTCTATCTTGTACAATCTTCTTGAGATCTTTAAGAGCCATCACGTTGCATGATGCTCCCCTGTCTAGTTGACATCTTAGAGTTGTGGAAAATTTCTCACTATTCACAAACGACAGCTCTGTAAGCCTCGTTAGCAGTAGGCAGCTGAATATCAATGAATTTTCTAATAGAGATGAGGCAGTATTTAGATCAACTCCATTCTCAAGAAAGGAGTCTCAATGTTGCAAATACTGTGGAAATAGCCATCCCAAAGGAAGCCAATCTTGCCCGGCATATGGAGCTGTATGGAAGAACTGTGGACTAAAAAACCATTTTGCGCGAGTCTGCCAACAACCGAAAAATCGACAAACACCAAGGCCAAGTAAATATACTTAATAACGATGCGATAGTGAATCAAAAATTAATACTTCAGAATCTCTTTTTCAGTTCAGTGCACGAAATAAAAAGCAGTGGCTTACAGAGCTGTCGTTTGTGAATAGTGAGAAATTTTCCACAACTCTAAGATGTCAACTAGACATGGGAGCATCATGCAACGTGATGGCTCTTAAAGATCTCAAGAAGATTGTACAAGATAGACATCTAAAACTTGAGAAGTCGCATATTCGGCTGCACTGCTATGGAGGAGAAATAATCACACCCTTGTGTGAAGTGGTACTAAAATGTACACGCGAACTAGAGGAACAGACCCTAAAATTCCAGATAGTAGAAGGTAACCAACCACATATAATATCTGCAGAATCCTGTCTGGCACTTGATCTGTTGAAAGTCAACGCCAAATTATGTCTCATTGAAGCAAACCGCCCGGAATACAGAAATGTTCAGCAATTTTGAATCCTGTTTCTCAGAATTGTGGTGCCTGCCAGGGTTGTATAATATTCAGCTCGACCCACAAGCAAAACCAACGAAACAGTAGCCTAGAAGAATACCAATTCCCTTAAGAGACCGCTTGAGAGGGGAAATCGAAGATATGGTAACGAAAGGAATTATTATGAAGGAAACTGGCCCAACAGCTTGTATTAACAGCTTGGTTATAGTAGAAAAAAAAAGATAATAAATTGCGAATATGCATTGACCCCAGGGATCTAAATAGATGCATAAAAAGAAGCTATTATCAAACACCGATTCTAGAAAAATTATTACCAAGATTGTGCAAGGCAAAAATATTTTCAGAGTGGATGCTAAAAGCGGATTTTGGCAAGCCAAATTATCTGAACAGAGCAGTAAACTCACAACATTCTGGACACCGTTTGGAAGATACCGCTGGCTTAGAATGCCTTTTGGTATAAACTCAGCTCCTGAAGAATTCCAAAGAAGATTACATGAACATCTAAAGGACTTAGAAGGAGTAGCAGTCATAGCAGACGATATTCTTACCTTGGGTCAGGCGACTCTCAGGAAGAAGCCATTCATGATCATAACATCAATTTCCTAGAATGTTTGAAGAGAGCTATAGATATGAATCTCAAATTAAATAAGGACACACTGAATTTTAAACTAACTGAAGTCATATACGTGGTCATATACTATCTGACAAGGGCATAAAACCAGATCCGGATAAAAACAAGGCAATTTTGCAGTTGCCCGATCCGAAAAATAAAAAAGAACTGCAACGATTTTTAGGAATCGTTAATTATCTTAGAAAGTTTCTACCCAGTCTCTCTTCTGAAACAGAAGCTCTCCGGATATTTACTCAAGAAGATGTACCCTGGCATTGGGAAGCAGACCAAGAGGACTTTATAAAAATAAAGAAACTAGTCACGACAGCACCTATACTTCAATATTATGATGTGAGGAAACCTGTAAAAATCCAGTGTGATGCAACCGATAGCGGTTTAGTAGCAGTGCTGATGCAAGATGAACTTACGCCTCAAGAGTCCTGTCGCCAGTATAAAGAGCATACGCTCAAATAGAAAAAGAATGTTTAGCTATTCTATTTGCCTGTCAGAAGTTCAATCAATACATCTCAGGCAAAAGAGACGTTTTGGTCGAAACGGATCACCAACCCCTTCAAACCATAATTAATAAAACTTTATTGACAGCTTCCAAACGTCTGCAGCGAATGATGCTGATATTACAAAACTACGACTTAATAGTGAAATATAAACCTGGAAAGCCCATGCTTTTGCCAGATATGCTATCGCGAGCTCCGACGATGCACCGGAACATATACAGTTTGAACACATTGGAGTAGTCATACAAGATTTAGAAAATGTAAACCAACTGAATAACCTTAATGTAGCTGAAGAACGTTTGAATGAAATTTTAAAGGCCACCGCTGAAGATTCAAAACTCCCAAAGGTTAAATAATACAATTCTCAAAAGCTGGCCTCACTTAAAGCATCTAGTACTATCAGAAATAAGAGAGTTTTGGCATTGCAGAGACGAACTGAGTATTCAGGATGGTATTATCCTTAGAGGAAACAGACTAATTGTACCAGGAATGCTACGCACTGAAATGATGAAACGACTCCATACAATTCACCGAGGCATCGGAGCAACACTCAACAGAGCTAGAAGCATATTGTACTGTCCACATATGGAGGAAGATATAAAACGAACTATCAGCCAATGTAGGTCATGCCAAGATTATTCCCCAAGACAAGTGCGCATGCCAATGCAGACTCAGGAAACCCCAGAGCTACCTTGGGAAAGGAAAGCTTTAGAATTTTTAATCTTGATAATAGAAATTTCCTAGTTCTGGTAGACTACTACACTGATTTCTGGGAGATCACGGAGCTCACGAGTGGGACAACAAAAGAAGTTATAAAATTTCGGAAGAAATGTTTCGCTTGTAATGGGATCCCACGAGTCTTAGTGAGCGACAACGCTCAGCAATTTGTTAGTTTTGCTCAGGAATGGGAATTTGATCATATAACATTCTCGCCTTCTCAAAGCAGAGCCAATGGCAAAGCTGAATCTGCTGTGAAAATCGTAAAGTCTTTAGTGCAAAAAATCAAAGGTTGAAGGCTCAGGTTTCTGGTTAGGTCTGTTGGAATGGAGGAATACACCAGGTACAGGAATAAGCTCGAGTCCAACCCAGAGATTGTTCTCAAGGAAAACTAGAACAACTCTCCCAGAACTGGCAGGAAATATGCACCCCCAACCGGTAGAAGAAGTGAGAGAGAACATTAATCTTAGGAAGAAAAAGATGAAAATACGGTATGACGAACGAAGAACCTCGATTACCTCGATTAGAGATTGGAGAAGGAGTTAAGATTAAGTTGCAGCCCAAGTCACCAAGCTGGAATTCAGGGAGAGTAACAGCTGAGCTGGAAGTCCTATGTAGTGGACGTGGGAGATCACAAGTACCGACGGAACAGAGAGTTTATAAAGCCAGCAAAGGATAATTGCTCCAACACAACGGAGGAAAATAAATCTCTATCGAATGGTTCCGACACCATGATCAAAAATAAGTCACTCCCGTCTAAGCAAACGAGATCTGGAAGGAACTATTGACGCAAGAGAATTATTGACTTTGAAACGAAGAACTTCTCACAAAAGGGAAAAGATGTTTCAGATGATATTAAATCATTTCATAATAAGTATGATTTAATTATAGTTAAAAATACATATGTTTAGTTTTAGTATTTTGTATGTAGTATTATTGTTGTTGAAATATAAAAATATCTTTAATATATTGCCTTTATTTATTCATTCTTAAAAGATTTCCAGAAGTGTCACTTTAATATTGCAGCTCCTCTCACAGCTGTCTAAAATCAATTTTTTTTTTTTTTTTTGGAAAAATGTTTCAAGCTGGAAGTTACAGGCATTATACGGATGTGTATTTAGTTAGTACGCGAAGTTTTGAGAAAATCGATGGAGCCATTTTCGAGAAAACATTGCACAAAAAACAAAAAAAAATTCAGTAAAGTCACAGTCCAGCTTGATGAATTTTTGGCCGAAATCATTCTTGCATCCAAACAGAATTAAATTCCTATTGAATTTTTAGGATTTAACTCAAGTATTTTCTTGTAATTTTTTTCCTTTTTTAGGCTATGAAGTTCACACATACAACGTACACATTCGCTAAAACATTTACGTACACTGCTGGGGATACAATAAATATTCTGGTGGCAGTGCATCATATTCCCTTAAAAAAAATAATTGATGTATGCATTTACGTATACATCACTGCAAATCTGGATGAGCTTTGGCCTTCCAAACTAAGTTATTCCAGATCTCTCTGGCTTTAACAACCATCTTCCATTATCTTATCCTAAACGTTCTTGATATTTCGATCCAATTCATCAATCCAACCCACCCAAGGTCTTTCTGTTTTTCACTTACCACTTATAGAGCCTCTTAAAATTTTCTTTTACATCATCCATTCTGAAAACATGGTCTGGCCCAGTATTTCCTGCATATTTATCTCTTACTATATCTTTATTTTTCAACATTAGTTGTATTTTCTGGTTACTCCTGATTTTTCATGCCCCATCTAATTGGATTACACACATAGGTTCTTCTTATTTAAATAATAGTGGAGTTTGGCACAAGCAAAATTTGGTTGGCTGAGGCCAAAGAAAAAGGCTTTTCAACTTTAAGAAGTTTGGAAAAAAATAAACTTCCTAAGGTTAAAAAGATTTTTTTTTGGCCCCAGCCAACCCAATTTTGGCATGTTTCTACTTATTTATATTTACGCATAAATTGAATTTTAAACCATCAATTTCCGGTGAAAACTCAATTCCCAAAATTTGACTTGATCTCAAGTGTTAGATCTCTTACAGCACTAAGAGAAAATAGAAAATTAATTTTTAGAGAAAAACCTTGTCAACAATGAATATTGTCTATTCATAATTCTGAAGAGCTGAAAGGTCAGCAATATAGTAGCTAGTAAATTCAACCTGGTGAATTTAATAAAATAAACAGACATTAAATTTCAGCTGTACTCTTACTCTCTCACTCCTTGCATCTGTAATTGCCTCTGTTGTTTGTTTGTATGTGAGTATGTGTGTGCAATTGTATCTGTATGACTCTTCTTGTTCCTGCCTTTCTAGTCCTAGTCTGACGCAAACATATGTCTGAGGGTCCAACAGACCTGGGTCACGTGACTTAATACACAAACAAACACCCCAGTGGCCTTATATTTACTATTCTCTGTTTACACATAACATATAGAATTTGTTACCACAATACGCAGTGTTATTTTCCCATACAAACGGCTATGTCCTATTTATCCTAGACTAATGAGTCTCTCGCTAAAAATAATATACATGAATGCGTATACGTGACATACCGACCCCGTAAACAGAAACATAGTTCAATTTTATCCTAATGTAATGGAAAACCTTTTATTACTTGCTCTTACTGGTGTAAGTAAAGTGTACGTGAATCATCATGCGTAACTCATTAACTACATATAAATATATTTCCGAAAAATCGCTTTTACTTGAAATTTTTCCGGAGAATTGTTAGGGGGGGGCAGTATAAACTCTAGTCCGCCATCTAAAGCACAACTTTAATATTAATATATAGTTTATGAAAAACCACGGTAGTACACTTCGGTAGAAGAAGATTTCTGTATCTGAAAAATATCCGGCTAAGGGTGCTGAGATGGAGTGGGAGAAGGAGGTAAATAACTATACTTTTGATTTACACATTGGTGTAACTGTCAAAATTTTTACTGTACATTTAGTACGTATTTCCCAAGTACCACAAACACAAAATCTTGTAATTCAGTACCAGGAATATTAGATTGAATACCGATATGTAAAATAGGTTGAATATGCCCAGAATTTGGAGGAACATGATCTACAACACTTATAGTATTAGTTTGTTCTAAAGGAACTTTACTATAATCCTGAAAACTATTTGGTTTAAACTGTACAGAAGCTAAATTAGCTGTTTTACATATATTAAACTTTCCATCTTTAAATTCCGCAATATATGTTGATAAATCTTCACCACCTAATAAATACGTTGCATCATTTACAATATGAGAATATTTAGGAAATAAAACGTTAGTTTTCACATCATACGAGTAGGAATATCTGTATGATTAATATAATTAAACATTTTTACATATTTAATTAATTCCGGTCAACCTGGATTTATTAAAGCTTTCTTTTTAGCTTCACTCTTATCATAGGGATATAATATTCCAATATATAATTTAAATGCTCTAGGAATACCACTACTGTAGGAATATTCTTATTAAATTTATCATTCCAATTTCCGTAACCCAATAATATTTACAGCATCTGGGGGTTCATACTTATCAATGGTCATAGGATTGGTAGCATTGCGAAAAACAGTTACGTTAAGAGTACAAAATTTTAAATTTAATCCTATGGCACTGTCACAAAATATACATTGACTACTATTAGCTGAACCAGTAATAGTAGTACCTGGATTAAAACTAGAACGAGTACCACGTGGTGTTACAATACATTCAACTTTCACTACACTCGATCCAGGAGGCAAACTATTATATTCAGCTTAATCTATCCAAAAAGAAGTTAATTGTACAGGAATTCATGCTAAACTAGTTATCGTTATTTTAGCTTTATCACCTACATCAAATATTTTATGTCTGTTCAAAAGTTACATATTCAGTATCATTAAACGGAGCTTGAATATAATCAATAGTATTTGTAGCTGTATTTGTTGAAGGAGTAACTGTTATTTGACTATTCAAAGCACCCCCTAAGACACTTCGCTTTTCTCGTCCCTGATTTCCTCCATCAGGTGCACCATCTCCTTCATCAGAACCACCCATTCTTGTCCTAAATATATAAGGCGATTCAAACATGTCACGAAATGATTCACTTTCTCTTGATATTCCTTGTTGCATTCCATATCCATCACCAAAACTAAAATCCGGTTTTGGAGATTTCTTTTTCTTCCTCCTGCAGCGGTTACAGATTGACTACGACGTTGATCACCTGTTGGAAAAGTACGTGGATAAATAGTAGCCTCTCATGGTGTGTGGGAAAATGACAGACAAAACCATCGGTATTTTGTCGCTCTTTCTCTTAGAACCCTTAGAATGATGTAAACTATGACGTTAGGACCTGGGCTAATGCGTTGACATGGGCTAAGTAAGGTTAAGTTGGTCACTACCAAGACAACCTTTGAAAAAATACAATGCCTAGCATGTTCATGTATAACGGGAGCAATGAGGACTTGCCCACCTGGACACGCATTCAAACTATGGGGTTCAGCGAAACGTTCAAATCTCCAAACAGTTCAATACCTTCTGTCCAAAATCCTTCGCACCCAATTAATGTTCCATTTTATGTTTCAAATATTCACACAGATCTAAAAAATTATTTTTGTAAGTAAGGTTGCCCGTAACGAATATAACAAATTCCATCAGAACTTCCATTCCCACTCTAATCCTCTTATTCGAAAATTATCATCCCGTTGTATTCCAGATAATCTTACCAGATGTTTAAGACGCCAGTGGCCTTGCGATCTCCTCTCCTCAGGATGAGGAGAGCAATTGGTTCCGATTAATTAGGGAGTGTTACCGCTGGGTAGCTTCTGCCGCGTTTAGAATGTGAGATACGTCAGTGTCTGCCAGTTGACAATGTTAACTATATTGCAATTTACGCTGGAAGGAGATTTGATGGAACGGATCGGTCTCGTTACGAAAACATAGTAATTCGACATAGCAGATATCTTTGTGGGAATATAGACTATTTTTCAAGCTTGTCGCTGGATTTCTTGAGTCGAATATACCTCTCGCCTATCCTGAATCCTAATCCAATGGACCGGGCGCCTTGCTACTTCTTGCCTAATCCCAAGCTCTTTTCCTCTGATGGTCCTAGATTACGCACCGGCGTGGGTTCATTTCTTGAATTCCTTAGGACTGTCACCTGTAACGTGGGGATGTCACAACCATTTCCCAAGAGAAAATGAAAATCAATTTTCCACCCCACCTCCTTCCCTGCGGGTTGTATTCTCTTTTGGTCTTCGACCGTGGATTGGTTGCAATTGGAGGTGTTAATCTTAACTCCTTACCTTTTTGTCTTCTTCCTGTCCTTGTCGTTCCTAAGCTGGTGTCAGGAGGATGTGGTAAAACCGTAGGGCAGGTTCAGGATTTTCTTGTTCATGCCCGGGCCAGTGACCATTCTGGCCTTTAATTAGGGGACTTGTTCCCTCTACGAAATGGTACCATGGGATCGTGAGTCAGCCCGGCGGAGTTCTGTCGCCGCGTTCACGAGTTGCGGAAAGGTTTCGTGGTGGTCGAGGATTCGCAGTGATGATGGTAGAGTCCCAATGTTTCCGTTTTGTGGGAGGAAGTTGGCTAGTTTGCCTTCGGGAACAGTTCCGCCTTCTTCCATTCCCTCACAACAACATGTCCTTGTCGTTCCATCTGCACGTGAGATCACCGATAGAGTCGGCAAGCTACTCATTCATGAGACAGGGCTGATGTAAGACTTTATTCGGAAGCTGAATGGGCCCTTGAGGCCTAAGTGCGTCTACTTCCTTTGGGAGGCCCCGAGATCTAGAATAAAACATTCTTACAGACTTAACTGGGATTGCCCAGTATAGATTCGGCAGTTAATAAAATCAATAATGTATTTATTTTGATTAATAAATATAAAACAAAAACTATGGTAAGAATTAGATCAATATTGGTTGGTAATTACAAAATCGAATCAAAATGTAATAGTCGATTATGCAGTAGAAGCGATAATAACTTATACAATGCAAGTGGCAGCGGTAGATGGATGGGGAGGGCAGACCATAGTGTGATTGGATATGACACTTAGAGGTGGAGGGAGGCGCGATCATATCACTTATACATTCACTAACAACAGGTTCTTCTCTATAGAGTAGAATGAACAGCACGGCCCATCAACCGCGCCAGGCTATTCACAGCGCACAATCCCATTGGTATGGGTGAGTGATATATGTATCCCGCCAAAACAAACAAAAGAGGCCATAGCCTAATTGAAAAACCCACCATCATCATAGCACATACCATACGTCATAACGGTCCCCTCCCAAACCATGGGCTCACCTCTCACTACCAAATAAAGTGGTTGGGGTCGTGTCATGGAAACTATATTTTAACCTGATTCAGATAATTTCAAATATTTATTTATACTTTTTTTTTTTACATGTGAATGTAATTTGTTGCTTCAAACCAACTGTATGGAGACTAATCCCGTTCATGATTGCTGGCAAAATTATAGCTGAACCATCTTTGGTACATGTTGTTATTACTGTATAACAATTGCCCTGAGGAATAACTAGGACTTGGGCAAAGGCTCCAGTCTCACTGAAACTTACCCACTCTTAGCTCACACTCAATGGGTAAGTTTCCCAGCATCTTTGAGAAAGGAATTCAATATTCAGTAATTGGTAGTTATATCCAATCGAGCAGAATTATCGGAAACAGAAAACTATAATCCTATATTATGGACAAGCCACCATTAATGCAGTTTTGGAATCGATAAATTTGATAGCCTGGACAGAAATAATATAATACATTCCCTTTTGGGTGCTTCCCAAACTTTCCTAATGAAGTTAATTTGATGACTGACAATGTGGGCAAGAAAAGTGGCAGTAATACCCTTTATGGGATCGGAGCCCTTCTGAAGGGGTCAGAGGTAGGCTAAGACCCTTCAAAGCAGCTAAGTACGGGAAACACCTAAAGCATACATCAGTCTACAAGATATGAGACACATTGATGATAGAGTTTCAATAAAAAAAGCATATTGCCCTAAACTACAATGAAAATGTTTTGATTTTCTAGAGTTTGAAAGTTAACAGTGGCTTGAAGGCCTACAATCAGAGTGTGCTATTGCAGCGGTTTTAACCTATCAGATCCCTATCCTTATTAGTGGAATCATTATCTTGGGTCTGTATTACGCTATAGTACATTAATGCTTTTTTTAATACATTTGATCCCTGCGACCTTGAACTTCTATTACGCACCACTATTGAGGAAGGTCTCAAAATAGTCTCCCTTCCACCTAGCTCTATTTCTTTCAGAAAGTTCATAACTGGCATTGGCTTTATCCTCCTCCGAAATCTGCCACTTAACCAAGCTTTGCTATCATCACAACCTGTTTTGAGTTTTTCCCTTATCCACAGAGAATCTGCTGCGCTATCACGTTCTAGGGCCCACTTCTTCAGGTATCTTCTCTGAGTCTAAAACGCCACGCGAGGAAATCCAACGTAGGCATATATAGCAAATATTTGCTCAGACGCCGTGCACGTCTCAAATTTTTTCCGGTCGTAGCTGCCCAGCGTTTTAACCTGCCCTTGTCCTGGGAGTTTTAATGCTCTGGATCAATACTCCCTTAGGTTTCTCCTCATTTAAAGAGCTCTTCTTGAAGAGAAGTTGAACACTTTATCTCCAGAAGATTTCCGAACCCGTAAAGGGTACCCATTCCTCTTTCCCTTGCCAGATCGTCGATCACATGAATGTAGGATTGCACTAAGAGAAAAAAAAATCTCTTGTGGAACTTGACTTTCTCTTTGTCATTAAAATTCTAATGCATTAGAATAAATTTTCTAAAAAGTCAGTATTTCTACTAAACAATTAGTTTTCTTAACTCCCACAAGATTTTAAAACCATTCGTTCTAATCAGGCCTTAGGTTTCCAGTCTCCCAGAATCAAACTAAACTAACTTTCTAGAATAACATGTAATCAATTCTGTGTCTGACTGGGTTGGTACTTGTCTCCCCACCACTCTATATTTCTGTTACGTCAAATGAGTAAAATTTGAGGTTTAAAGAGAAAGTGTCTGTGTTTGAAGTTAAAATTTGTGTCGTACCAAAATTTGATTCATATGCAAGAGACCTCAGAGCATTATTTCCGGAGAAAATTTGGGCGGAAGAATGTACACCTTCTGATTATATATATGACAGTGCAACAGCTGTTCTTTTTATTATACAAGTATATATTTTAATGTGAATCCTTAATTTAGATTTACAGCAAATTTATGGCGATCATTATCGATAGAGGCAGCCACAAAACCAAGTATCGATAATTACTTTAATAATGTTGGTAATAACAATGTTTAACAATGTTGGTAATAATAAAATAATTATATGAGAGAATTTTTCCAAAGTCTGCTAAACCGTCCCACCCATTCAGACCCGTATGATTTAATTAATTATAAATTTGCACAACATGTATTACATAATTCATAATGTTGGCACACTATTTATGCATGAAGTATATTAAACATATTAGATATGATTTTACAATAATAATAATAATAATCATCATCATCAAAGGATTGATTATTAATTAAGTCACCAACGACTAGAACTTAGCTTCCAGTTATCGTTTTATCATTATTCAGATAAATAGAGAGACTGACTTATTGCAATTATTCTGTTTATAGTAATTATAATATTATAACGACTTACAATAATTGTATCTTTGTATATATACTTGATTTGTAACATACATCTTCGATAATAAGATTAGTACACTGTTTGTAATAAACTTTACCATGGCCTATAGACAATGAGAATAAACAATTAATCTTAGATTGCTTAATAAATTAATTAAACTGTTTTTAGAGGATAGAATTTAATTGTCCTCCAACTAATTGATTGTTATTTACTTTTAATGTTTTTTCAAAATTGAATTTCCTTAGAAACCGTTGTTTTAAAGCTCACTGATTATGAACTATTATTTATTTCACTAGTGAGTAAAAAAGGGGCGAGATTATTGGGGTGAGTAAAAAAGGGGCGAGATTAGCACAGTAGATATTTGATAGCTATCACAGCAGATACCTATCAGAAGAGAGTAGATTCGGTGGGGGCTGCTATCAAGTGTACGCCACCGCGATCCTTATGGCTCTATTGTTACACCCACAAGATAGAGTGCCCTCCCCAGTCCTGTCTGTTTAGTTATCCTTAGGCATCTGTAGAAAGAGACTCCTGGGTTTAGCTCAGTTTCTCCTCCCCACTCTGACACAGGACGTGCAATGGTGTTTCTTTTTCCTCCTTACAAAATTGACCTCATTACAGCTATCAGGCCATTGCTATGCATGTGCTTATTAATACTACAGAGCCAAAAAGCAGACCTACAGTCATCCGTATAGCCGCCGCCTTGTGGGAGTAACTGCATTAAGCCTGGGTGAATCTATTAATAAACTTTTTACGCCTGCCTATGACCTGATGTTTTCACACACTATTGGTTTTCACACTTATGGTTTGATATCTGCACATATGAGGCATCTCTTGCAATGCCACAGAAAGAAAGTCCAATAAGGTTTCCTATGGAGCCCTCTCGGGCAAGGCGATCTGCTGCCTCGTTGCCCGAATACACTGAATGCGTAGATACCTAATTAGAAAAACCTTATTTGGTTATTAATTTCAATGAGGATGGCCTATGATGGCTGGTTCCATGAGGCCTCCTACAGTCCTTTTAATTCAATAGGTAGGTAACGATTGCTAGATCAGTGTAGCGCACTGGAATAGCATCGCGGTGGCCCCGGATTTGAGTCCAGCAGTGTTGCCCTTAGATTTTCTCGCACCAGGAGCTCATCGTGCAGCAAATGGGCAGCATAATCTGGTACGAGAGAACTTTGAGAACGGGAGGCTAGCGGTGCACTGAAAAGGGCTCCAAACTTTGGGGTAGCTTATTCCCCAGAGACCTCTCGGGCTGCTTTAGAAGAGTAAGCTTGTCCCTTCCCATTCTGGACAGTGAGATTTCACAATTCCTGTATGCATGACGAGTTCCGAAATGGAAAAGGCAATAGTTCTTCAGCACGCCGCCATACATCAACCTGATATTCGCCTCTGTCACATTGTTTGAAATAAAGCCCAAAATAAATGTTTTATGACATTTTGTATTCATACCTATGTTTCTAAATAAATAATTAATTCCATTCTATCAATAGAAAAATCTCGTGCGAAACATTCACATAACTTTCTCTAATCCAATTAATACAATTTACTTAACAAATTTTCATTAGATTGCAATATTTACAAATGTTTAGTTGGCTGGCTATTCAAAAGGGTGATAGGAATTATGTTTATATACCTGAGTGGACCTATGTAGTACCCTCGGTCAAAACCAACAATGCTTGTGCAGTTTAAATTGAAACTTAGCTATCTGACCCCTAAACCCCATTACAACAATACATTTACAGACTATCAGCATTTTCATTTTCTCTTTCACTTTCAGAAATTACATCATTACAAACAAAAGAAAGCCTTGAAAAAGATATTAAATTTTTCATCGCCTTTTTTTGACTCGAAATCCGACTTCTATATCATCTCTCGGACACACTTATCTTATCACACTTATTTCACAGTATCTCTCGATGTGTGTGTATGTGTGTTTGTGCCCCTGAGATATA